>VMYD01000013.1:1200000-1607190 GCA_007663325.1 Eucalyptus pauciflora
TTCTTGTACCGCTGCCGATAATGCCACGAACTCAGCTTCCATCGTGGACAAGGCTATACACGTTTGCTTCTTACTACTCCATGATATGGCGCCATTGTTCAATAAGAAAGCAAATCATGATGTGGATTTTCTTTCGTCTAAATCTCATCCCCAATCAGCATCTGAGTAGCCTTCAAATCGCATATCCTTTCCTTGGTAATTCAACTTGAAATCAGCAGTTCCCTTCAGATACCTCAGTATTCTCTTAACGGCTTTCCAATGTGCTGGACCTGGATTGGATTGGTATCTACTCACCATTCCAACTGCAAAACATATGTCGGGTCTTGTACACATCATAGCGTACATCAAGCTCCCAACTGCACTAGCATAAGGAACATGTTTCATTTGTTCCTTCTCTTGTGGAGTCCTCGGACACAATCTATGGCTCAATCCTTCACCTTTTGCAATAGGAGTGTCTATGGGTTTACAATCTTGCATACGAAATCGTTCAAGAACTTTATTTATATATGTTTCTTGCGAAAGAGACAACGATCTCTTCGAACGATCTCTTGAAATCTTAACTCCAAGAATGTATGCAGCCTCACCCATATCCTTCATCTCAAAGTTGGAAGACAACCAACTCTTGACAGTATGAACAAACTCCATATTGCTTCCGGCAATCAGTATATCATCAACATATAATAATATGATCACAAATTGATCCTTGGATCTTTTGATATATACGCAATGATCCTCATCAATCATTGTAAAATCATATGCCATTATGGCATTATGAAAACGTATATACCATTGTCTCGATGACTGCTTAAGGCCGTATATCGATCTCAAAAGTCGACATACCTTTTCTTTTTGGCCTTTCACTATAAAACCAGTAGGTTGTTCCATGTATATTTCTTCCTCTAATTCTCCATTGAGGAAAGCAGTCTTTACATTCATCTGATGTAACTCAAGATCCATACTAGCTACTATTGCCAGAATAATGCGAATCGAGGTAAATCTCACTACAGGAGAAAACGTGTCTTCATAATCAATTCCTTCCTGTTGATTATACCCCTTCGCCACAAGGCGAGCCTTATGCCTTTCTATCGAGCCATCAGCCTTTCGCTTTATTTTGAGAACCCACTTGTTCCCAATAGCTCTGCGTCCTTTTGGAAGATCAACTAGTTCCCAGACTTGGTTTGATTTCATTGACTCAATTTCCTCTTCCATTGCATGAATCCATTTTTCCTTACTAGGGCAATTTAGAGCCTCATTAATATTTCTTGGCTCATCCTCATCTTGTGGAGTAACCATAAAAGTTTCCCCTTCAATGTCAAAACGTCGACGGGGAATACTTTGGCGACTTGTTCGCCGTATGGGAGATTGTATACTTTGTACATCATTCCCCATTATGTTCCCACTTGGATTAGATAATGATGATGTCGTCTCATTATGTGGTTGCAATTGAGAATGAGTTGAATTCAATTCATCACTTCTCATATTAGTCCCACTTGGACGAACTCCACTAAGGTCATTATCTTGATCCGAGGTTTCAAATAGGGAGTTGTCTTCCCCTATTTCGCCTTTCTTAGGAAATTCATCATCTAAGAATGTGACATCCCGTAGTTCAAATTCAGTTATACTCCCACTTTCCTGCTCACCTATGAACACATATCATTTTGAGTGTTCCGAGTATCTTATGAAAATACTCTTCTTTCCTCTGGGACCCAATTTCCCAAACTTGTGAGAGGACTCATGTGTATAGGCAGCACAACCCCATGGCTTAAGAAAACTTAAGTCCGGTTTTTTACCTGTCCATAACTCATATGGAGTGGAAGTAACTGATTTGGAAGGCACTCGGTTAAGTATATAGGCAGCAGTTAACAACGCATCACTCCAAAAGGTGATAGGTAAGTTAGCATGCGCCATCATGGACCTAACCATTTCCAGTAGGGTTTTGTTTATTCTCTCCGCAACACCATTTTGTTGAGGAGTATATGGAATAGACAATTGTCTTTCTATTCCTTTTTCATCACATAATTTTCTGAACTCATCAGATAAATATTCTCGACCTCGATCGGATCTTAATGCTTTTATTTTCTTGTCTAATTGATTTTCTACCAGGTTCATAAACCTTTTGAAACAACTTATTGCTTCAGATTTGTGAGAAATCAAATAGACATATCCGAATCGAGTATAATCATCTATAAAAGTGATGAAATAAACAGCCACATGCCTTCCTCTCACATTCATTGGACCACAGACATCAGAATGGATTAAATGCAGAGGGAATTCAGCTCTTTTACCTTTTCCAAATGGTTTCCTTGTCGTTTTCCCCTCCAGGCAATGCTTACATATGAGCAAATCTACTTTTTCAATGTTGCCCAAGAAGCCCTCTTTGGCTAGTCTATTCATACGTTGTTGGCCAATGTGACCAAGTCTAGCATGCCATACATTCACATCATTATCATATGTATTGGGAGACGTGAGAAGGGAATAACAAACATTTGCATTAACATAATCAATATCCAATACAATGAAACCATCCAGAAAATAACCACAACCATAGTATTTTGTATTCAAAAACAAATCCACACCTTTATCATAGAAGTTCATATTAAAACCTAATTTAACCAACACTAAAACAGATACTAAATTCCGACGAATCTCCGGAGCATACAACACATCATGGAGGAACAAAGTGCGTCCACCACGCATATTTAGTTGGCATGTGCCAATTCCTTTCACTTCAGCTATGGAGTTGTTTCCCACATAGATCCACTTAGTTCCAGTTGGTACTCGTCGGAATTCCACGAAGGATCCTCTATCATTCGCTACATGGTCTGTCATTCCTGAATCCACAGTCCACAAAGGATTAGACTCAGTTAAGAATACAGAACTCGACACAAAAGCAAAGTTCTGAAAAATACAAGGGGTGCATACCTTCTTTGGCTCACGACAGTCGCGAGCATAGTGACCCTTCTTGTCACAATTGTAGCATTTCACCCTTGTAAGCTTTTTAATGCGATGACGCTTTCCTCTTTCATGTTGGTTAAACTTGGGTTTCTTCCCTGAAGGACCTGCTTCCTTGCCTTTTCCTTTATTAAATCAGTTAAGGCGCTTGCGCTTGGAGCTCGAAGCTCCATTTGAGCTAGAACCAGCATGATAGAGTTCAGCATCCGATTTAGCCGCCATCAGGCAGTCCTCTTCCAGCTCAAGATGACGCATTGCATCCTCGAAGGTTTTGATATTTTCATTATGAGTCAAGTGCACCTTCATATGCTCCCAACTCTGAGGCAAGGAACGAATCACTGCTTGCACTTGCTACTCTTTTGTCAGGACATGGCTAGCATCTTTCAGCTCATTTATCATGTTTGACATCTTTCTAAGATGTTGCTTCATGGTCTGACCATGAGGCTTCTTATAAGAGTCAAACCTAATAGTGAGCTGCCTCAGTCTGGTCACCGAAGTATGACCAAATCTTGCCGCCAATGCTTCCCACATATCTTTGGCATTTTCAAAACGCCTAAACTCTCGCATGACGTCATTTTCCATGCTGCTCAGCAACGTGATGCGAGCAAGAGAGTTCTTTCTTTTCCACGCAGCAAAAGCATCCTTGTCTCTCTTGTGCTGTGCAGTGTTTCCTTCTTCAGGTTCTACCATGGTCAGGTTAAGAGCTCAAGTGCTTCTTGCTCTTCCAGCACATACTGGATTTTCATTTGCCAAATTTCATAGTTGTCACCATTGAGCTTTTCACCTTTGTTCAGCTCAGCAACTATGCTCTTTGTGACTGAAGCCATTGATCTGAACACATCAGACATATATGCACGAGTTATTAATGCCTATCATTTATGCATCCCTTTTGCACAAACCCATCATATTAATGAATAATTTCAAGTAAGGTTTTAGAATCAAAATGTCACTTTGTTTCCAATCATCCTCCAAAAATCCTAACTTAAAACTATCATTAGTATGATTGTCATATGCAAAATCAATTCTATGAAGCTACAGAAACTTCTATAACTACCCACAGCTAACTACCCACAGCAACCAGCAATAACAGAAAGCAACAGATAATTGACATACAACAATATAATAATGCTTTCAGATAATTCAACTAACATATAGGTTGCTACAACAATAACAATCAGGTAGTTAACATTACATAAGATGTCCACTAAGCACACTTAACAAAAAACAGCTAATACATCTAACACAAAAACATCACACGAACTGGGAAAGATCCTCTTTTGTTCAATTTCTTGATCTTTTCCCTTGTAACAATGCAGTAATATTCTTTTACAAAATCTATCACAATTTTCTTATATGAAGCAGCACCATTGACATCCCATATGCGATTCAACACATCTTGCCAATTAGGTGGAAGAGTGTTAATGAAAAATCGCACCATCTCTGACTGTGGCATGGGACGACCATTCCATATGATCTGTTGTATCTTCCCGTTGACTTCAAGAACATGATCAATTAAGTCACCATTCTCCCATCGATAATCAGTCAGCTCAGCTATCAACTTAGAAAGCATTTCCTTTTGTTTATCGGTAATCACGCGAATAGGCATACGTAACTGAAGGGGAGGCATTGTTCCTGCAACAAATGCAGAACAAATAAGGGATTACATATAATCCACATTGACTTAATTGGAAAAAAAAGAAACAAATTCTTTTTTTTTTTTTTGGGTCAACAATCAACGGTCGTCGGACCGGTCGCCCGGGTCGGACCGACCGACCGCACGTGCCGCGCGCGTGCGTGGGCTGACGTCACCCAGACGTCAGCCTGCACGTGCCGCACGCGTGGGCTGACGTCACCCAGACGTCAGCTTGCACGTGCCGCACGCGTGCATGGCGGGTCGGGTCGGGTTGCCGGTCGAGTCGCCGGCCGGTGACCGCCCGGCCAAAACGAGTCGACGCTGACGTCAGCGATGACGTCACCCCAGCGGTTACCGACCGTTGGGTGACGTCATGCTGACGTCAGCACGCGTCGATCCGTGGACCGCGCGTGCCAGTCGCCGCCCGGCGGTCATGCACCGGTTCGCCGACGGCGCATGTGCCGCACGCGCTGGACGAACCAGCGCGTCTGGGCGCGTCGCGCCCACGCGCAGCGCCTTCTGGCCGCGTGTGTAGGCGCGTGCGGCGTCCCCCGGCGGCGTGCGACATGTCGTCGGACTCGTCTCGACGTCGTCTTCCTCCCTATGCCATCAGATTTTGATTTCAACTTACGAAAAGTCGGAAAAAATGGCGAACAACGCTCGGGTGTCAAGATTTCTCGCCCCAATCCGTACGGCCGAAAAGCTTTTTGCGAAAAATCAATCATAAACATCAAATTGGTCGGGAAAAACGTGAACTAAGGCTCTGATACCAATGTTGGATTCGACGGATCCCCAAAAACGGATTCGGCACTTAAATCGAACCCCTAAATCAAACGCGGAAGATAAGCCCGGGAATTAAACACGTATCACCGATCGTAAAGCACACCACGGATTCGAGCGTACCTTGTTGGCCACAGATTAGACACCGATGCCGTAAAGAGGAAGAGAATTCAGTCATGTTCGATCCGATGTCGAAAATTCGCTGTGAAGGGAAGATGGCGTCGCTTCTTGGCTTTTCTTGGAGAGAGAGAACTATTTGGAGAGAAGGAGAATGTACGTTCTAAAAATGTCAAGAGGTGTGTTCTCCCTCTCTCTCATCCCTTTTATATGTTCCTCCTTCCACGGGCCTAATTCCCGTGGGCCGGGCCTTTAGGCCCATCGTGGACGGACGGGCCTTAAGGCCATCTACTTAAAACCATCACTCAGGCAGCAAGAAGCCATGAACGTTGCGAGCTCGAGCTCAAGCGGTCATGGATACCTCAAGCTCGAGCTCGAGCAGATGATGGCCATGGATGCTGCGAGCTTTGCGAGCTTGAGCAGATTGTGGCCATGATGGATCGTCTCCATTGATGACAGTGGATCACGGCCGGCGAGCGACCAAAGCCGCGAGGTGAGTCAAGGGAGAGGGAGAGGGAGAGGGAGAGAGAGTTGCTTTCTCTTCCTCGAGATCCTGGTCTTAGCTCGCAGCAAAAGCAGTCCCTGTCATTGGTACGTTACACCATTTGCTCTTCCACAGCACCACTTATTGTAGCCTAGCTTATCTGGTTCGCTCCAGAACGCGGTGTACCCGAGGGGTCTAGTTGCCGGAATGCCGGACATTTCATGGGTGTTGACATACCTTCGAACGACCATGAGTCCTTGACGGGGCGCAGGATATCCCCCACTCCGGGATATCAGTTCTACACAAGTGCACATCATTCAGGTCCTACATTTTTTGTTAAGCTAAAGGTTGCCTTTGGTATCCTCAGATGACATAAATTGGGATGTCATTGGTCTCCAGATAATACAGATTGGCAGGCAAAGTCGAGCCATATTGATGCTGCGTTCAAGGTCTCCAACCTCAGGTTAATGGTGGCCAGAGTGTGGTGTCGAACTGATAAACATCCAGCTTTTGAATCGAATCCTCGCTCCTCTAACCCGTCTCCCTCTATTACCGAGAAAACCAGTTACTGAATCCCATCTTGACAACATACGAATTACAAAGTGTCCACACAAGGCTAAAGCTTTCGAGATTAAGCACATAGATAGACGTCCTAAATCGTCCATTAATTGACTTATCAGGGCACAAAGTCATCAATTAGTTTACAGGCAACAAACCAAGCACAGTTCATGTTCAGATAAACTAAGGAAAATGTTCAACATTTGCCATTAGTTTATGCTAAAGTAATGTCCATAAATCTCATCATTTCATTTACATAAAAAGCAAATTTCTGATCTTGAGCAATTCAGTACAACGCCTTCTTCTGCACGAGAGACTTGATGCCCGTGAAAAATGTGGACTTCACAGTCACATAAAGATATAGACCTCATCATATCCCCTTCTGTCGTCAGTCAAATGTAACACTTCAGTCAGTAAATCACAAATCATGAGCAAAACTAAGAAGAAATTCAATGAATAGATAGCATCAGGGCTTACCCTGCTTTCCCACAGATGGTGGGACTGTAATTATATATCAGATCGGTTTACGGACTTCCTAGCCTCACTACAGGATAACTAGTTTGAATTAGAAGTTTTTTCCCTTCAAACTGAGTGAAGTTTAACCATAAGCGCAGTTCATATAACCATAATCGTGTATGATATATGCTATTTTAAGAACTTTGACGAGGAAATTTCAAATGCAACTTGCTCCGCAGCATAAAATTACTCAAAAATTTCTGACCTGACAAAGAAGTTCGCTACATGCTGTGTAACTTGAATGGCATCATCTGAGTGTGATACCATGGACAAACCCCATTCGAAAGCATTATTCTGCACAATATCGAGAAAGCCATATAAGTTTACCTCAAGGCAGTAAGTCTAAACATACTTCACAGACATGGAGAGGTGGAAAACATGATCCCAAGAACAATCACTGATTCTGCAAATGAATCATGTTTAAATCAAAGCCATTAAAGAGAAAAAAAAAAAAAAAAAGGATCATGTCCTCTATAACATGATAAAGCAACAAGCTCTTCACTAAAGAAATAAAAGGCCACAAAATCAGGAGGCATCGCAAGAAACTAGTGTTGATCAATCTATATTAGAATCTACAACAGCAAGAAGTCAATTTCTACGCGCATCATGAATCTTCTTAAAAATCGGGGGATATTGGAGGGGGAACAAAACACCCGCGTATCGACACGAGAGAGAGATCGAAGACGACGAAAAAGCAACAATTACAAGATCGAAAATCGAAAGGGGGTAAAGAAGTCGAGCGGTACCACTTGAAGCTTATCGAAAACGAGGGTCAAAAAATAATTCAAGTAAAATTATCACGAGTGTATCAATTTGTGATTTTTTTTTTTTTTTGCAATATTGAAAACAACCTTTCGAATTTCTAAAATCTTGCCCACCATTGATCGTGCGAGCGAGAAGAAAAGAGATTTGGAAAAGTCTAACAGTGCAGGTTTCACGATGCGATGCGGTGCAATGTAATGTATGGCATTAACTTTTTTTTTTGGGCGTGGAAAATACTATTTAATTAGGAGTCAATACGTGCAAATTTCGGACTGACTTAGGACCCAAATTTTATTTTTCGCGGCTGAAATTTAAGATTCTCTGATCTCGATAGTCTATATACTATATTAAACTAGATGGGGTATATAAGATCTACTATTTATTGATTGAGATTTTTCAGCCGTGATCTAAGTGTACTCAAACGGTCCGACTTTTCTACCCATTTTTCGTGGTCTTTCGAGAGAGTTCCCTTAAGAATTGTTCAGGTCCTCCTCTGAAAAGATAAGGAGTAGCGTGTTCTTGTTCGTGATAGAAAATGTTTGATTTCCGGAGCTCCCATCGTTGCAAAATTATTTTTTTATTCGATTTAAAAAATAAATCCAACAAGGCTATTTCCGTGAAATTGTCACTCCTTCAAATGGGAAATAGCGTTGAGAATGCCGCTCACCCGTTTTCCTCTTTAGACAAATGCCGATTTCTGGGAAGTTGCCTCGAGCTTTCGTACCAAAAATAGAGAAGAAAAGGGGGGAGTGCCTAGATCGTGATGGCAAAGAATGAGGAGGAGGAGATAAAGACCATCGGCACGTGTACATGGACGGTCTCTGGTTTGGAGAATAAGAAAAACCTTTAACTCCTAAGGAATTGGTTAGACCATTAATTAATTAATTAATTATTCACGAAGTAACATACAAATATAATAATCGGCAACACAATTAACAATCATCTTTTCTGGTGAGGGGGTTGACTTGACTTGACTTGGGCAATCCTTCGTATGAACAGCTTCCGCTGGATCGTAGTCTCTACTCTCAAGCTCAAACTCTGGACAGCTTCGATCGGCTTCTGCATTCGTCTCTTCGCTCGGACTCAGGCTTCTTCCGTTGTCGAGGTTTTCTCTGTCCTCCACTAGTTTCTGAATTTAGCCGTTCCTCGTTTGTTAATCGTCGCACGTATTTCACCGTTTCTTAGCTCCAGATGTGCGAACTGCCAATTCCTTTAATTATCTTCTTCCAGGAATTTTCATAACGTTAAATGCTCGTTGATTTTGTGCCGATCTGACCATTTTCTGCTCTTAGAAGTGCTCCGATTGCCTGGGAAGTTCCACTTTTTGGAGTCTCTTTCATTTTTGTTTTGTCACTTTGCTTTGCAAATTGATGGTTCATGCCATAACATCGTGAAGTTCCCAAAGAAGGAATTAGTCAAGATTAAGACTCTAACCTTCAGTAAAACTTACGTTCAGCTTCCAGGGGATGTCTGAAACTCTCTTCTTGCTCTCTTCTTCTTCTTCTTCTTTTCTTTTGGGTGGTGGACAGTAATTCGTCAAATCAAATGATCGGGCACAGGGCATTTTACTTTTAGTCATTCATATCCTTCGGCCCTAAAGTGGAAGTACGGGATCGGACACCATGCCTCTATATAACCCCGTAAAATCTTCTCATCTTTGTTGAATGGCCAACACAACCCCGATTTATTTATGAGGACTTCTAGAAGGACAAGGTGCATTCCTTTCTCTTGTCTTTACAAAATTTGTCCAAGAAGATATGGCATCTTTCCCAAGGCCAGCAAACAAACAGAGGCAATATAAGTACGATGTTTTCCTGAGTTTCCAAGGTGAGGATACCCGCAAAAACTTTGTTAACCATCTGCATGATCATCTACGGCGAAGAGGAATCGTGGCCTTTCGAGATGATCACCACCGAGATCTTCAAAGGGGAAAATGTATTAAACCAGAAATATTGAGGGCAATAGAGCAGTCAAGACTTGTGCTTGTGATATTCTCTGAAAACTACTCTTCTTCTACTTGGTGCCTAGAAGAAGTTGCTAAGTCTATGGAGTGTACGGATATCAATGAAGGATCCGTGATACCGATCTTCTACAAGGTTGATCCATCTGACATACGGAAACTGAGGGGAAACTTTGGGACAGGCTTTGCTAAAACTGAGGAAACTTATTCGGACGACAAGGGAGATATAAAGAGGTGGAAGGATGCACTAAGAAAAGTAGCCGATCTCGCCGGAAGAGAATTGAAAGATGGGTAGGCCTCTCTTCCACTAACTTGGAATTATTTGTTTGCTTTAAGTTTTGCATGCCACGAATGTCATGACTATCATGCTTTGTATTATGTTGGTTCATCTGAACCAGAATATATGATTAACTCCTCCAAAACTAAATAGCCTCAATGCTCGCAGGGGAACTAATCATTTACATTTCTTCATTGTAGACATGGGACACAGTTCATTCGGCAAATCATTGGAGAAATCGAAGATAAATTGGGTCCCCATCCGTCCTATGTTGTAGGCAATCTTGTGGGAATGCATTCCCGAGTTGCAAAAGTAGTAAAACTTTTATGCTCGGGCGGCAGTGGTGCACGCAGTATTGGTATATGGGGAATGGCTGGTTCAGGCAAAACAACTGTTGCACGAGCAGTTACTAACGAAATCTGCGGTCAATTTGATGATGGTTGTAGTTTTCTCACCAATGTCAGAGAAAATTCAGAAAAGAATGGTCTGATATATCTACAACGCCGGTTTCTTGGTGATATTCTCCAAGAGGACAATGTTGGAATCAGGGATGATCATATAGGAGCCAACATGATAAAAAAAACTAGTGCGAGATAAAAAAATCCTTCTTATTCTTGATGATGTGGATAAAAAGGAGCAGTTGGAAAAATTAGCGAGAGATCTCAAATGGTTTGCACCAGGGAGTAGGATCATTATAACAACTAGAGATAAGCATTTGCTTATCAAATATGGAGTAAATGACATATATAAGGCAAAGGAATTATCCTTTGATGAGGCTCTCCAACTATTTTCTTGGAAAGCTTTTAGAAGTAACCATCTTCCAGCAGAGTTCAAGGAGCTTGCGAAGCAAGTTATTAGATACGCTGATGGCCTTCCTCTAGTCATTGATGTCTTAGGTTCCTTTTTGGATGAAGAAAATTTGTCGCAATGGGAGAGTGCACTGGCCAGTCTCAAAGAATGTCCAGAAGGGGAAATTTTTAACCGGCTTAGGATGAGTTATGATGGACTACGTCAGAACGAGAAGGAGATTTTCCTAGATATTGCTTGTTTCTTCAAGGGGAAGAAGAAACCTTATGTTACAGAAGTTCTAGATAATTGCGGCTTCTATGCAGATTTTGGAATCAATACCCTTGCTCAGAGATCTCTTATCAAAATCGTGGACAACAGATTGTGGATGCATGATTTGCTCCAAGAGATGGCTTGGAAAGTTGTTCATCTAGAGTCTCCTCAAGAGCCAGGAAAATGAAGTCGAGTCTGGCTTTTTGAGGATGTATGCCATATTCTGTCAAACAACTCGGTGAGTACTCAAAATTAATTTGCAAGCATGCTTATTTGATATAGGGAAAAAAAGACTTGCTAGTCATGTATTGACACTATATGAATTGTTTATCAGGGAACTGGAAAAGTCAAAGCCATAGTCTTGCAATCTGGGGACCATACAACAGTGTGCTTGAATGGAGAGTCATTCACAAACATGACTAACTTAAGATTGCTTGATGTTCGTGCCATCCACCTCTCTTCTGGGTTTAAGCACCTTTCAAATGAACTACGCCTGCTTACATGGGACAACTACGATCTTAGGTCATTTCCATCAAGTTTTCTTCCGAAGAATCTTGTCAACCTCCATATGCAGGATAGCCTCCTCTGCAGCCTCTTGAGAGGGGAAAAGGTTGGAATTAGTGCTCATGCATATCTATGCTTCATCAGACGCTTTATTATGTTTAACAGGCTAATAAAATTGTTCAACCAATTTTTTCTAGATGCAAGTCTTAGAGAAGTTAAAAGTTATCGACCTCAATGGTTCTGAATTATTCATGGAGACTCCAAACTTCATATATGTCCCAAATCTAGATAGTCTAATTTTCAAAGATTGCAAAGCATTATCTCAAGTTCATCCTTCAATTGGAAATCTAGAAAGACTCGGTCTACTTGACTTGGGCGACTGTGAAAACCTCACGAGACTTCCAGATAGTGTAGGTAATTTAAAATCTCTCAAAGATCTTAATCTCTCTGGATGTTCAAATCTTGAAGAGCTGCCTGAGAGCATCGGGGGCTTAGAGTGCTTAGAGGAGCTTGATATTAGTGAAACAGCCATTACACATCTCCCATCCAGCTTGAAGTTCTTAAAAAATCTGAGAAAATTACGGTTTCATGTTAGTAAAGGAAGGCGACAAAATTTTTCGAGGACACTACTGCATACGCTGAGAAAAGCTTTGAACTCTAGACGTCCGCGGTTGCCTTCATTTTCAGGGCTATCCTCTTTGACAAAGTTGTATATGAGTGGCTGTAATCTTCTGGATGGAGAAATTCCCAGTGATATTGGCTGCTTACCCTCATTGAGGTCTTTAGACCTAGCCCAAAACAGTTTTACCACCATAACCGCAAGCATCAAACATATCCCTGACCTACAATCTCTCATAATAAATCGTTGCAAAAAGCTTGAAGTGTTACCAAGACTCCCAGAAAGCACAATGGTTGTGGCAGCTGAGGATTGTGTCAGGTTGGAAAGGATATCAAACCCATTCATTATATGCACAGCATCTGACTCAGGATTTTACTTCCTTAACTGCTCCAGTTTGCTTCCTCAAGATCTTGATTTAACTTTGCAGCAGAAGTACTCCTTATCGTTGCTTCATTACATCTTTTGCTGTTCCACAAATTGTTTTTGGGGAACTTATGTGCTGTCTCCATGTCTACAATGTGAAATACCCGAGTGGTTCAGGTACCAGGCTGTTGGACCTTCGTTGAGCATAGACATGCCCCCTAATTGGCATTACGATAGCTGGAGAGGATTTTCCATATGTGCATCTTTTAAACGAATCAACTGCAGCCCCTGTCAAGACCTGGAAAATGACCACTTCATTTTCTGCGGGTTTCATGCTGATGGAAATCAGCTAGGTCCCTTATTTAGGTTTCCCATTAGATTTGTCAATCCATGTTGCCTTTGGCTAGGTAATGTGTTAGATACTCAATTTCCATGTGATATAAATTGGGAGACAATGTCAAACCACATTGTCGCTTCATTTACGATCACCAACCCTACGTTTGAAAGAAAGGCAAGAGAAGAAGGAAGAGAATAGGAAAATAGTTGTGTAGGAATTTTTTGTATTCCAATGTATAATCAATGTACAACTTAGTCTAATAAATAATACAAGTTGTATTCTGTCCAAGGAAATAAAAGATCTAATAATCAATATTGATCTAAATCTAATATTCAATTTACATAAATACATGAATCAAAATCAATTAAGATATGGGCAAATCCGCATATCTTCCAACACTCCCCCTCAAGCTGGTGGCTTGTAGATGTCCAAGACACCTAGCTTGTTTAGAAGATATGCGTGTTGCTTCTGACATAAGGGCTTGGTGAACATGTCCGCTGGCTGTTCTGTTGTCCCAATTTCTCTTGTCTCAATTACTCCCTCTTGGATCTTTTCACGTGTAAAATGACAATCCACCTCTATGTGCTTGGTTCTTTCATGCACTATAGGATTGGATGCAAGTTTAAGAGCTGCATCGTTATCACAGTACAGCTTCGTGGATCCTTGTACTTCTACTCCAAGATCCTTGAGCAATCCTCGCATCCAAACTACTTGACAAGTAGCCTTAGCCATAGCTCGATATTCTGCTTCAGCTGAAGAGAGAGATACGGTAGCCTGTTTCTTGGTCTTCCAAGAAAGAAGAGATTCTCCCAATTTGATGCAATATCCAGTGATAGATCTCCTACTAACGGGACAAGTTGCATAGTCTGCATCACAATATGCTGACATTCTTAAGTCACCCTTTTTAGATAGAAGTATCCCAAGTCCGGGACATTTCTTCAAGTATTTCACGACTTTCAAGGCTGCATCCAAATGAGATCGCTTTGGCTGATGCATGAATTGACTAAGTGTCTGAACCGCATATGAGATATCAGGTCTAGTCATTGTCAGGTATATAAGTTTCCCAACAAGTCTTTGATAGCCTAATGAATCACTGAGTACAGGATCATCATTTCAAGACGTTACTTTATCATAATCTGCGGTGGTCAGCTTAGTGTTCTGCTCTATGGGAATTACAGCTGGCTTGCATCCTGAAAGACCTGCCTCTGATATGATCTCTAAAATAAATTTCCGCTGACTAAGGGAAATTCCTTTGTCAGAACGAGCAATTTCAATTCCAAGGAAATATTTCGGTGCTCCTAAATCTTTAATGTGGAAGGTAGCGTGCAAATATTCCTTGAAATTCTCTATAGAGATTCTATCACTTCCCATGACAAGTATGTCATCAACATAAATCATCAGATAGATAGATGACGTACCTTTAATGCATGAAAACAAGGCATAATCATGTTTGGATTGTTTGAAGCCTGCTGTTGTAAGAGCACTAGCAAATTTGGCATACCATTGTCTGGATGCCTGTTTCAATCCATAAAGGGATTTACGGAGACGACACACTTTATTCTCCCCCTGTCTCCATATACCTGGAGGAATATCCATGTATATTTCTTCATCCAGATCACCATGGAGGAAAACATTATGAACATCCATCTGGTGGAGATTCCAGTCATTAATGGCAGCAACTGCTAAGAAGGAACGTACTGTAACATCTTTGGCAACTGGAGAGAACGTCTCGTGATAGTCAAAACCTTCTTTCTGGGTGAATCCTTTAGCTACCAATCTTGCCTTGTATCGTTCAATGGAGCCATCAGCCCGATACTTGATCTTATAGACCCATTTACATCCAATCGGTTTCCAATGATGTGGTAAGGGAACGAGATCCCATGTATGGTTATCAGTAAGAGCCTTTAATTCGGCCGTCATGGCTTCTTGCCATTTTGGATGAGTGGAGGCTTCGTCATAACTAGACAGTTCCTTGTCGTTGGATAAACGACTAATACAACATCTATGTTCCTTAGATAATCTATGAAAGGAAACATATGAGGAGATTGGATGTTGAATACCTGGAGAGTTGTGAGCAGCACACACATAATCCTTGGTCCAAGTGGGAGGTTTTGTAGCCCGGCCAGAGCGCCTAGGATATTCTACTCCAGGTGGAGATTGTGATGGCTCTTGTGGGGAAGTTGATGCAAGATCATTGATATCAATAATGGATTCTTCTTCTGCATCTTGTTGGATATGTTCTGAAATGTGTAAGCGTGTATCAGAACTTGGCGAAACAATGTTGCGAGAAGAATCAAGACTCCTTGGTTGTGTCACTGGTATGTAAGAGAGATCTTGATAAGAAGTCTCATCAGGGAAATTCTGATGTCTGGGGATTGTCTGTGAATCTTCATTTGGAGATGCATTTTCTGAGAATGACAAAATATTCTCATGGAAGATCACATCGCGACTGACGAAGAATTCTTGTGTTGAAATCTCAAGAACTCGATATCCTTTCTGTAGATTGGGATATCCCATAAGAATGCATCGACGCGCACGTGGGCTCAATTTATCTCGAGGTCCTGTCGTGGCGATATAACAGAGACAGCCGAAGATCCGGAGATGATTTAAATCTGGCTTCTTGCCAAACAGCAGCTCAAATGGTGTTTGCCCATTCAAGATCCGAGTAGGCATTCGATTAATAAGATAAGCTGTTGTAGTGACACAATCGCCCCAAAAATTGTCTGGAATAGATGCTTGAAATTTTAAGGCACGAGCAACTTCCAGGAGATGTCGATGCTTTCTTTCAACCACGCCATTTTGTTGTGGTGAATACACACATGAATGTTCATGTTGAATGCCATGAGAATTGAATAATGAGGAGCATTCATGACTAAAAAATTCACTCCCGTTGTCAGTACGTATCCGCTGAATGGATTTCTGGAATTGATTCTTAGATAGTAAGATAAAATTCTTCAGGTGGGAAACAACTTGATTCTTAGAATGCATCAAGAAAAGCCATGTTGCCCGAGAATAGTCATCTACTATAGTAAGAAAATAACGAGAACCATCATGATTGACCGTATGGTATGGTCCCCAAATGTCCACATGAATCAATGCGAATATGTTACTAGAACGTGAAGTACTAGAAGGAAAAGGTGTTCTTGATTGCTTTGCAAGAGGACAAATAGAACACTCAGGAAATGGAAAGGAAGCACTATGACCTAATCTCATGTGCATAGTAAAATTTCTATCATTGGTAGTGGAATTACACAATGACTTCTTATTGCAAGAAAAAACAAAATTACTTGGAAAATTTGTCCAGAAATAGAGTCCTTCTGAGAGATTACCCAAGCTCATCAGTCTGCCAGTCGAAAGGGCCTGAAATAAACATGTGTCAGCATCAAAAAATACCCGGCATGAATTTTCTTTGCAGGCTCTAGACACAGATATGAGGTTGAACTGGAATTCTGGGACATAAAGCACATTCTGGAGAATAATCTGTGGACTGAGATTCATTGTTCCTGTCACTTTAACATAAGTGAAACTGCCATTGGGTAATTGTATGGAGACAGGATGATCTAAATTTTCATTCATATATGAAAATAATCCCTTGTCGCATATAATATGGTCACTTGCCCCAGAATCAATAATCCATGCTTTTCTGGAAATATAATTAATTAGGCAACGTGAAATACCTGAGAAATTTCCCCCTTTGTTGGAAATATCCATTTTTTGTAATGCCTGCATGAGTTGCTGGTATTGGCCAATTGAAATAGCCTGATCAATTTTTGGACCTGTTGGTCCAGTGACTTGATAGGCTGTGGAAATTTTTTTCTCCTTATCCCCCGGTTTTCCGTGTAATTTCCAACAGTTGTCTACAGTATGGTTAGTACGCTTGCAATAATCGCAAAAAAATTTACCCTTTCCTTTAAAAAATTTTGCGAAGTTTCTGGATGACGTGGCGAAGATCTGCCCGTCCGTTCCCTTGATCGTGATCTCCTGTCCACCGTCTGATCCGAGCGTGTAATCGCCCCCTTGGATGCCGTCCGATCCTCACGTGAAATCCTGGCCGTTCGATCCTCTCGCGAAATCTGAGCCACCCGCTCCTCGCGTATGATCTGGACCGTTCGCTCCATCCCTTTTAAAGGGGCATGGATCCGCATCACCTAACCCTAAGAGGGTCCTCCTTTCGCGAGCTAGGGTTGAGGGAGTCCTGGCTAGGGGTGAGCGGTTCCAGGTTCCGGTTCGGTTCCGTCTGGAACCTGGAACCTACCCTCAGGTACAGGTTCCTCAAAATGAGGAACCTGGAACCTACCCTTCAAAACCGAGAACCTGGAACCTACCCTGTCACAGGTTCCAGGGTCGGTTCCAGGTTCCAACAGGTTCTTCTTCTTTTTTTTTTTTGTTTTTTTTGTTTTTTTTTTCAGATTTGAACTATAACTTACGCGCACGTTACAAAAAAAAACTATAATGTACGTCCACGTTACCAAAAAAAAAAATATAACGTATATGCACGTTACCAAAAAAAACTATAATGTACGCGCACGTTACCAAAAAAAAAATATAATGTATATGCACGTTACCAAAAAAAACTATAACGAACTCGCACGTTTCCAAAAAAAAAATATAATGTACGCGCATATTACCAAAAAAAACTATAACGTATGCGCACGTTACCAAAAAAAAAATATAACGTACACACATGTTACCAAAAAAAAAAAATAATGTATGCGCATGTTACCAAAAATATATATATAATGTACGCGCACGTTACCAAAAAAAACTCTAACGTACGTGCACGTTACCAAAAAAAAAATATAACGTATACGCACGTTACCAAAAAAAATATAACGTACGCGCACGTTACCAAAAAAAAAAATATAACATACGTGCACGTTACCAAAAAAAACTCTAACATACGTGCATGTTACAAAAAAAAAAAAATAACGTATATGCACGACGTGTGAGTTTCAATTTCAGAGGGTCGCGTGATGTGAGACCGTGAAATTGTGAATGAGGCGAGGGGGTTCCTTTTGGAACCCTAACCGGTTCCGAAACCGGTTCCGCGACCGGTTCCGCGACCGGTTCCGAAACCGGTTCCGCGACAGGTTCCGGTTCCGGTTCCGCGACCGGTTCCGGTTCCGGTTCCGGTTCCGGTTCCGGTTCCGGTTCCGGTTCCCAGTGGAACCTCACGGGACTTCCCGATAGTATAGGTAATCTAAAAGCTCTCAAAGTTCTTAATCTGTTTGGATGTTCAAATCTTGAAGAACTTCCCGAGAGCATCAGGGGCTTAGAGTGCTTAGAGGAGCTTGATATTAGTGAAAGTGGCATAACACACCTCCCATCCAGCTTGACATTCTTACAAAATCTGAAAAAGTTACGCTTTCATGTTAGTAAAAGGAGGCCACAAAATATTTGGAGGACACTGAAGCGTACGTTGAGAAGAGCTCTAAACTCTGGACGTCCGCAGTTGTTTTCATTTTCAGGGCTATCCTCTTTGACAGAGTTGGATCTGAGTGGCTGTGGTCTTTTGGAAGGAGTAATTCCCAGTGATATTAACTCTTTAACCTCCTTGAGGTCTTTAGAGCTAGCCGAAAACTTTTTTACCACCATAACTGCAAGCATCGAACATATCTCTGGCCTGCAATTTCTCATAATAAATCGTTGCAAAACGCTTGAAGTGTTACCAAGACTTCCAGAAAGCACAATGGTTGTGGTGGTTGAGAATTGCCTCAGATTGGAAAGGATATCAAACCCATTCATTATATGCACACTACCTGACTCAGGATTTTACTTCCTTAACTGCTCCACTTTGTTTCCTCAAGATCTTGATTTAACTTTGGATAAGCAGTACTCCTTATCATTGCTTCATTACATCTTTTGCATTTCCAAAGGATGTCTTCTTGGAACTTATGCGGTGTCTCCATGCCTGCAATGTGAAATACCCGAGTGGTTCAGCTACCAGGCAGTTGGACCTTTGTTGGACATAGACATGCCCCCTAATTGGCATGACTGTAACTGGAGAGGATTTGCCATCTGCGCATCTTTTAAACGAATCAACCGCAGCCCCTGTCAGGACCTGGAAAATGACCACTTCATTTTCTGTGGGTTCCATGCTGATGGAAATCAGCTAGGTCCCTTATTTAAGTTTCCCATCAGATTTGTCAATTCAGGTTGCCTTTGGCTAGGTCATGTGTTAAATACTCAATTTCCACATGATACAAATTGGGAGACAATGTCAAATCACATTGTCACTTCATTTACAATCACCAACCCTGAGTTAAAGGTGGAAAAGTGTGGTGTTCATCTGGTTTACAAATGGCGTCCATCAGAGTATGATGATCTTTTAGTCAGGTTGTCTAGCTCATTGCCCAGGGATTGGGATAGATTCTTCCATGAGCTTCAACCACCAAGGGAGGTCAATAGTGTCTACATAGATTCCATTGATCCGGACATGTACAAAGTGAATGAAGGTGTAATGAGCTATGGGGTCTGTGAGGTTCAACGCTACCATTTCAATGGATGGAGTTTACTCGGTAACTATGAATATGTGATTTGGTATAATTGGGCACGTGCAGGACTGGATGCTTATAATTTGAATAGAAGGTAATCACTACTAGATTTGATCATTTGTTGGGGCTTGGGTTAGACCTTTCAAAATCCAACTAGACTATGAAAACCCATGTTAATCCTAACCTAAAATTCTAGAATATCACCACTGGCAACATCTCCAAAATAATCAGGGGAATAAATTTTGCTGGCTTTTGTCTTTCGCTTTCTCACCATAACAAAATCTTTCTTACAGGCCCTCCAAGAACTGTCAAAAGTGGTTGGCGCTCGCGGATTTCAGGAGAAAAACTAAACGTGCACCGTAAGTGGATTCTTTGTTTTTGAGAAACTTATGCCACACTTTAATACTAGAATGTATATTTTGTTCAAATACTAATTTCACTTTTTTAACCTTTTGGACGAATTCATAATTTTCAATTTTCCTACTGACTAATATTTTACTTTGACTATTTTCTCTGAAATTACAGTTCCAAATACAAATTGTAATGTATCGCTCATCCACAAATTGTAAAACCCTCTCCATGTAATTGAGTTTTTATCGGCTAAATGTCTCTCCCTTATGGCGCCCAAGGAGGCCAAGAACCCTAATGAGCTTTTTATATAAACCTTACAGATTATTAAATCCTTGCACGCCATTAATTTTTCTTTTATCAGGTGAGGCGACACCTGTACTTTTTTTTTCCAAGGGTAGGAGAATTTAAATATGACGAGTTCTTCCATCTCTTTCTTTAGCTTTTGTATTTGCCTCTTTTGTCTTTGCATGCTCGTTATGGAAGATTGATCTGTCTAAAAAATAGTCTCTTTCCAGATTCAACCAAGCTATTACAAGAGCATAATGAATGTCGCTAAGCAACCGTCATCTTGATCCTGGCAGCTACCGTTTGTTTATGTCTGCTCTTTTGAAAATCGATATTAATTCGACGATGAGTGCCATTGTTGAGAATGTCTTGAGTTTGAGTCGAGATACTCCATCCGAATAGCTTTTTAAGTTTTATTGATTTTGTAAATTGAGTAGATTTCCCATAATGGTTTTTTTTTTTTTTGTTAAATACAAGTATTACATATATAAGAGATGAGGTTCTATTTGATTATTATGCAATAAGAGGTATGTTTGAATTTTCTTTTCGTGAATTTTCTGAATGAGTTTTTTTTGTGAAAATATGGGAGATAACAATTAACGGTTTGTTTTGATTGGTTTGTTTTGATTGAGAATACGGGCTGGAAAACACTTGAGTGATCAACAAATTTTTGGATTCATAGTGGATTTATTGGTAGTTGGCTCTTTTTGTAAAAGAATGTACTAATATTCAGACCAAATCATGTAAATCTCACGTGATCTTATTATTCTTTGTTGATTTTTCTGGTAATTTATTTTTCTTGCATTAAACTTGATTTGCAAAATCCGTTAGTTTTGCATTATTTTCACGATAGAGTTGTTGCGAACTTTGCGAGATGAGATCTCTAAGGGAGGTGGCTTGAATGGTTGTACTCACGAGGTGGCGCCTACGATTAGCGTTGATTCTCCTTAGCTTTATCAAATATAAGTCGATGTTCTTTTTTAATTGTTTAGTTTAATTTACTTAGAAGCCGCCACTAACATATAATGGATTGGTTATGAACAGTGTAAGGCGAGGGAGTCACCTTTTTCTTTGTTATTAAGAATCGTTTCACAAGTCTAGGAACTTGGTTAAAAGCGTTATTCCAGTGCCTTATCTCTTTCATGGCAGCAATATGCATGCGATCTCTTCAATTTTGTTTTGCAAGTCCCAACACATATAAATGATAATATGCATGGCTGCTCAAGCAATAAATATTAAATCAAGAAAAAATGATAAATAAAGAATGAGGAAAATAAGGACGAGCCGTATAATCTAAATTTTAAACAAGGCCTTGTTATGAACTCATAGGATTCTCAGTAGCTACGTACACTAAACGTGGCTAATATTAATATTCAATCTAATTCATCTTCCAATCAATCAAAGAAATTATTGGCAGTTGTCATCGCCATCGATAAAATTTTCTAGTCATATTATTCCACCAGCTCTTGCGTCAAGTTGATCTATGCCTTAAGCTCCATTTATTTTGTTAAAAAAATTTATTTAGAACACATTTTCCTAAAATTGATCCCTTATGTTGTTTACAAAAATAAATGAATAATAAATATTTTCATTGTCTGCGAAAATGGTTAAACATAAATTATTATCTATAATGATAACAATTTCCTTAATTAATTATTTTACACGATGCAAGCGATTATTTTGAGAAAAATATTTTGTAAATTATTTGTTTGGTGTGAAACAAACGAATGGTTACAAATAGTTAATGTACTTCATCTATTCTTATCGTAAAAACAAGATCTTCCTTATAATTTTTACTAATCAAAAGTTTCTACTTCTTCAAAATAAAATACTGTTAATCTTTCTATTAAACTATTTCACTGTTGATGACAATTTTTCGATGTGGACCGTCGAACTGCTAACATGAAACTCTAGTATACATCTTTTGTGTCATGATACGCTTATATTTTTATCTGACAATACCTAAATACCAAATTAACAGAACGATACAAAATTTAAAAATAAACGAAACGCCATCACATCTTCCCATAAAAACAAAATCCTAGCTCTAAATTACCCGCATCCTGAACCTCCCGCACCACCGGTCACCGCCCTTCACCATCACCCTGCCGACCCTCGTCGTGGTCCTCCGGATCCAAACAGTGAGCAGCAATGGATGCTGTGGGAATCATGGCTATAAATCTTGCAAAACTGGGCAAGAACTACAACAGAGTTCAATACATAGGTTACGAAGCTAACAATCTATTTTGATCAAATATCGATGATTCCCTTGTTTTATTCTTTTGGTCGGATGATTCCGTTGTCCATCAAAACTTATCCGGAAGAAAAAATAAATCGATTCTTCTACCAACTCTTGGCAAAAATGAATAGTCGCAAGTCAAACTAAAGTCCTTATGATTCTTCTCCGAGCTGAATGAAGAATATTGCCTTATAGAATTCGAGGTTCATTAGGGCCTTATATAGCCTCCTGTTTTCCATTTTAAGTAGGACTTTACAGGGCGTGATATGCAGTTAATTGGGGGATCAGGGGGAAGAAATCTTTATTATAGTGTCTGTCACCCCCTTGAGCACACATACATGACAACAAAACAAATCTCGATCCGAGGCATCTTCCAATCAATCAAAGGAATTACTAGCAGAGAGATGAGACCCTGGCCGGTCCATTGATTGACTCGTCAAGACACAAAGTTATCGATTTGTTTACGGGCGACAAATCATATGCATAGTTCAAGTTCAAATAACTAGGACAATGTTCAACACTTGCCATTTAAATAATAATGTCCATACAGCTCATGATCTCATTTACATAAAGAGCAAATTTCTGATTTTGAGCAATTCAGTACAGCGCCTTCTTCAGCCTAGGAGACTTGACGCCCGTGAAAAATGGGGGCTTCGCAGTCATGTAAAGATATAAACCTCGTCATATCCCTTCCTATAGTCATTCAAATTTAACACTTCAGTCATTAAATCACAAAATTCATGTGCAACACTGATGAAGAAATGCACTGAATTGACAGCACTAGAGCTTACCCTGCTTTCCCACAATACGTGGGACTGTAATTATATATCAGATTGTCGAGCACTTTCCGAGCAGATGCCCGGTTTACGGACTTCCTAGCTTCACTACAGGATAAAAATTTTGAATCAGAAGTGTTTTCCCTTCAAATTGAGTGGAAAGCAAACCCTTGACCACAAGCACCGTTTTAAACATAATTGGGTCTGATGCATGATATTTAAGAACTTTGACATGGAAATTTCAACCGCAACTTACTTTGCAGCATAAAATTACTAAACAAATTCTGACCTGACAAAGAAGTTCGCTACATGCTGTGTAACTTGAATGGCATCATCCGAGTGTGGTATCATGGACAAACCCCATTCGAAAGCATTTTTCTGCACAATATCGAGAAAGCCAAATAAATTACCTCAAGGCAGTAATTCTAAACATACTTCACAGACATGAAGAGGTGGAAAATATAATCCCAAGGACAATCACAGATTTAGCTCCCTAAGATATTTAAGATATTTAAGCAAATGAGTCATGTTAAATTGCCCAGTCTCCTAAATTTTGCCTAACAAATTCTGCGAGACTCAGGCAAATGGTGCCTCAAGGTCTTCACTACAGAAATCAAACAGCAAAAAATCAGGAGACATTGCAGGAAACGAGTATCAAACAATATGTATTAGAATCTACAACAGCAAGAAGTAAGTCATTTTCCCCAAAATGCCCAGATAGAAAAAGGTTGCATTTCATGGTCCATGATCATGTGCTCAGCAGGAAGGCAGTGAATTTAATATGGATCATCTTGGATAAAGCTAAAATCTGCTAGACCAGAGCCCAAATCTCTACATTCAGAAATTCAATTATCACAATTTTTGGGTAACTTCTTTCTTATGACATGCTGCGTTCAGTAGTGTCAGAACCCTATAGAAGGTGTATGTTTCATTTGGCACCAACACAGCATTCTCATCATGCAGTCAATTTGTCATGCAAGTGAAACTTCCTTTAAGCTAACTTGGTAAAAGGGCTATATCAGGCATTTTAAATGGCAACAGATGGATCATCTACCTGAATAGGCTTAATATGCAGCCAATCTTAAGATGATCAGTATGAAAGCTACTACATAATGAAGCAATGCACCTTTCATAATCAAATGAAATTTGTGTTGAACAAGAAGAAAAGCACTAAACTAACTATTACCTCTGGATGCCATTGGAAAGCAGTTACAGGATAACTGTGTGCTTGTACTGTGGAGACATAGACCTGGTAATAGAGTTCCTCAAAGAACTCAAATGTTATTCTCACAAATAAGTAGTAACACAAAATATTTTTTTCACTGCAATATAATACTTCAGACATGAAGTAAGTGGTAGTTGCTTATATTTAACCTTGTTGTCTCCATCTGTGCTGGTTGTCAAGACCTTAAAGAAATCTGTCAAGTCAGTGTTCTGCATCAGTCTTTCTGGTGAGATGCCATACTGCGACACAATGGAAAGTTGGATTAGAAAAGAGGCTTACATGCATCAAGAACAAGTAAGTTCACTGAGATTTAAGTCTTAATTAAAATAGACTGGTCCCAATCACATTCACAAACTAAAAAATAGAACAAAACACACGATGACCAAAAAAAAAAAAAATTCTGGGCCAGTATAAAAATCTTCAGAAAGAAGCATGTATATTTAAGCCTTTTTAGCCATGTTTAGCCTTCAAAAACTCCTGGGCCCATATAAAAAACTCACAGGCTGTTAGTCTACAAAAAGAAGCAGAACAGTGAATTAAAGTCACACAACTTTCCTCTTCTCTTTCAACTTTTCCAGGATCAAAGTGGTCTATCTAGACACCATCGATTAGCAGTAATAGACGTGTCACATGTAAGAGATGGCTTATAATCAAAATAAGAACATGATTCCATGATAATACACTGTTGGAAGAAAGAGGTACAGGAGAGAAATCAATTCCACTTAGTATTCTCAACTAAACCAAACAGGCAACTAAATCTTACAACTCACATGATGATTTTGCATGACGAGGCAATCTGTACTCAACTTTTTAAGCAAATCTGGCGGAAATCTGCAAACAGTGGACACATGGAAATTAGAACTGCATCTATACGCAATTATGCATAACTATATCACACAACAGACACCTTAGAAGATGACCACCATTTATAATGATACTATTCAAGTACGTAGATCTACACAGAGCAACCGCGCATCTTCTGCTCCAATAGCCACTCTTCGTACAACAATACAATCACCTGTACTAATATGATGTAACCCACATTTCCTTCTCCAGCAACATTTTTTATCCCACCGCTACATAATCGCCATCATATACTAAACTACAAATATCCACATCTATATTCTCATCAAGTATGAGAAGCCATTCGGAAGCGTGCACATATCCTGCTTGTTGTCAAATAAAAATATTGCAGTTTTATCTGCATCTTTATATGTGTAAGTTCTTCAGAGTTGACAGATGAAAGCTTACTTCGGTTAACCATACCTTTGAAATACTGTTCCTTCAATGTTTGTGTTTCTAATAAATTGTAGAGTGGATGCTTGATCTGCAGCATTAAATTCCTCAAGAATGCTTTGGTCCTGTCATCAAGATCTTAAATTATCATCAAGCACTTTTCACACTTTCCTCTTTACACTATAAACTACATATTTTGTTATTCGTTCAGATGATATATTTCTCTGTTTGACATGAATGAAGCAACTTAAACCTTGTAGAGATGATTTGCATCACAAAAAATTGATTAGCTATGAAAATCATCCATATATGTGAAAATGAAACACAATGCATGTCAAGGTTAAAGTAATGCCAATCTCAACCTTGCAGTGACAATATCAAGACATGCTTTCAGGTTTTGTGCCAACGGAGGCCATAACTTTATGCAAATAATAATTAGTCGATTGTGCTAAGTCAAAAGCCATGGTTGGACAAAAGTTTCTTTCTGGCACGATACCTCACAAAAGATAAAAAGTAAAAGGAAAAAAGATTTGATTAAATTAACAGCCCATGTAAATCAACTCTTGCATTAGAAAAGAAAAAATACGCAACCAAAACGTTGCCAAGCACTGAGTTACCTTGCTGATTATCATTGTCAATAGTTCAAAGCCCAAGCAGATGGCATACAACGGGAAGTGGTCACCAGCGTCATTCTTCGCCAAAACTTTCTGCAAACAACAGGCAAAGAGTACATCTAAAAAATTGCAAAGCAAAAATGTACAGGACACTCATTGAAAACATAGCAAAACGAACTATTCTCTCCCAAGGCAGTCAGAACGCTCGTGTGTCTTCGAAGCAATGGAATACAAAGTTTTTGAATGAGGAACAGCTCATTAATCTAGGAAAACTACCTATAAATATATATATATATATTGCACGAAAACAGTCGATACAAGATTGATGAAGCTCTGCCTCCCACCAATAAATAGAAACACGACATGTTAGAAATATTTAGGTGTATCAATCATAACAGTACCTTGAAAATTGCCTTCACAGTCTCATAATACAACCCGGTTTTAGCCCACCCACCAGTAAAGAGCACTCCATTGACCATGTTGAGCTTCTGCATTTCAACCAAATATCAGCATTAAGAAATGAAAAACCAAGTGGTGTTCGTCTAAAAATAAACTTGGCCATAAAATCTATACAAACACAACTCGAATGAAACCACACTCCTCCAACATTATACCCATCACTCATGTAAAACTCCTCAAAGAAACGAGAATGCATGTGTTGCTCCTCTAATCCACACATGCGAGGGAGGATGCATGTGTTGCTTGCACGACATGAAGAAACGAGATTTGTCTCCCACGATCACTTTTCGACCATTAAGAAATTGAGCATGCTAAATTCCCCCTCTTTCACAACAATATTTGCTGAGTTGGGCACAGATGGTACTACTAATCCACCCCAAACATCATTTTTTCATAGTAATAACAATCTAGTGAATCTCCCCTCGTAAAGATAGCGTTTAGATCCGTATTTTCGCTGACGGATTTACTCGGAGTTGCGAAGGAAGTGTGTTATGCTTTAGTCTCTAATTTTACAAGCAAGAGGTGATCGATTTTCAAGGATGGCAAGGTAATTAAGCTCAATCAACTATACGCAAGCTACGAAGGTCCAGAGTCCACAAACACTTCGATTCCACGCGTTTCTACCTCGAGGAGAACCTCCCGCGGCTCGTTATATATCAACGGAATCACCCTGGCGCCGGCGGACTCGACGAACTTCACGTACGACGCCGCGATGTACGAGGCGTTGGACGCGTCGTTGAGCCTGCCGGAGGCGCCGTCCCCGGGGTGGCTGAGGATCCCGATCACCGGCCGGAAGTTGAGCTTGGGGTCGGCCGCGGGGCAGCTCGGGACGACTCCACCGCTCGCGGCCGACGCCGCCGCCGCCGCCGCCGCCTCATTCTCGAGCTGGCCCGGCAGGAGGATCCCCGGCTGCGCCTTGGCTAGGGCTAGCTCCTTGGAGAAGGAGATCAGCAGGGGGATCCAGAGGTAGTTCCAGATTTCGGGGTACCGCGAGGGGGACGACGAGGAGGACGAGGAGGAGGAGCCGGCGGCGGCGGCCATGGAGTCGCCGCGGGGGAGGTCGGAGGAGGCGCGGTCGGAGGAGGGGGCGAGGGAGGGATTAGCGAGGAAGTGCGACGGCATTTTGGGGAATTCCGAGCGACGAGGACACGGAGCCGGCTTTTGGCGTTGTCATGGAGGAGGAGGAGGGGGCTGGGAGGTGCGAGAGCTGCGAGCTCCGGCTTGGCGCGACTGAGCTCCGGCTTCGCGATGGAAATGGCGGAGTCCAGAGAGGGAGACAGAAATAGAGCGTCGGAGAAGGGCGGTGGGGACGACGCGCGCGCGAGGGGAGTGAGACTTGGCCGTATGCGCAGCGTCGTGTTGTGGAAATAGAATTTTTCCAGACGGCGATGAGGGCCCCGCGCGTGCACGGGCTGCTGTTCTTTTTTTTCTCGTGAGTCGGTTTTGGTCTTGAATCATAGCTTGGGTAACGAGGAAGTGACGCGCCCGAGTGGCAAAAGCGTGAATAGCCGACTCGGCTTTTCACCCCGATTTCGGGTTGTCTCGTGTGCATAAGCGTGCGTCAATGAATCGAAACGAATTGAATTGTTGAAATAGATAATAATCCTCATTCCTCTTTTGCTCGTATCTTGGCCAGTTTTCAAGATTTTATTTTTTTGCCTTTTTCTTGTCATGCGTTTTATGTGGAGAGATCTTGTGGTGGAGATGGTGAAGGATTGAGCCGGGCCCATCCCCTAAATTTTACCGCAGGAGACCAAAAGAAAATAATCCTCTGCATATTTGCGCAGAGAAATACGAAGAGAAGTTCGATTCACTTCATAAGTCCTGATTTCTTTTTCTCTTCCTTCGTTAGAACTCACCCAAACTTGATGAAGGGGATAATAAAAGGCGTTTAAAGAAATGGGGTAAAAAAACAAGACCGTTCCGTTTAGTCTAAATTCAATCACGTAGGTTTCCAATTTTATAATTTGATAAGCGATCGTGATCGAGTAGATTTGAAGTTCTATTTATCAGCCTTGCGGCAAATATCAATTCGCAAAAAATGTATTTGTGATTCGTGTACGTATGGATTTTGTCATTCGTGTACGTATGGGTTGTCTTTTTCCATTGACCTGGATGCGTTTAAACGATGTGTCGTGTAGGGGAGTGCGCGTCGCGTTACGATGAAGCGGAAGGGGAAACGAAGAGAAGGAAAAATCAGGAGGCAGATAGAAAAGGCCCGTGAACCGTGGGCCTTGTGGCGTCTTCCTTAGGGCCTCGTGTTCTCATGGGCTCCACATGCGACCACGAGAGCTTAATGGGCACGTTCCTCGGGAGCGATGACGTGCAGATTGACCTCACTTTTTTTTTTCTTTTTGCTGAAAGCAGATTGACCTCACTTGCAACACAAACCAACGTGTCTGAAAGAACGTTTTATTTGAAACATTGATTAAGAAAGAATGAATTAGAAATCTGTCTAGTCATCTCTATAAGATTAGTACTTTTTTATTTAGGTACTCAACATATGTTTTTTTATCATGAGGAATTATTAAACTTTATGTCTCGACCAATCTTCATGAATGTGTGCAACTTTAACCACATATATTTAGTAAGACTTCACTTATATCATAGCTAATATAACCCCTGATATTAATATGAGTAGCGACGTTATAGGATTGGATATATACAAACCCAATGAATACCCACTTATCTCTCTTGATTGCTCAACAAATGTCATAAACACGGTTTAACAAAATTCACTCTAATACTCCATGACTGGCTCACTCCAAGGTTGCCCGAGTTGATTGATGCGCGGGGATTTCTAACTTGATCATCTATCCAAATTCCAATGATTTGCCGTGTCAACTTGTTTGGTACACAGACCATTTGCTTAGAATTATGACTTGAACTTAATTGTTTCGTGAGAGTATATAGATAGACCATGAGAGAGTCTGCACTTGTGTACTTGGACTAGTGGTGACAAACGAATTGGTTGAACTGGATGTTGATGGGTTAAAAGGGGTGTGGACCGTGTTATTCCATTTTATATAAATCCATTTTCATGCCATATGATTGATGTGACCCATATGCAAGGCTTCCAAATCCACCCAAATAATTAATATCTTAAACACAGCCATTAAATCGGCAAATTAGAATTTATATGACAAAAAGATAGAAACTTTGAAAAGAAAATTCAAATCGACAACTATTAAAAAATGATGGGAAAAAAATACTTGAAAAGGTAAATCTAACTTCAAATAAAAAAACTAAAAATCGAAAAAGAGATTATCATGAGGAATTATAGTGAATCCATGATAGAGCAAATGTATAGGATTGATTATCTATTCATTTTTCATAGAATTTTAAAACTTTGCTTTGAAAGGCGCAACAACAATACATATACAAAATTAAAAATTCAGCAGAGTTAGTTTTGCATCAAAAAATAAATCTATTTTTAACCCGCCAAGACCCATGTTAAATTGCGCCTCACTGTTGTTAATTTTTTACAATTTGCTTTTAAAATCTTGAAATTATTCATTGTTCCGCCCCCGCCCTGCCCCCGCGCGACGGTAACCAGATTACCAAAAAGGAAAAATCAAAATTAATTCACACGAAAGCAAAAGATTATTGTAATTATTCCCATTAGTATATCAAGATAATAAACATCTGAAACACAACGTGGTATTTATCAATTAGGAAATAAAATATATTCATCATTGAAATGTAAAATCTTTGTAAATCATCAAATCGTCCTTCAACTTTTAAGTTGACCCTGGACAGTTTGACAATAAAGGAAACCAAATCTTTTCGTTCACTGAATCGCTCGAACAATCAGTGCTTATAAACGCCGCTCCTGCTGAATAAGTCTCGCGCTAGCTAACCGCATCGGATTTCTGCCGGACACATGGCGCTGCTTGGTCGAATCGTGCGAAGGCCGACGTTGTTCCAGACTTTAATACTAGGATGTATATTTTGTTCAAATACTAATTTCACTTTTTTTTAACCTATTGGACCAATCCACAAATTTCAATTTTCCTACTGACTATATTTTACTTTGACTATTTTCTCTAAAATTACAGTTCCAAATACAGATTGCAATGCATTGCTAATCTACAAATTGTAAAAACCCTCTCCATGTAATTGAGTTTTTATCGGCTAAATGTCTCTCCCTTGTGGCACCCAAGGAGGCCAAGAACACTAATGAGCTTTTTCTGTAAACGTTACGAATTATTAAATCCTTGCACACCATTAATTTTTCTTTTATCAGGCGAGGCGACACCTGTACGTTTTTTTTTTTTCTCCAAGAGTAGGAGAATTTAAATGTGGGGATTTCTTCCATCTCTTTCTTTAGCTTTTGTATTTGCCTTTTTTTCCTTTACATACTCATCATGGGAGATCGATCTGTCTACAAAATCTTCTCTTTCCAGATTTAAACCAAGCTATTACAATAGCATAATGGATGTCGCTAAGCAACCGTCATCTTCAACCCAGCAGCTACCGTTTGTTTTATGTCCGCTCTTTTGAAAATCGATATTAATTCGAAGATAAGTGCCATTATTGAGAATGTCTTGAGTTTTAGCTGAGATACCCCATCCGAATAGCTTTTTGAAGTTTTATTGGTTTTCTCAATTGAGTAGGTTTTATTGGTTTTTTTTTTTTTGGTACAAATATTACATATATAAGAGATGAAATTCTATTTGATTATAATGCAATAAGAGGTATGTTTGAATTTTCTCTCTGAATTTTCTGAATGAGTTTTTTTGTGAAAAAAATGGGAGATAACAATTAATAGTTTGTTTTGATTGAGGCTAAGGTCTGAAAAACACTTGAGCAGTCAAATAATGGTAAATTCCATACTTTTCAGATTCATAGAGGATTTATTGGTAGTTGGCTATTGTTGTAAATTATGTATTGACATTCATTCTGAACCATGTAAATCCTTAGTGATCTTATTATTCTTTGTTGATTTTCCTGATAATTTCTTTTTCTTGCATTGAACTTGAATTGCACAATCCGTTAGTTTTGCATTATTTTCACGATAGAGTTGTCGTGAACCTCCTGAGGTGAGATCTCCAAGGGAGGTGGCTTGAATGGTTGTACACACGAGGTGGCGCTACCAATTAGCATTGATTCTCTTGAACTTTATCGATTATAGCTTGATTTTCTTTTTTCATTTACTTCGTTAAATTTACTTAGAAGCCACCACTAACATATAATGGATTGGTTATGAATATTGTAACGCGAGAAAGTCACCCTCACTATTACGACTCAGAGATTCGCAAGTTTGGATACTTGGTTACTCTATATGAAATTTAGCATTCTTTTGGTGCCTTATCTCATTTATGACAACAATATATAAATGATATTATGCATGGCTGCTCAAGCAATAAAAATTGAATCAAGCAAAAGCAATAAATAAAGAATGAGGAAAATAAAGACAAGAGCCGTATAATGTAAAATTTAAACAAGGCTCTCTTATTAACTCTCACAGGATTCTCAAGAGCTGCGTACACTACACGTGGCTAATATTAATATTCAATCCAATTCATCTTCCAATCAATCAAAGAAATTATTGGCATCAAAAAAAATTTCTAGTAATATTATTCCGCCAGCTCTTGCGTCAAGTTCATTTATGCCTTTATTTCGTTAAAGATAAATGATTTAAAACACATTTTCCTAAAACCGATCCCTTATATTGTTTACAAATATAAATGAATAAGAAATATTTTTATTATCCACGAAAATAGTTAAAAATAAATTATTATCTATAATGATAACACTTTTTTAACTAATTAATTTACATGATGTAAGCTATTATTTTGAGAAAAATATTTTGTAAATTATTTATTTAATGCGAAACAAATAAAGGATTACAAATAGTTAATGTACTTCATTTATTCTTATCGTTAAAACAAAATCTTCCTTACAATTTTTTTAAAATCAAAAGTTTCTACTTCTTCAAAATAAAATAATTTTTTTTTTGTGACTCAGGGAACCCGTAAGCCGATCGCCAGCAAGCAAACCCTGAAGGAGCGATTGCAAAGCCCACCACCATAGTACTCTAGGTAATAATCCCTAACGTCGCTTCTGGGAATCGAACTTCTCTCCTTCATGAGGGGAAGAGAGCCCGAGCCAGCTGCATCGCTGAGGACGGTGGTAAAATAAAATAATGTTAATCTTTCCATTAAGTTGTTTCACTATTGATGGATATTTGTTGATGTGAACCATTGAACTGCTAATTGAATCTCTAATATACATTATTTGTGCCACGACACACTCATAATTTTAATCTGACACTACCAAAATACCAAGTTAACAAAACAATACAAATTTAAAAATAAACAAAACGCCATACCATCCTGCTCAAAAAACAAAATCCTAACCCTAAATTATCCACGTCCTAAACATCCCCCACCAACGGTCAGCGCCCTTCACCACCACCCTTGAGCCTTGGACCACCCTGTCAACACTCGCCGGATCCAAGCAGTGAGCGGCAATGGATGCTCTGGGAATCACGGCTATAAATCTTGCAAAACTGAGCAAGAACTACGACAGGGTTTAATCCATATTACAAATCATCATGCAATATGCACATGATCTCTTCTATTTTGTTTGGTAATTCCCAACACATATAAATGATATTATGCATGGGTGCTCAAGCAATAAAAATTAAATCAAGCAAAATCGATAAATAAAGAACGAGGAGAATAAAGACAGGAAGTAAAATTTAAACATTGCCTTGTTATTAACTTTCGCGGGATTCTCCGGAGCTATGTGCACTAAATGCGGCCAATATTAATATTCAACCTGATTCATCTTCCGATCAATCAAAGAAATTATTGACAATTATCATCAATAACATTTCCTAGTAATACTCCATCGGCTCTTGTGTCAAGTGCATTTATGCCTTAAACTCTATTTATTTCGTAAAAAAATAAATAATTTAGAACATATTTTCTAAAATTGATCATTTATATTGTGTACAAAAATAAATGAAAGAAAATCTTTTTTATCATCCACCAAAATAGTTAAACATAAATTGTTGTCTATAAAATTAATATTTTCCTTAACTAATTATTTTACGCAATACAAGCGATTATTTTTAGAAAAATATTTTCTAAAGTATATATTTCATGCGAAACAAGCGAAGCATTACAAATAGTTAATGTATTTCATTTGTTTTTATCGTAAAAACAAAATCTTCCTTATAATTTCTTTTAAAATCAAAAGTTTCTACTTCTTAATAATAAAACATTTATGACCTTTCCATTAAACTACTTCACTATTGATGGATATTTGTCGATGTGGACCATCGAATTGCTAACATGAGTCTTTGGCATACAACTTTTGTATCATGATACGCTCATAATTTTCACGTGACACTACCTAAATACCAAGTTAACAAAACAATATAAAAATTAAAAATAAAGAAAACGCTAACCCATCCTCCCGAAAGTATAAAATCCTGGCCCTAAATTACCCGCATCCTAAACCTCCCGCACCACAGGTCACCGCCATCCACCATCACACTTGTGCCTTAGACCACCCTGCCAACACTCGCCGCGGTCCATCGGATACAAGCATGGAGCGGCAATGGATGCTGTGGGGATCATGGCTATAAATCTTGCAACAATGGGCAAAAACTACGACAGAGTTTAATCCATACACTACGCAGCTAACAAAATGAAGTAATCTTCTATTTTGTTCAAATATTGATGATTCCCCTCTTTTTTTTTTTTTGGTCGGATGATTCCGTTATCCATCAAAAGTTATTAAAAAAATAAAATAATCAATCGATTCTTCTACTAACTCTTGGCGAAAATGAATAGTCGCAAATCAAATGGAAGTCCTAAAGGATTAAGATTTCTTCTCCCAGCTGAACGGAGAATCTTGTCTTTCAGAATTCGAGGTTCATTAGGGCCTTATATAGCTTCATTTTTCCATTTTAAGTAGGACTTTATGGGGCGCCATATGTAGTTAATTGGGGAATCAGGGAAAAGAAACTTTTATTCTTGTGTTTTCCCCGCTTTGAGCGCACATATATGACAACAAAACCCTACTCGATTTGAGGCATCTTCCGATCGATCAAAGGAATTACATGCAGAGATGAAACCCTACCCGTCCATTGATTGATTCATCAAGATTCAAATTCATCAATTAAATACAGGCGACAAATCATATGCATAGTTCAAGTTCAGATAACTAGGACAATGTTCGACACTTGCCATTAAAATAATAATGTCCATGCATCTCATAATCTCATTTACATGGAAGAGATAATTTTTGATTTCGAGCAATTCAGTACGGCGCCTTCTTCAGCATAGGAGACTTGACGCCTGTGAAAAATGGGGCCTCGCGGTCATGTGAAGATATAAACCTCGTCATGTCCCTTCCTATAGTCATACAAATTTAACACTAAATTCATTAAATCACATAATTCATGTGCAAAACTGATGAAGAAATGCACTAAATATATAGCATCAGGGCTTACCTTGCTTTTCCCCAATATGTGGGACTGTAATTATATATCAGATTGTCAAACACTTTCTGAGCAGAAGCCCGGTTTACTGACTTCCTAGCCTCGCTACAGAATAAAAAGTTTGAATTACAATTTTTTTCCCTTCAAACTGAGTGAAAAGCAAACACTTTGTGTATGATACAAGATATTTTAGAACTTTGACATGGAAATCTCAAAGGCAACTTGCTTTGGAGCATGAAATTACTCGACAAGTTCTGACCTGACAAAGAAGTTTGCTACATGCTGTGTAACTTGAATAGCATCGTCCGAGTGTGGTATCATAGACAAACCCCATCCAAAAGTATTTTTCTACACAATATCGAGAAAGCCATACAAGTTACCTCGAGGCAGTAAGTCGAAACATACTACACAGATATGAAGAGGTGGAAAATATAATCCCAAGAACAATCACTGATTTAGCTCCCTAAGATATTTATGCAAATGAATCATGTTTAAGTCAAAGCCATCAAAAAAATAATAATAAAAGAAAAGGATCATGTCCTCTATAACATGATATACTCATATTGCCTAGTCTCCTAAATTTTGCCTAACCAATTCTGCGAGACTCAAGCTAGTTGTGCCACAAGCTCTTCACTAAAGAAATCAAAAACCACAAAATCAGGAGGCATCACAAGAAACTAGTATTGAACAACATGTATTAGAATCGGCAACAGCAAGAAGTCAATTTCTTCAAAATGCCCATAAAGGAAAAGATTGAATTCATAGTCCATGATCGTGTGCTCAGCAGGAAGGCAATGAATTTAATATGGATTGTCTTGGATAAAGCTGAAAACTGCTAGACCAGAGCCCATATCTCTACATTCAGAAATTCAACTATCACGATTTTTGGGTAACTTCTTTCTCATGATGCTTCATTCGGTAATGTCAGAACCCTATAGAAGGTGCATGTTTCATGTGGCACCAACACAGCATTATCATCATGCAGTCAAATTGTCGAGCAAATTATTTTTCCTTTGAGCTAACTTGGTAGAAGAGTTATATCAGGAATTTTGAATGGCAACAAACTACATAAAAGGCCAACTTCGTTATATTTGCCAAATAAAAAATTAAAGTCTTGACAAATTATGATCGATCATCTACTTGAATAGGCTTAATATGCATCCAATACTGAGATGATCAGTATGAAAGCTACTACATGAAGCAATGCGCCTTTCTTAAGCAAATGAGATTGGTGTTGAACAAGAAGAAAAGCATGAAACTAACCATTACCTCTGGATGCCATTGGAAAGCAGTTACAGGGTAACTGTGTGCTTGGACTGTGGAGACATAGACCTGGTAATAGAGTTCCTCAAGGAGCTTAATGTTATTCTCACAAATAATTGGAATAAGCAGTAACACAAAATCTTTTTTTCACTGCAATATATCACTTCAGACATGATGTAAGAGGTAGTTGGATATATTCAACCTTGTTGTCTCTATCTGTGCTGGTTGTCAAGAGCTTAAAGAAATTCGTTAAGTCAGTGCTCTGCATCAATCTTTCTGGCGAGATGCCATACTGCAACACAAATGAATAGTTGGATTAGAAAAGAGGATTGCATACATCAAGAATAGGTGAGATGACTGAGATTTAAGTCTTAATAAAAATAGACTGGTCCCAATCACACACATGAAATAAAAAATATAACATAACATGCAACAGGCGAAAAAATTCCTGGGCCAGTATTAAAAAAAAAAAGAAAAAGAACTTAAGCAAAAAATCATATCATTAGCCTTTTTAGCCATTTTTAGCTATCTAAAAACTACTGGGCCGTATAAAAAAACTCACAGGATGTTAGTCTACAAAAACAAGCAAAACAATGCATTAAAGTTGCATGACTTTTGTCTCCTCTTTTAACTTTTCCAGGATTTAACTGGTCTATCTAGACACCATCCTCTAGCAGTAATGGTCGTGTCACGTGTAACAGATGGCTTATATCAAAATAAGAATGTAGTCCCTGCGATAATAACACTCTGCTGGAAGAAAGAGGTACATGAGGGAAAACAAAAGGAAGAGGAAACGGGGGAATCAAACAATTCCACTTAGTATTCTCAATTAAAACCAGCAGGCTACTACTAAAATCTTACAACTCACATGATGATTTTGCATGACAAGGCAATCTGTACTCAACTTTTTAAGCAAATCTGGCGGAAATCTGCAAAACAGTGGATAGATGGAAGTTAGAATTGCATCTATAGGTGATTATGCATGACTATATCTATCAACAGATGCCTTATACAAAGTAACCATGCATCTTCTACCCCCAATAACCACTTTTGGTATACCAAGACAATCATCCGTAATAATTTGATGTAATCCACATTTCTCTTTCTAGCAAAATTTTATTCCACAGCTACATAATCAGCATCATATACTAAAGTACATAAATCCAAACTGATTTTCTCATAGAGTGTAAGAAGCTAATTGGAAGCATACAAATATCCTGCTTGCTGTCAATTAAAAAAGAATACAGCTTTATTTGTCTTTATATGCATTAGTACTTAAAAGTTGACAGTGAAAGCTTACTAGGGTCAATCATACCTTTGAAATACTGTTCCTTCAATGTTTGTGTTTCCCACAAATTGTAGAGTGGATGCTTGATCTGCAGCATTAAATTCCTCGAGAATGCTTTTGTCCTGTCATTAGGGAACTGCTAAATTATTATCAAGAGATTTTTCCACTTTCCTCTTTATACTATGAACTACACTTTCTGTTGATCATTCAGAATTTATCCGTTTGACATGGATGAAGCAACTTAAACCTTGAGGGATTATTTGCAACACAATAGGTTGGATGTGAAATAACCGCCATGCTCGTCAAGGTTAAAGCAATGGCAATCTCAACCTCGCAGTGACGACTTATGCTTTCAAGTTTTGTGCCAATAGAGGCCATAGCTTTATGCAGATGATGATCAGTCAAGTGTGCTTAGTAAAGCCATGGAAGGAGAGAAGTTTTTTTTTTTTTTTCCTGGCACAATACCTCACAAAAGATAAAAGGTGAAAAGAATTTTTTTATTTTTTTTAAAGAACAGACCATGTAAAGTGACTCTTGCATTAGAAAAGAGAAATTATGCAACCAAAAGGACTGAAAGCATTGACAGACAATTCAAAATGGTGACAAGGGAGTTACCTTGCTGACTATCATTGTCAATAGTTGAAAGCCCAAGCAGATAGCATACAATGGGAAGTGGTCACCAGCATCATTCTTTGCCAAAACTTTCTGCAAACAATTGGCAAAGAGTACATCTGAAAATTGCAAAGCAAAAATGTACAGGACACTCATTGAAAGCATATAAAAACGAACTATTCTCTCCCAAGGCATTGAAAACGCTCGTGTGTCTTGGAGCAACGGAACTAAAGTTTATGAATGAGGAACAGCACATTATTCTTAGAAAAATTCTATTGCATGGAAACAGTCAATACAAGATTGATGAAGCTCTGCCTCCAACAAATAAATAGAAACACAACATCTTAGAAATATTTAGGTGTATCAATCATAAAAGTACCTTGAAAATTGCCTCCACAGTCTCATAATACAATCCGGTGTTAGCCCACCCACCAGTGAAGATCACTCCATTAACCATGTTGAGCTTCTGCATTTCAACCAAATATCAGCATCTAGAAATGAAAAACAAAGTGGTGGGCGTCCAAAAATAAACCCGGCCATAAAATCTGTACAAACACAACTCCAATGAAACCACACTATACCCATCCCTCATGTAAAACTCCTCAAAAGAGGACACATAAAGCATTAACTCCACTCATCCACACATGCGAGGGAGGATGCACGTGTTGCTTGCACGCCATGAAGAAACGCGATTTGTCTCTCATGATCAATTTTCAACCATTAAGAAATGGAGAATGCTAAATCCCCCCTCTTCCACAACAATCCTCGCCGAGTTAGGCATAGATGATACTACTAATTCACCCCAAGACATCATTTTGTCATAGTAATAACAATCTAGTGAATTTCCCCTCGCAAAGCCAACGTTTAGATCCATGTTTTCGTGGACGGATTTACTCGGAGTTGCAAAGGAAGTGTGTTATGCTTTAGTCTCTAATTTACGAGCAAGAGGTGTACGATTTCAAGGATGGCAAGGTAATTAAGCTCAATCAACTATATGCAAGCTACAAAGGTCCAGAGTCCACAAATACTTAGGCTCCGTTCGTTTCACGGAAAATAACTTACAAAAAAACGTTTTTTGGATTTTTCAGTGTTCGTTTTGCGGAAAATGAATTAATCAAGGAAAATGTTTTCCATCATTGAAAAAAACTAACATTTAAAAGTAGGAAAATGTTTTCCACTTTTTCCATAACTTCTTTCACCTTACTTCTTTTCACCAACACATTTTCATTTTATTTTTATGCTTTCTTTTTCTTTTTCTTTCTTTCCTTTTCATCTTCTTGGCCTTGGTCGGTCGCCGGCCATGGCGGCGGCGGGCGACCGGTGACTGGCCGCGAGCCAGCTCGAGCCTTGCCCTAGGCCGGCGAGGCTCCGCCTAGCCTGATCTGGGGAAGCCGAGCTCGGGCCTCGCCAGATCGGGCGAGGCGGAGTGTCATCGGCTTGGGGTGGAGCTCGGGCCTTGCCAGATCCAGTGAGTTGGGCGGGGCTCGGGCCTAGCCCGAGCTCACCAAAGGTTCGCTGAGCTCTGGCAAGCCACTAGCTCGCCGAATTTGGTGGCGAAGCTCAGGCTCCTGATCCAGGCAAGCTTGAGCTCTGCCGCCAGATCCGGCGAGCTCGCAGCTCGCCAAAGCTCGGCGAACCTCTAGTGAGCTCGGGCGAGATCGGCCAAGCCTCGAGTTCGTCGGATCTGGCGATCGCGACTTGGTTGGCCACCGGGTAGCCGGCCATCGTCAGGCTTGCGGTGGTGGAGGAAGGAGGAGAAAGGAAAAGAAAAAGAAAGAAAAAATACAAATTAATAAAAAATTCGATTTTTTAAAAATACAAATAATTAAAAAATTCATTTTAAAAAAATATAAAAAATAAAACTAAATTTTGGGTCAATTAAAAATATTAAAATTCAGTTCCCAAACGATTAAATTAGCTAACGAACGGTGGAAAATATTTTCTACTCAAAGTTCATATTTTGGCCGAACACCGGAAAATATAGTTATTTTTAAGAAAATAACTTTATGAAAAATATTTTTAAAAAACGTGAAATTTTTCGCAAAACGAATAGACGCTTCAATTCCACGTGTTTCTACCTCGAGGAGAACCTCTTGTGGCTCATTATATATCAACGGAATCACCGTGGCGCCGGCGGACTCGACGAACTTCACGTACGACGCGGGGATGTACGAGGCGTCAGATGAGTTGTTGAGCCTGCCGGAGGCGCCGTCCCCGGGGTGGCTGAGGATCCCAATCACCGGCCGGAAGTTGAGCTTGGGGTCGGGCGCGGGGCAGCTGGGGACGTCGGCGCTGCTCGCGGCCGACGCCCCCGCCACCGCCACCTTGGCTAGGGCTAGCTCCATGGAGAAGGAGATCAAGAGGGGGATCCAAAGGTAGTTCCAGATTTCGGGGTACCGCGAGGGAGAGGAGGAGGAGGAGCCGGCGGCAGCCATGGAGTCGCCGAGGGGGAGGTCGGAGGAGGGGACGAGGGAGGGATTAGCGAGGAAGTGCGAGGGCATTGTGGGGATTTCCGAGCGAGGACACGGAGCCGGCTTTTGGTGTTGTCATGGAGGAGGAGGAGGGGGCTGGGAGGTGCGAGAGCGGCGAGCTCCGGGCGGGACTGAGCTCCGGCTTGGCGATGGAAATGGCGGAGTCCAGAGAGGGAGACAGAAATAGAGAGTTGGACAAGGGCGGTGTGGGATGACGCGCGCTTGGGGAGTGAGATTTGGCCGTGTAAGCAACGCGACGTCGTGTTGTGGAAGTAGAATTTTTCCGGACGGCAATGGGGGCCCCGCGCGTGGACGCCCTGCTCGATTTCCTACGCATCTTCGATCACACTTTTGACCCCGATTTCGGGTTGTCCCATCTCGTGTGCATAAGCGTGCGTCAAAAATGGCTGCTGGGCGAGCGTCAATCCCCTGCTCGATTCGGGAATCGGACCGAAACGGTCAATTCCCGAATTGAATTGTTGAAATAGATAATAATGCTTATTCCTCTTTTGCTCGTATATTGGCCAGTTTTCAAGATTTTATTTTATTTTTTTGCCTTTTTCTTGTCATGTGTTTTATGTGGAGAAATCTTGTGGTCGAGATGGTGAAGGATTGAGCCGGGCCCATCCCCTACATTTTACTGCAGGAGACCAAAAGAAAATAATCCTCCACATATTTGCGCAGAAAATTAAAGTTTGATTCACGTCATAAGTCCTGATTTCTTTTTCTCTTCCTTTCTCAGAACTCACCCAAACTCGAAGAAGGGGATGATAAAAGGCGCAGGTGATTTGAACTTCATTGAAGTTTAAAGAAATGGGGTAAAAAAACAAGACCGTTCCGTTTAGTCTAAATTCTAAATTCAACCACCTAGGTTTCCAATTTTATAATTTGATAAGCGATCGTGATTGAGTAGATTTGAAGTACTACTTATCGTCGTTGGGGCAAATATCAATTCGCAAGAAATGTATTTGTGATTCGCGTACGTATGGATTTTGTTATTCGTGTGCGTATGGGTTGTCTTTTTCCATTGACCTGAATGCGTTTAAACGCCGTGTCGTGTAGGGGAGTGCGCATCGCGTAACGATGAAGCGGAAGGGGAAACGAAGAGAAGGAAAAATCAGGAGGCAGGAAGAAAAGGCCCGTGTACTGTGGGCCTTGTGGCTTCTTTCTTAGGGCCCCGCGTTCTCATGGGCTCCACGGGCTCCACGTGGCTTCCTGTGCGACCACGAGCTTAATGGGCACGTTTCTCGGGAGCCATGATCTACAGATTGACCTCATTTTTTTATTTTTATTTTGCTGCCGAAAGCAGATTGACCTCACTTGCAACACAAACGAACGTGTCTGAAAGAATGTCTTATTTGAAACATTGATTAAGAAAGAAAGAATTAGAAAATCTGTCTAGTCATCTCTATAAGATTAGTAATTTTTTATTTAGGTACGCAACATATGTTTATTTATCATGAGAAATTATTTAACCTTATGTCTCGACCAATCTTCATAGATGTGTGCAACTTCAACCGCATATATTTAGTAAGAGTTCACTCACGTTATAACTGATACGATCCCTGATATTTATATGAGTAGCGACGTTATAGGATTGAATATATACAAACCCAACCCAATGAATACCCACTTGACTAATCTCTCTTGATTACTTGACAATTGTCATAAACAACGGTTTAACAAAATTCACTCTAATACTCCATGACTAGCTCACTCCAAGATTGCCCCGGTTGATTGATGCGTGGGGATTTCTAACTTGATCATTTGTCCAAATTCCAATGATTTGCTCTATCAACTTGTTTAGTACACAGACCATTTGCTTAGACTTATGACTTGAACTTAAATGATTCCTGAGAGTATATAGATAGACCTTGAGAGAGTACGCACTCGTGTACTTGGACTAGTGGTGACAAACAAATTGGTTGAACTGAATGTTGATGTGTTACGGGGGGTGTGGACCGTGTTATTCCATTTTATATAAATCCATTTTCATGCCATATGACTTATGTGACCCATATACAACGCAACCATTAAATCAGCAAATTAGAATTTACGTGGCAACAAGATAGAAAATTTAAAAAGAAAATAAAAATCAACAACTATTAAAAAACGATGGAAAAAAAATTCTTGAAAAGGTAAATCTAACTTCAAATAAAAAAAAAAACTAAAAATTGCTTATGTATTCATTTTTCATAGAAATATAAAACTTTGCTTTGAAAGGCGCAACAGCAATACCTATACAAAATTAAAAATTCGACAGAGAGTTAGTTGTTTTGGATCGAAAAATAGATCTATTTTCAACCCGCCAAGACCCATGCTTAATTGCGCTTCACTGTTGTTAATTTTTTACAATTTTCTTTCAAAATCTTGAAGTCCCGACGATACCAACTTCTGATCAGGATAATCTTTTGTCATCTAGATATCCATAAACATCTGAAACACGATGTGGTGTTCATCAATTAGGAAATAAAATCCGTTCATCACTGAAATGTCTTTGTAAATCATCAAATTGTCCTTCGGTTTTTAAGTTGACTCTCGACGGTTTCGAACCATCAGAAGAATCGACAGAAAAGGGAACTGGATCTTTCCGTTCACTGAATCGCTCGAACTACCTATGCTTATAAATATACTGTTTCTGAGCTTGGAACACGAACTAAGTTCTTCTCCATTCCCGATCGACTGCCGAGTCTTGCGATTGTGAACACCGCTCTTGTTGAATCAGTCTCACGCTAGCTAGCCGCATCAAGTTTCTGCTCGACATATGGCTCTGCTGGGTCGAATTGTGCAGAGGCCGGCGTTGCTCCGAACGGCGATGCCCCGCCGGTACCAACTTCTGATCAAGTAAGTGTTTTCCTCCATGGTCAATGTTCGCGACTTTCTGTTCAACCGGTCTTTCCTCTTCTGCTCTTGCCTTGAATCGAACTTGGGACTTGCTGAATCTTGGTGCCGCCGACTTAGGTGGATAGCTTGCGACTCGTTTTTATGTGTATTTCTTATTTGTTTTTCTTCGGATAAGCGTGCGTGATTTCTGAATTTAGAATGACTTGTGAGCGAATGATTACGTGAAATTCGCTTTAGATGCGTTGACCATTAAATCCACAACGTGATTACATGCTTTCTCCTAATTTCCAAGCAATTATGCTGAGTATGTGTTGAATTTTGATTCGGGTCTTCAATTCAAATTGAGTTTTGATACCCGGATTAATATCAAAACTCATGGATTTTGTGTTTTGCTAATATAGAGTTAGATTAAAGTTCTTACATTGGTTTAGGAATGCTCGTTCTTTAATTTCGAGTACGTTTGATGTCTCCATTTGTAACCCACTCAAATCTGGCCTAAGCCACCTATTTACCACCTCTAATGTTTAGTAATATGATCTTAAGGATCTTTGGTGCAAAGTTGAGTTTTGAAAATACTCGAAGCTCAAGGTAATTGTGGCAAGCTGAAGGCTTTTTAACATTCCAAAAAAAAATTATTTCAAAGGTTTAATGAATTTTTTTATCCTAATTTTGCCCCTAAGAAACAATCTAAATTTCAATTTTACGCTCACCTTTACAAGCAAAACGAATTCAATTGGCAGACAAGGGCATCAACACAAGGGATCGGCAAGCTTAGATCTAACTAACATCATCACTTGGGTCACGCGACCTCAACGTGGTCTTGCCGACAAATTAATTATTTTAAATACCTCGTGTCAAAGAACTTTGTCCAGATGCAAAGTCATTTCTTCAAAACATGCTCAGACAGTCAGACGCACTGTACATAATTTTGTCATTGATAATGCGGATTTATTTATTTTCTACATAAAAAAAGGACCACGAACTTGCGGCGTGATAAATAACAACCTGTTAAATGATCGAAAAGAAAAGAAAGTACAGTTATATTTTGCTTTCACCCTGTCAATCAATTTTACACGGAAAAGAAAACTCGTACCAGCCTTCAAATATGGAAACTACTTCCGCTAACAAGATAAGGCCAAAGGAAGCAACAAAAACAAACCGGTCCCCCCGGTCGGCGGTGACGAAGTTCCGCGTGACGGGCGCGTGACCCGAGCGAAACGCCCTCCGCATAATATCCCCCCATCCAACCACCGCCTTCCCCTCCTCGGAGCCACAGGTATACCGCTCACCCCCCACACATCCATCAACGTGGCGGCGACGGAGACCGTGCGCGCACTACGCACCCCTCCCATCATATCGGCCGGCGGCGCCCATCCATCTCCGCCTCGAAGCTCGCGCTGATCGGAACCGTCGTTTCAGCGCAGAGAACATCATCGGGGCCGTAGAATTTGCGGTTCGCTCGGTCGGAGCGAGAGCCCTAAGTCGCTGATCGGAACCGTCGTTTCAGCGTAGAGAACATCATCGGTTTTCTGATCGATCGCGGTTGCTTCAATCTCTTCGGTAGATGTCCGTGGAGAGATCATTCGAAGCATGGGAGGAGGTGCAGCGGCACGGTCAGGACCTGGCCGGCCGTCTCGCGCAGGGCTTCACGGGCCTCATCCAATCCCACATGACGCCGCCCTCGTTCCCGTGGCCGAACCCCCAGCAGACCAAGCTCTTCGACCTCGAGATACTGCCGGCGCAGAGTTTCGTGATGGCCGACTTCAAGTCGGCGACGGAGAAGTTCAATTCTCCCGGAATCGAGGGCGTTTCCGCGATTTTCGACATCGGGAATAGGATCGGGCAAGCCGGGTTGGATTTCGGGAATTGCTTGAACGGGTTCTTGCAGCAGTTTTTCCGGAGCTTGCCGGTGCCCTTCCGACAGGAAGACCACGCGTCTGAGGCCTCGATTCGTGCGGATTTGGGGATGAGAAGGGAGAGAGGTGATTTGAGTGTTGGTTTGCATGAAGAGGTGGGCGCATTGAGCGAACGCTTGAGGGATTTCGGGTTCACAGAGAATGATGGGGGAGTTGAGGGATCGGCAGATGAGGAAGTCACTGGTTTTAATAATCTCAGAGCTGCAGGGCATCTTGGTAGACCTCAGGTTATTTTTTCGCTCACCTATACATGATGTTGAATCTGTATTAATCTGTTCATGTTCATGGTATTTAGTGGGGATGTGATACTACGTTTTTTGGAGAACTCCTCCAGTAAAGGAAATTTCAGATACCTTTGCTGTGGAGCGGAGGGAGAGACAAGTGAAAAGGGTTGTGTTGTTGGGGATAGGTTGTCATATTATGTTTGGCCGCATGACTTCGAGAAAATGGCACTGTCAGCAGCACGTTCATCCCTTTTCTACCTCCTTTATAAGCCTTGATTGATTTGTTGGTTGCTGTGAGATGCTTAAATAGCTTTGCTTGTTGGTTTCTGAGAGATGCTAAACTGGGTTTATGCTGGTTGCTGTGAGATGCGAAAATAGTATCTATGCTGGTTGCTGTGAGTGGCTGTAGTTTGTTGGTTGGTTATCCTAAATTTATTACTTTCCACCAGTATGTGAAAGACATGCATTCGTCTAATTAGCTGTCTCCCTTTCCTTCAATAAACAGATTCTTCCAAATCCTGCAGTAGAATGTCAAGCAACTTTTGTTATGTTTGAAAGTTGTGAAAGCATTTCCTTTTCCTTATCTTTGAAATTTCCTTTATTGCGTTTCATTTTGAACCTTGTGACTATGGCGGACTTCCTTTTGGCACTTGCTGTTAACATCTTCCCTTTTGGCAAATAAGATTTGTATTGTAGCAACTATTGGACTTTCCGGGAAGTCTTAGAAGTGGCACTTTGAGTTTCATGAAGATGAGTTGACATATATCATGGTGTAATTAATGTCGGATGAAGGAGTTTGGGTATGTGATTATTGTGTTAAGCTAGTGCTAGTACCTGTAGAAGTTTTACGTAATTTGGAGAAGTAAGAAGAATGATATAAAAGGATTGAGCTTGTGTCCAAGCAAGACACTGGCAACTGAATAATGAAACTCTAATCCATGTGGGTTGTTCTAATGCTAAGAATTTGGTAAGGCCAGAAAATCATGTCTATCCAGTGGTCATGGCGAATTTTATATACCTGTGTCTAGCTAGATTAGACCTCAGATTACATGTTTTGAGGCACTTACACGGACATCAAACTTACTTGAATGCAGGGAACAGTGAATATTACATCAACTTATGATAGCCGGACGCGAGATGTAGAGAGTTCTTTAGTTGCACGGGGGGATTTGTGGAGAGTGGAGGCTTCACAGGGGAGTTCCACATCAGGGAGTGACAGTTCATCTCTTTTCCTTGTACAGCTTGGACCAGTACTTTTTGTTCGTGATTCTACACTACTCCTGCCCATTCATTTATCAAAGCAACACTTGCTTTGGTATGGTTATGATAGAAAGGTATGAGTAGGACTCTATTGCAGTTTACCATGTCCCACCATGTAAAAGAAAAAAAAACAAGGAAAAGTGTCGTCACATGCCTTGAGAATTGACCATATTTGCTCAAATGCTACTGACAAAACTAAAATAAAAATTTGTCAGGATGTTTTTCCTGGTATTTATCTGGTTAAGGCAACTTTTGTTGTTTATTCAAAAAGATGTTGGATTAAGATGTACTATGCAAATGTGCTTTGACTGCAATGTGGCATTTTTGTAGTCAAAAATGTTGGCTGCAATATGATGTAAACCCCTGAGAATTTAGTGCCTTATACTGACATAGTTACATAAGAGCCCTGATTTTTGCCAGTATTTTATAAAATAGCAGAGGTTGGTACCAAATGTTTTAATATTTCTCTTTTTCCGGATCCAGGATATTCTACTTAGAAATTCATTAAGAAGAACGTAAAATTCTTCTGTATCATAGTAACTTGAAATTTCTGAGGTAGTAGTCTGATGGAATTTTGCCAATTTGGATGTGTTCAAATGTAATTTGGAGTGCAGGAAGTTATGTCCTGTCGTTCTCTGTGTATACATTTAAAATGTTTATAGTTTGAAATCGACAGAGGTTGAGATATCCTGGGATGCCATGTTTTTCTCTCTGCTATTGTCAACTGTCAAGCAGTCAATTCTTTTATTCTTTAATTATCTGTTCTCATCTGTCATTTTTTTCATTGTTAGAATGGGATCCATTCCCTTTGTCCAGCTGTTTGGTCGAAGCATCGGAGGTGGCTCTTGATGTCAATGCTCTGCCTTAATCCTCTGGCTTGTGTAAGTTTATTACTTGTTCAAACAATGGGTATTACCCCAGAAAACGGGTTTGCTACTTAGGAAGTCTATGGTTTTCATCCTTCAATGTGTTTGAGGACCATTTTGGTTGGTGATTAAAGGTCAATTAGGTTGGCTTTGATCTTTTTGGTTTTCGAAAGTTGGGTGTACATATTATATTCCTTGGACTGTTTTAAGGCTTAAATGGAGTATGCCCGGTACATTGGGTAATCATACAGGATCACGATGCCAAGAACATATCTATTTGTCTACAAGCACTCTCCCTCCACCTTCCACTCTCTTTCTCAGATGTGTACATATTAAATATTATGACTTTTTACATATATGTATATACACATACATACATACATACATACATACACGTATATGCATTTTAGTGTGGCTAATTCTACTCTCTCACTGCCATCTCCTGGTGCAGTCATTCTTGGATTTGCAATTTCCGAATGGCCAGCTCACCTATGTATCTGGTGAGGGGCTGACAACAAGTGCTTTTGTACCTGTTTGCGGCGGACTTCTTCAGGCTGAGGGTCAATACCCAGGAGAGATGAGATTCAGCTTCTCTTGTAAGGTACATATTGGTAAAAAAAAAAATAAAGAAGAATATTTACAGCTGTTTATGGTGGTTGCAGTTGTTTCTCATTTTTGTGGTTGAACTGCCTTCACCATGGATTCACATGTCTTTTGTTGTTCATGATACATTTCTTGGAATGACAGAACAAATGGGGCACACGTTTCACCCCAATGGTTCAATGGCCTGATAAATCCTTTAGTTTGGGTCTTGCGCAATCCTTGGCTTGGCAAAGATCTGGAATCATGTACAGGCCAACCATTCAGCTCAGGTGAGATTTCCACTTTTGTACCAGAGGAGGATTTCTTGTTTGAGTCTTACATTCTTCAATTATTATCAATTTAGGCATTAAATCCCAAGGAGTCTTTTATGTTTCTGTGTTGCTCCATGCATACTCTTCCTTAACTTTTTCCATTTTGACTCCTTCCATTTCTTTGCACAAAACATATTCGTAGAGTCTTCTCAACCCAGTTTCATGATGACATATGGAGGAAAAACAGTGCTCTAGAAAAGTACACTTAATTTGATTAGTTATTTACTGTGCTTTGATATTCACGTAATGTTATCTGCTGCTTCATCTCTATACTTGAGCGAGCTGTTGATGCATAATGTGTAAAAATTAGTTGTCTGTTGATCTCATAACTCTGAAAAATCCTATGGAGAACAACTCACCAATTTTGCCACCTTTAACATAGGAAGCATCTGTTCATCACTGACTTTTCTCTTCTTGAGTGTCACTAGACAAGAATCCTCTTTGATCTATTCATGACTAGGCGCTTACACTCTTGTATCTTGCCATGGCCAGTGTGTGCCCTACTTTTGGTGGAAGCACTCCAGGTTTGCACGCAGAAGTCATTCATTCGGTGAAGGAGCAGCTAAGTTTAATATGTGGTTGTGCATGTACAGCACATCCTTCGGCCTTTGCATCCGTATCTGTGAGTTTTTCCCTCTTGTGGACCTGAATTTATTCTTTTTAACCAGATGTTTTGAGGGAATTTCATGACATCTCATCTTGTGCCCTTCAGTATTTTGAACATTTGCGGAAGTGCAAGTTGATTGGAGTTAGCAATTAACATTGAAAGATGAACACACTGGACCTGCACACATACTCCTGTGTTCTTTGTGCCTTAGCTACTAGTGATAATGCATGTTGTGAGGAAGAAGATAAATGCACTAAACGGATGAATTATATTGCTCCAGAAATGGAACCTCAAATGTAGTCTCTCCTTTCGTGTTAATCTCTTCCTGGGTTTTATGCAGATTGGGAGATCTAAGTGGAATGGGAATGTTGGAAGCTCAGGAGTGGTTCTCAGAGTGGATGCGCCGCTCTCCACTGTCGGTAGACCTTCTTTCTCCGTTCAGATAAACAGTGGTGTTGAGTTTTGACTGCTTCTTACCCTTAATTTGCAGTTTGAAGTGTATATAGACTAATATAGTGTTACGCATGTTAGCACAGGATACCTTGTGAATATTTCCCCACTTTTGAGGCAATGGATGAGTTTTTATTTGTCCACATTTTACATCTCTTGCGCTTATAGGAGAATGTGATTTGACTTTTTCAGAAGCAGGTGACCAATTGATCCCAATTATTTTCTTGAATTTCAGAGAGAGCCCTTTTAGCTCCACGCGTCACTCTGTTTCTATATTTCAAGCCATGACAACGTAATACGTTTCTTTATCATTGAGTCGTCGGAGATAATCATTTTGCTAAGGCTAAGAGCATACGCTACCTATTATTTTAGTTAATCGCATGCCGAGAATTTGCGCATGTAGGGCCTGTCTCTTCACTGATCTTATTTGTGGAGGAATCATGTTCGTTTAAGAGTATTTGCTGGGCCTAAATAAATTCTTAAAAATGACACGAAAGAAATACTAAAGTGTAACTAACTTTTTAGGCCTAATCTTATTGCAAATAATCACGTGCTGTTCAACACTAATACTGCCTGTCGGGTGAGAAAAAGATCTCTCATCTGAACTGATATAAATGTGGCTTGTTTAAGTTGCTTTCATGCAAACTCAAAATATGCATCTTCCTTAATTATTCAAATCAGCAGTAGCGGTCAGTCATGGAAGCTGAGAGCCTTCCCAAATGACTCCATATAAGAAAAGGATGTGCCGAAGGCCAAAGGCTGAGCGCTTGCTTCAGCTTCAAGTTATTTTTTTAACTGCTCTTGTGCAGAGATGTTGTTTATTTTCTTATTTTATGTTTATTTATTTTTTTTTATTTTTTTTACCGAAGGCTTTGTCCTTCCTTTGGAAATAAATGGTCCATTACAGAAGAGAACTAAAGACCAGCTCCCCGGAAAATGACGCTAAACCTACCCAAACAAGACCGTCTTACACCAGTAAACAATCCTCTCTAAGTAAGGGAGCTGAGATTTGGGCTCAAGTGACGCGGCGTATATCTCCGGTTGTCGGCTCCTGCTTCCACGATCACCTTAAGGCAGGAAGTCGCTCCGGTGCATTGGTGTGTTCGGTCTTTATGTATGTTGAGCATTTGTGACTCTGATTAAAGGCCGGACCATGAGAGTGCTCGTGAGAAACGTGACTCTGATTGGAGGCCGACTATGAGAGGAGTGCTCTTGAGAAAGGTCTCCGCGAAGTGAACGGGTTGGCTTTTGAAGTGCAGCTCGGTCGGGTAGCTCGAACTTGATGTGACGCCACCATTTGCGGAAAGAAATTCCAGCCTCGCCTTCAAATTAGTCGGATAGAATTTTAGAACTAGCACTCCTAAGATATATCTCCAAAACACAAGTTATTTAAGGCTCATCCTGCCTATCATCGTGCCTCAGAATATGAAACAGAATGCGAAAGAAAGATAATTTGTAGACATGCTTACTCTTAATTAGATGTAATACCGGAAAGACGCCAAACTTTCAGTTGTGTTCAGGCTCCGGTGTGGAGAGTGAAACTATGACCTCCGGTTCTTGGTCATGAGGGATGCCGTTATTGCTCTTTGCCTTGCTCGCTCCCGAATGACGGGCGGCGAGTTCACCTGAAGACGTAGATTGAGCTGCATAGGGCTCAACAAAACCTCCACGCCAAATGCAGGTTTCTTTTACTGTCACTCAGCCACTTTGATATCAGAAATGTGACTCCTGCTATTGTTACTTCACAAATCGTCTGTGTTGACACTTAAATTTTTGCCCAAAAATCATTTCCAAAAAAATGGGAACTTGTTTTTCCACAAAAATATTTCAAATTAAATTCTTGCATATAGATTATCTAGGCATTTAATATAGTGTTTTAAATGGAATATGGTTTTCCTTCAAAAAAAAATTAAATTAAATATATAAAAAAGGATAAAAAAAAAAGTTGGGGGGCCAATGATCTAAATGTGACTAGCCAAGCCCAGGAGGTAAGATTGGAATTAAAATGGCAAATTGGGGCCAAAATGCAATTTCCAAAAGTTGAGGGACCAATTCGCAAATTTTGCAAAATTTTGTCCGAACCCTTAAATCATCATCTTGGTCACCAATTAAGTTGAAATTGAACTTGGGCCAACTCGAATCAATCAAATCGGGCCGAAAAGACCAAGTTAGTATTGAAATGGGTATTTTCGGATAAGAAATGGCCAATTTTGAGGGACTTTCTTGCAAATTTGGTTGGGCAAAATTGCGAAATCTGGTAGAGATCTTAAACTACTATGCATGAGCTTGCTAATTGATCAAAAATCGCAGCCAAATTGATGGATTAAAGCACCTAAACCAGCTGACAAACCTCAGTCCACAAGTTGGTCTATTTTCGGAGTTGCTGAGTAAGCAACTTGGTGGCCCCACCATATCCTCCTCAGCCGCCCATCTAGCCCGATCTTTGCACGTGATTGCAGACCATAATGAGTAGTGCCAGTGGACGGAAATTTGCCAGGGATAAGCTGCTGAAGGCACGGGAAAAGCGCACCAAATCCGGACACTCAACAGCTGCAGAAATTGGAAAAATTGGCTAAGTCAGAGAGTGGGTGAACTAGCTCAGTTGACAGGCTTGGTAGGTGGACAAAAGACCGACCAAAACTCATCCAATTCAGTGGAGAAGAGGACGGAAGCAAGCTATTTCAGGGGATGAGAGAGAGAAGACGAGAAGGGGAGGAGAGAGCACACGGTCGTCCCCCAAACAAGCCTTCAGAAGCAACTCCAGAAAAGCAAACCCAGAAATTCCAGACCGACCTAGAGAGAGAAAAGTGAGATTTTCACACACCTGAGGCAACAATTAGCCAAAACCTTCAACTAGAGAGTTAAACTTCACTCAAATATCTTTCCAACCATAGGTCGCACGTCCCAAATGGAGATCGGGAAGGCCTCCTAAATCCCCCCGAAAAACTACCCTCCTGGCGGGCCAAAGAAAGTCTGAATTTTTCTAAGTGTTGAGCCCGGTTGGTCACGAGTGAGAGAAAGCGAATGTTTTTGAGAAAGTTGAGAGACAAATGAGGAAAACCATGAGTTCAAAACCAAAGTAGAATACATATAGCTTTGTTTGATGTTTATTTTTCCAACAAAAAAGGTCATGGAGTCTAATGTTGGAGGTTAATGAAAACCTTCGTTATCAGTTCTTTCTTTGCAGATCTTGTTTTCCAGTTGAAGAAGCCAACTTCCACGGGCCCCCGAGGATAATTTCTTGGTTTCTTGAGCGAAGAACCACTTGAAAGGGAAACTCAGAAGCAAGGTAAGCATCCTAGATGTATTTTCTTTCGAGTTTGAGTACGTTTTGATCATGAAAATCAAGAGGAAAACTAGCCCGGAAAACTGATTTCTGAGGCTGAAATTTTTCTAAGTGTTTGAAATTCTTCAAGAATTTTGCAAGTGTGCTTCTTGGAGAGGTCGTTTTGATGTCTTTCGGTGGGCCATTCTCTATGATTTTTGTTGCATTTGAAAGCTCATGTTACCTACTTTCACTCGGATTAAGTAGTGTTTCCCGTAGATCTTTCATGTGATAAGTGTCGGGGCTTGAACATGGGCATGCAACCTGTTTGTTTGACTTGGGTTCAAACCCAGATTTGTGAAATCAGATCAAACCCGCATATTTGAGGATGATTTTAGCTTAGTTATTTTGTGTTTTAAGCTATGATTTCTATCTAATATTGCTCCTTGCATGTGGTAGTATAATCTTGATACTTTATTTCCGCATGAGATTGCTTGTGAGTTGAGATTGAAGGCCACAAACATGGCCCGACGAAGCTGATTTGGGTAGATTGATGCACGCCAAGTGTTCGATGAAATGCGCAAACCAAGTTTCGATCTTCAAACGATCGATTTGAGCTCGGTTCTTTTATTCATGTACTGGGCAGTCCCATATTAGTGTAAATTGGCATATATCGGTTTAAGGAATTATTTTTTAATAAAAATTAAAAAAAAATGAAAAAAAATGAAAATTTCAAAAAAATTGTAAAAATGATGGATGGTATCAAGTTATGATAGAAATGACATCTATGAAATTTTCCTAATTTTAAAAGTTCATTTTCTTAATTTAAATGATATTTTGGTATTTTAGAACCATTTTTGTAAACAATCTATTATGCGTAGATTAAAATTAATTAGAGTAATTGCATGCATCTAGAGTAATTCCATGCATATTTAAATTCTCATTTTGCTCACGGGGGTCCTGTCCCGGGGCGTGATAACAAGGCCATGTAATATTATTTGCCCGACTTGTATCGGGTCTTTCATTTTCCGCATTTATTTTCAAGTTATTTCAATTTCTTGGATGTTTATTTATGCACTGCTTTTCATTAATTTGAGTGTAAATTTCTCTTCTAAATTATGCTAGGATTAGTCTAGACATTAAGGAAAACAAACCTACAAAAACATTTGCATGGACACTTAGTGGTTTCATAAAGATTATAATTGGTAATCAAGAATGTATGGCCATTTAGATAAATAACTTTTCAAGTTAGTGGTACCGCAAGGGCGCTAATAGAAACATTAGCGTAAACAAGTCCCCGTTCCTAGAAATCTCTGGTTACGTAGGAATCGAGACAACACTCCCGTGCCTCGATTGGTTTCTAGCCGACCCCAATAGGCTAGTGGCGACTCCTAGAAATATTTAGGTTGTTAAGAACCAAAAAACAAAATCCAACGTCGCGCGAGGTATGGGCTTGGGAGAGCCCGCGCCTAATTTAGGGCCATTGGTCCGCCTCTTTAGGCAAATACCCCTAAACCATTCTTTCTTTTTCCCCCGAACGAAAAAAAGAGGTCGTGACAGCTTGGCGACTCCACTGGGGACTTGGTTGCAAACCTTAGAGGACTTAGGCCGTAATAACTTGATTGGTTGTTCACTAACATGGTCTTCATTTGATAGCGCGTGTCAAATTCGCGTGGAAAATAAGGTTAGTCCGCTAACAATGTGTTAAATGTTTTTGTAGGTTTGGAGTAATAAGGGGTGGAGTGTCTGTTGACCCATTTCTTTTGCAGAGAGGTGTATGAATGTATGTCTATATGGATGAAATTGAAGTGTTGTTTGGATATCAATTGTTGTGCGTGCCTTTATGCTTGCACTACACATTTACACACACAACCCGCGATCTAAAACCCCGATCGCACTAGGAAGCCCATAGAAGGTGCCAAAAGATGGAACCCGTGCGGGGAATGACCCATGGTTATCCACTTTTGGTCCCGCTCATTATGATTAATGATAAAGAGAACTGTTCGACGCAAGTGCGGAGTGGGGAAAACTCTTTTGATCTAATCAAAATGGGGACCTTAAGCCTTTAGAATTCCACATTTATGCGTCAAACCTCACAAGTTTACATCCGCATGTCTATGTGATTGAAAAAAAAAAAAAACGTCTCTTCACCCACTGTAAGTACGATTTCTCCATCTACTTGCTCACTTCGGATTGAAATTTTCATTTTTTGAGATTCACGGAAATCAATGGAATGCCCTTGAAAATATAGGCTTGCCACTCACTCTTGATTTCAAATGCATCTGATCTGGCCTAGATTAGAACATATGTTTTTGTTTAAATTTTTAATTACAAACTCAAAGTCACATTTTGTATAGAAATTCTTCCAAGTCAAGATTACATCTTGGGGCATAGAATTAAAATCAAATTTTCAAGAAAATTCTTGGTCGCATTTTGAAATTCAAATCACATTTTGTGTATTGATTTCTCAAAATAAAAATCACCTCACCTTTGCATGAGTGAAATTACAAATTAATCTTTCAAAATCAATGCCCCATTTGTGTATGAAACTTTTGGAACCGAATGGGCATTCCATTGATAGCCGCGGATCGATCTTTTAATGAAATCTCCTCTTACTGATAAAATCTTGACGAAATACCAAATTCTCGTAAGTGGATACTACGGAGAAGGTATCATCGCCTTGATTTCATTGTAAGAGGCGGCTTTATTGAGAGATCAATTTTCCATTCATGTACTGACATTATCTTCTTTTCGCAGATCATGTGTGACAACCACTCCTTGAACTCCTTTTGCTTGACCATGCCAAAAGTGGACTTTAAAGCTAGGACATGAATTGTGTTTATTATGCTCCTCTACGGAAGAGTTTCTTGTACTTTATCCTTGTCATTATTCCTATTAGGAACCATATTTTGTGTTTTGGGTTTTGATTGTGGACCCAATCAAATGCTTTTGTAAATCATACAACTCACATTTTTTTAATAATGAAGCTAGATTTCATAAAGTCATATTCTTCAAAACACATGAAGTGTTTCAAACGGACCCTGTGGGCTGAATTTTATGCCTTAGCTTCAAAATGTTTGAAAATGAGTTTCAAGAAGAACTTGCATAATACTTTGTCTCTTCACTTAATCGCTTTCGTAGGTTGATCCATAGGATGATGCTTCAAAGGGGTAAGGTTGTAATCGTTCCAATAGGGATTTCTTATGCAACCACTAACTCGACCATCCATTTTTGTCAAACAGGTAAAATGATGGTTTTGTTCAAGATTGACATTTACTTCCTTCGGAAAGACAAAAGCGCGGGCCTGTCCCTAATAAAGCAAGTCATGAAATGCACCAATTCATGCTCATTTATGGGCATATTTGGTTGAGCCATGAACTATAGGAATATTGTCGCAACGTATGAATTCAAACATTGTGATTAAGTGTGAAAAGAATCATCAAAGTCTTGAAGATCACAAATCTATTGGCCTAACAAAGTTCCGCATCTTGGACAACCTCATATTAATTTGACATTCTTCGTGGAAGAAGAAATTTGTAGACATTCTTTGGCATCAAACTACTTCGTTGGTTGCAAACAAGAAGCAATTGTAATCCTTACACTTCCAATGGTTTCTTGGCATCCAATCCTGTATGGAGATGATTATTGGGGGTCTGCATGACAACACTTCAAGATATAGATGCACACAAACAAGAATCGGTCATCAAATGTTGCCCTCGAATAAAAGGTGGTAATCGTTTCAAGTTAAATTCAATTTATTTTAGGAATGACTTGTCCTTGTACTTTGTGCAGATTTTAGTGAGGCAAACTACTGGCAAGCAACAAGATTACATGGGGAGGACAACCTGGTCCAGAATCACACGATCTCTAAAAGAAAAGGGTGTGTTCGTTCCAAAAGTCAAAACAATTCATTCATAAACTGACATAGCACCCATGCTTACAGATTGTGAAGTGGGAAATGCATTGACACAGCAAAAATGGCGAAAAATCACCTAGCCTAAAAGGGGAAATTTTAATTGGGGCAGATGGCCACAAAATGGATCGAGAGCACGCAATGCCTAAGTCACCCGACTCCTAAAAAGGGGAAAGATTCAAATGGAATAGATATTTGTCAAGTGAATTGTTGTCAATCGTGAGGGCAAATCCGTCTCCATAGCCAAGAAAACGGGATGGAACGCGGTCATCAGATATGCCGTAAAAGGGAGTATACCATTCCTAAAATGAATTATGTCGAGTATGAAAATAACATATTCGTCTCTTTTTCCTTGCAGTTGATGAATGGGGCAAATCACTTAAAGTAGAATAACTCTACCCATGAGCAAGATGAAACACAATCAATTGATTCAGCACAAAAAGGGAGTATCGTTCCTAAATTAGCCCAATTCAATTTTGGAATATAGGTAACATGCCCCATCTCTTGTAGGAAAAGGTCCACATTGACCACTGGAGCAACACCTTATACCAAGAAGGCATGTTAAGGCCCAACCATCCATTTTGATGGAATAAATGGAGTAAAACATCCAAGGAGCAATGCCCTCACATGTAGAAACAATGAGTACCCCTCTCCTTTCATCTTTGACGTCCATTCTGAATAAATTCGATAACATCTTTGATAACAAGATCTTCAAGGAAATGTTAACACCTGAGGAGCAAAGGCACATGAAGAGGAAACACAAGACATTGAAAGTTAGATGTAGGAGAAGGGTAATTCGGTATCGTTTCCAAAATGCCTCATCTAAACTTCATTTTTGACGTAGTTCCCTTGTTTGACAGGAAGCATCGGTATTCGAGGAACAAACTCGAGAAATTGACTGAAGCATAATCTCTATGGACCAAGCAAGCATATGGAGGTAACACATGTCAAATTCACCTAACTTGGTGGAGTTCAAGAGCCAGTTCAATTAAATAAAAAAGGAAGTGCCCCATGGACACTACCGGCGCTTCGGCCTGGTGGAATGGGGAATGAATGAACGGGTCCGAGAGGTACGGGGTTCGATCCCCAGAAACGGCAACAGGGTTGCCATGTAAAAAAAATAAAAATAAAAAAAACTTTTTGCATCTCTTACTTTTGCAAAATGAGGAAAATGCTTGAACTAATGAGACCAAAGACTTGAGAATCTCTTCAAGTCTTAAAACAATAGGTTCATGCTGCTGTTTGCCGCCAAATGGTGAAACTGACCAAGGGTAATGTTGTATCGTCTCCAGTTTTACGATCCCTGAGGATTCATATACTAACACATTCCCTTTTGTTCTTTGTAGGGTCGTCTGACTACTAAGGCACAGGTAAGTACCCTTCTTCTCAAAATCAATTGAAAAATAAATGGAGAATTTTCATTGCAAGAAAGAACATTTAGTGTTTTTCTAGAAACAAGCACAAAAAAATGGAAAATGAAGAAACAAGTTTTCCACAAAGTTTGCAAAAATCTTCTTTACCTTTAAATTGTCCATCCACTCGGTGGATCACTCATTTCGAATCAAAGTTCTCTGTGGAGATTAATCCACTCAGATGATCTCAACAAAAATGAAAAGACGATGTTACTTATGCCAAGCGAGGAACACTTAAGATGAGGAAAGGCAACCCATTTCCAAACATGTCCTTTAAACACTCTAGGATTCGAGTGAAAAAGAAAACCCATGTCGTTTGAGGTCAATGAATTCATTCGCAAGCGGTACATAGATCAAGATGATGAGAGGCATTTCTTTCATCTATCATGCACACTACAGGTGACAATAGTTAGCCCATTTGAGCCTTTTAATGTGAAGAATTTTCTACAAAATACCCCTGTCAAGAACCACCCCACAATGGGGCAATTATGGAGGTTTGGGTTGATATTATTTGGAGAGGAAAGATGAGAAAGGTTTCTTTGCTCTCACTTGCATAAATCTTTTTGTGGTAACTTCAGGTGAATTCTTATTGAAGCTCGAAGCATCCCAAGGTGAAGAAGAGCATTCTTTTCTCTACCCAAACACCGATACCCTTTGCTTAAACCATATTGAGCCTAACTATTCATTTCTAAAACCCGAGTGGTGATTATCTCCCCACATTTGAGGCAAGGCATATGATTTGCCAAGGCAAGTGATGTTTATATGAGAATATGAAAAGCATCTCGAAAGTCCTAAGAGCTTAAAAAGTTCAAAAGAGCTAAAGTCAAGTGAAAATTAAGGGGCATGAAAAAGCAGTGTGCCTGGTAAAAGCAAGGCCAATGCCCGAAAAAAGAAAAAAAAAGGAGAGTGGAAGAAAAACAATTGCATCAAGAGAAATATCTCTATGAAAGCAAAAATGGCAAAAAAAAAATGCCTGCATTGAAAAGAAAATCATTGCAAATGCAAAAGCCATTATGTTAAGATGATTAGTCAAATGACTTTCGAGACAATTCGAATTTTAAAAGTCAAGTGCTTTTTAAAAAAAGAAAAAAAGAAAAAAAAAGGGATGATATGGTAATGATGCCATGATAATCACCAACTCTCAAATCCCCCATCGACAAAAAGATCTAAGCCTTTTGAGCCTTTCACCCAACCAACATTACAACCTATTCCCAAAGTCTCTTCAGATTGGGATAATTCGAGTGGAAATTAGGATTCCCAAAGAAGATGCTGCTTGAAGAAGTGAGAGTAAGGTTGTCTTATCTCATCTCAAGGTTTCTTGACTTGTAAACCCGGCGAAGATGTTGATCGGTGATTAATTCATTTCATAGCCAATGATGCTTATCCATTGCTAAAACCATGACCAAACCTGCACTACGGTCCTTCTAAAAGACCTCTTAGATTGGTCAATGTGTACTTATTGCGAATGATTCAAAGCCTTGCACACTGGAAGAGTGAGATTGAGTGATCAGTTTATTTCCCACATGAATAGATGGGATCAAATAGCCATTTTCTTGAGAATATGCGAGAAGCCCTTTCTGACTAGGTGTCTTTGCTCGGCATACTTAACAGACCTTTCTCATAAGTCAAGGTCATTTCAACAAGGATTTTTCTCCCAAGAGAATTTGACGATTAATGATATCATCCGAGCGTGATGGCAATTGTATGAGTTTGTCAAGTGGTCGAGATTAGTTTGATTTGTTTATGCAATCATGGCATTCTCATTATCGATACACTTTTGATATTTGTTTCTGATGACACGTGCTGAAATCGATCTCATCTAGAATGCTTTTGCTACTAGAATACTTGTCATAATGAATTCTGTTTGATGTGCAGTATCCATTTCAGAATATTCTCGAATGACAGGTTCCTCCAGTGAAACCACACAATTCTAAAGGGTTCATGGGTTAGCCTTAAACCATGCATTTTCAAAAGGTTATTGGTTATCCTTAAACCTTGCAATTTCAAAGGGTTCATGGGTTAGCCTTAAACCATGCATTTTCAAAAGGTTTTTGATTATCCTTAAACCTTGCGATTCTAAAGGTTCATGGGTTAGCCTTAAACCATGCATTTTCAAAAGGTTCTTGGTTATTCCTTAAACCTTGCAATTTCAAAGGGTTTATGAGTTAGCCTTAAACCATGTATTTTCAAAAGGTTATTGGTTATCCTTAAACCACACAATTTCAAAGGGTTCATGGATCAGCCTTAAACCATACATTTTCAAAAGGTTCTTGGTTATCCTTAAACCTTGCAATTCTAAAGGGTTCATGGGTTAGCCTTAAACCATGTATTTTCAAGATGCCATTTCAAAGGGTTCATGGGTTAGCCTTAAACCATGCATTTTCAAAAGGTTTTTGATTATCCTTAAACCTTGCAATTTCAAAGGGTTCATGGGTTAGCCTTAAACCATGCATTTTCAAAAGGTTCTTGGTTATCCTTAAACCTTGAAATTTCAAAGGGTTCATGGGTTAGCCTTAAACCATATATTTTCAAAAGGTTCTTGGTTACCCTTAAACCTTGCAATTTCAAAGGGTTCATGGGTTGACCTTAAACCATGCATTTTCAAGAGGTTCTTGGTTACCCTTAAACCATGCAATTCCAAAGGGTTCATGGGTTGACCTTAAACCATGCATTTTCAAGAGGTTCTTGGTCATCCTTAAACCACGCAATAACAAAGGGTTTATGGGCTAGCCTCAAACCATGCATTTTCAAGACACAATTTCAAAGGGTTCATGGGTTAGCCTTAAACCATGCATTTTCAAAAGGTTCTTGGTTATCCTTAAACCTTGAAATTTCAAAGGGTTCATGGGTTAGCCTAAAACCATGCATTTTCAAAAGGTTCTTGGTTATCCTTAAACCTTGCAATTTCAAAGGGTTTATGGGTTAGCTTTAAACCATCCATTTTCAAAAGGTTCTTGGTTATCTTTAAACCTTGCAATTTCAAAGGGTTTATGAGTTAGCCTTAAACTATATATTTTCAAAAGGTTCTTGGTTATCCTTAAACCTTGCAATTGCAAAGGGTTCATGGGTTAGCCTTAAACCATGCATTTTCAAAAGGTTCTTGGTTATCCTTAAACCTTGCAATTTCAAAGGGTCCATGGGTTAGCCTTAAACCATGCATTTTCAAAAGGTTCATGGTTATCCTTAAACCATGCAATTCCAAAGGGTTCATGGGTCAGCCTTAAACCATGTATTTTCAAGAGGTTCTTGGTCATCCTCAAACCATACACTTTACGGTTAGTGGGACTGCCTTAAACCACACGGTTAGTGGGACTACCTTAAACCACACGGTTAGTGGGACTGCCTTAAACCACACGGTTCGTGGGACTGCCTTAAACCACAAGGTTAGTGGGACTGCCTTAAACCACACCACACGGTTAGTGGGACTGCCTTAAACCACACGGTTCGTGGGACTGCCTTAAACCACACCACACGGTTAGTGGGACTGCCTTAAACCACACGGTTCGTGGGACTGCCTTAAACCACAAGGTTCGTGGGTATATCCTTAAACCACACTTTTCAAAGTATTCATAGGTACATCCCTAAACTACGCTTTTTACATTAAGCTTACTTGCATTTTCATTTTACTATTAAAAACAAAAAAAAACAAAAAAACAAAAAAACAAAAACAAAAAAACAAAAAAACAAAAAATTAGGTGTCACCTTATCTTTGAAAGAAATCTCTTTGAGCTTCCTTCCAAAGAGGGGCAGCTGTTGACACTTAAATTTTTGCCCAAAAATCATTTCCAAAAAAATGGGAACTTGTTTTTCCACAAAAATATTTCAAATTAAATTCTTGCATATAGATTATCTAGGCATTTAATATAGTGTTTTAAATGGAATATGGTTTTCCTTCAAAAAAAAATTAAATTAAATATATAAAAAAGGATAAAAAAAAAAGTTGGGGGGCCAATGATCTAAATGTGACTAGCCAAGCCCAGGAGGTAAGATTGGAATTAAAATGGCAAATTGGGGCCAAAATGCAATTTCCAAAAGTTGAGGGACCAATTCGCAAATTTTGCAAAATTTTGTCCGAACCCTTAAATCATCATCTTGGTCACCAATTAAGTTGAAATTGAACTTGGGCCAACTCGAATCAATCAAATCGGGCCAAAAAGACCAAGTTAGTATTGAAATGGGTATTTTCGGATAAGAAATGGCCAATTTTGAGGGACTTTCTTGCAAATTTGGTTGGGCAAAATTGCGAAATCTGGTAGAGATCTTAAACTACTATGCATGAGCTTGCTAATTGATCAAAAATCGCAGCCAAATTGATGGATTAAAGCACCTAAACCAGCTGACAAACCTCAGTCCACAAGTTGGTCTATTTTCGGAGTTGCTGAGTAAGCAACTTGGTGGCCCCACCATATCCTCCTCAGCCGCCCATCTAGCCCGATCTTTGCACGTGATTGAAGACCATAATGAGTAGTGCCAGTGGACGGAAATTTGCCAGGGATAAGCTGCTGAAGGCACGGGAAAAGCGCACTAAATCCGGACACTCAACAGCTGCAGAAATTGGAAAAATTGGCTAAGTCAGAGAGTGGGTGAACTAGCTCAGTTGACAGGCTTGGTAGGTGGACAAAAGACCGACCAAAACTCCTCCAATTCAGTGGAGAAGAGGACGGAAGCAAGCTCTTTCAGGGGATGAGAGAGAGAAGACGAGAAGGGGAGGAGAGAGCACACGGTCGTCCCCCAAACAAGCCTTCAGAAGCAACTCCAGAAAAGCAAACCCAGAAATTCCAGACCGACCTAGAGAGAGAAAAGTGAGATTTTCACACACCTGAGGCAACAATTAGCCAAAACCTTCAACTAGAGAGTTAAACTTCACTCAAAGATCTTTCCAACCATAGGTCGCACGTCCCAAATGGAGATCGGGAAGGCCTCCTAAAGCCCCCCGAAAAACTACCCTCCTGGCGGGCCAAAGAAAGTCTGAATTTTTCTAAGTGTTGAGCCCGGTTGGTCACGAGTGAGAGAAAGCGAGTGTTTTTGAGAAAGTTGAGAGACAAATGAGGAAAACCATGAGTTCAAAACCAAAGTAGAATACATATAGCTTTGTTTGGTGTTTATTTTTCCAACAAAAAAGGTCATGGAGTCTAATTTTGGAGGTTAATGAAAACCTTCGTTATCAGTTCTTTCTTTGCAGATCTTGTTTTCCAGTTGAAGAAGCCAACTTCCACGGGCCCCCGAGGATAATTTCTTGGTTTCTTGAGCGAAGAACCACTTGAAAGGGAAACTCAGAAGCAAGGTAAGCATCCTAGATGTATTTTCTTTCGAGTTTGAGTACGTTTTGATCATGAAAATCAAGAGGAAAACTAGCCCGGAAAACTGATTTCTGAGGCTGAAATTTTTCTAAGTGTTTGAAATTCTTCAAGAATTTTGCAAGTGTGCTTCTTGGAGAGGTCGTTTTGATGTCTTTCGGTGGGCCATTCTCTATGATTTTTGTTGCATTTGAAAGCTCATGTTACCTACTTTCACTCGGATTAAGTAGTGTTTCCCGTAGATCTTTCATGTGATAAGTGTCGGGGCTTGAACATGGGCATGCAACCTGTTTGTTTGACTTGGGTTCAAACCCAGATTTGTGAAATCAGATCAAACCCGCATATTTGAGGATGATTTTAGCTTAGTTATTTTGTGTTTTAAGCTATGATTTCTATCTAATATTGCTCATTGCATGTGGTAGTATAATCTTGATACTTTATTTCCGCATGAGATTGCTTGTGAGTTGAGATTGAAGGCCACAAACATGGCCCGACGAAGCTGATTTGGGTAGATTGATGCACGCCAAGTGTTCGAAGAAATGCGCAAACCAAGTTTCGATCTTCAAACGATCGATTTGAGCTCGGTTCTTTTTATTCATGTACTGGGCAGTCCCATATTAGTGTAAATTGGCATATATCGGTTTAAGGAATTATTTTTTAATAAAAATTAAAAAAAATGAAAAAAAATGAAAATTTCAAAAAAATTGTAAAAATGATGGATGGTATCAAGTTATGATAGAAATGACATCTATGAAATTTTCCTAATTTTAAAAGTTCATTTTCTTAATTTAAATGATATTTTGGTATTTTAGAACCATTTTTGTAAACAATCTATTATGCGTATATTAAAATTAATTAGAGTAATTGCATGCATCTAGAGTAATTCCATGCATATTTAAATTCTCATTTTGCTCACGGGGGTCCTGTCCCGGGGCGTGATAACAAGGCCATGTAATATTATTTGCCCGACTTGTATCGGGTCTTTCATTTTCCGCATTTATTTTCAAGTTATTTCAATTTCTTGGATGTTTATTTATGCACTGCTTTTCATTAATTTGAGTGTAAATTTCTCTTCTAAATTATGCTAGGATTAGTCTAGACATTAAGGAAAACAAACCTACAAAAACATTTGTATGGACACTTAGTGGTTTCATAAAGATTATAATTGGTAATCAAGAATGTATGGCCATTTAGATAAATAACTTTTCAAGTTAGTGGTACCGCAAGGGCGCTAATAGAAACATTAGCGTAAACAAGTCCCCGTTCCTAGAAATCTCTGGTTACGTAGGAATCGAGACAACACCCCCGTGCCTCGATTGGTTTCTAGCCGACCCCAATAGGCTAGTGGCGACTCCTAGAAATATTTAGGTTGTTAAGAACCAAAAAACAAAATCCAACGTCGCGCGAGGTATGGGCTTGGGAGAGCCCGCGCCTAATTTAGGGCCATTGGTCCGCCTCTTTAGGCAAATACCCCTAAACCATTCTTTCTTTTTCCCCCGAACGAAAAAAAGAGGTCGTGACAGTCTGTACTTTTTTTCTTGAGTGTTGCCTTGATGTGGTCCAGCGTTTGAAGTGGAAACAGCAAAATCATAAACGGAGTAGTATGAAAACCAGATTGGAAACGCCAAAAATCTAGTCATGAATCTCACTTGCAACACGGCAAACTTAATGATCAGAACTGCCAAGAGAATTTTCGTGAAATAGGGCAATTCAGCATTACCTACTGATCGACCATACTCTGTATCTGACACTTTGCGCCACTCAATTTCGATTGTCCTTCAATTTTATTTTATTTTAATTTTGATCTCTCGTTCGATTTGGTTTAACTTGTGCCTCGACATTTGCATTCATAGTGAAGCCTGCTTCATCTTTTGCACTCGAAGCTGCATTTTCCGTTGCTTGCTTGTGACCATTTGCGCCAGAATATAAGGGTTGGACTCCACCATTTTCCCTGAAAACATCTCAGTGGACCTCGTCAGATGAGCTAAACTTTTTACATTTCCAATCCTTCATTATCTAGTCAGCCCCATCCATTGCAAATTTGTATAGGGAGCATTTAATCAAGTGAGATGAACTCTGAATCTCTGACTCATTTCTGCAAAGGAGCATCGAAACAACCATTCTGGGAAGCATCTGATTCATCCATTGTAGGAGTATTTCACTCTTCATTGATTTGGAAATGTTACGGGTGCTCGCTAGGAAGTGGCAGTTGGAGAAATTCTGTTGTATGGAAAAAAAGAAGACGAACATCGGACAACTCTCAATTGTTTAGGGAAGCTAAAAGATCGGATCGTTTATGTCATCTTGGTCCATGAACCAGTAAGATTGGTTCCTTAAGAATTTGCCAAGATCATGAACTCAGTGTTATCTCACACCCACAAAGGTTCAGGATAAGCTGTAACTGCAACTTGACACGCATTTTAATTGTGATTCTGCTTTTCTGTCTCATTATCCAAACTAAAAGACTCCGGATTTGTGAACAGTTGCTGTCTATTTTATATTAACTCAAGTCGATGGATTGTCTCGATTGGAAGAGCACATGTTCCCATGTTTTTACTTTATCATATTTTCAACTTTAATGTGAACTTGATAGGCTTCGCCTACATATATTTATGAAAATTTTCATCCTATATCAAATTAACCGTACTGCGGTAACCCCATGGCATGGAATCATAGTAATGAGAAGAAAATAGTTTCGCAGGTGTTTTATTGAGTTCTGGAGCCTCATTAAACATGTGAAAATTGAGGAATTTTGAGTCCTCAATGAGTCAATGATAGAGATCAGTTAAAGATTGCATGAAGTCACGTTGGGCATTGTGACATCCTAGTCTGCCACCTAACTAACGTGAGGTATTAATCTTTCATTTTTTAGCACAAGCGGAAGACGAAATAAAACATCCAACAACCGTCGACAATAACAGACGAACCCAAAAGAGAGAAACAAGTAACAGCTTTCAGTTCTTATTTTATTTATGAACAGGGGTGATAACAAGGCTATAGTGGGATATCAAAAGGATGTACTACTCCCATAGGCTATCTACTCAGCCATTATCTGCGCCCACCAGTGGCAGGAATTGCAGCCATGTCTAAGGATCTGAAAAATGTAAATAACCATAAGAGTGAACAATAGCTCAGCAATGAAATATTCACTCCTCTATACTAAACGAATCACCCATCAAGTAGCCGATAATAACCATTCCTAACATGCAATTAGAGCAACTATGAACCGACGTACTAAAATTGCACACTACTTAGTTTTTGTATTCTAGACTCACGACACATCGATTGACCTACCGAACCATAAGCAGTCACACAAAACACACGTGTCGCGCAACATTTATCTTTTCACTTGTACTTTAGATGTCCACTCCAAGACACTTGGCCAGTATGCTCTTCAGACCGCCCAAGGAGGAATAAAATCCTATTTGCAGAATCCGGTATGCTCTTCAGTTTGCTGCGGTATACACTAGTTCGCTGTCTGGCCTGCGCAGGCTTCATAGTCCACTGACCATGGCATCCCAATCAAACTCCTAGGGCATCTAGGGTACACTCTTCCTAAGCATCCAGGGTACGATTTCCCTGGGCATCCCGCTTTCTTGACATGCTCCTCAGGACATTGTCGTTGCACTTTCCGATGGTATTCAATAGTATCTTATCCAATAGTAATCTTAGGCATGCAACAAAGGCAGCAAGAATCTTATCTTTATTCATGCAAATAATACAACTCAGTCGACTCATGGATCGACAACCCACTAAGGACACGTGAACCGTACCACACAGCTCAATCAAAACAGACCACACTAGGCCATAGCCGAATCACATAGGACCCTCCGACACAACTAGTCCAATTCAAAACACTCCCTAAGCAAGACTAAATTGCCTATGGACAATTCGAACCAACCAGACCTAGTTGAAACATGCAAAATCAATCCATAACATAATAGACAATCCAAACCTTATATAATCTACTCAGCAGCCTTCACGATCTCACGAGACACTTCACTGGCCTCATGCCCCCACGGAAAGTCTTGACCTTCACGGTCCATGAAAACACTTTCGGAACCATGGCCCACTAATACCACACTCGAGCCTCACGGCCTTCACCGGTCACCACACAGACTCACAGCCCTCAGTGGTCACCTCACGGCCTCATGAAACCACACTGCAGCTTCGTACATTCTCCTCTCTCTCTCTCTCTCTCTCTCGGGCCTCACGGAAATGGCCCACAACTCACGGCAACTCCTCGAGACCTCACCAGACTACCCCACAGCTCACGGCCACTCTCCTCTCTCTCGAGGCCTCACCGAGCCTGCCTACATGCACGGCTCACCCTTCTCCCTCCCTCTCGGCCTCCAATGGACATGCATGCATCCTTTCCTCACTTCACCGAGCTACGACCGAGCTCGCGACACCACCTGGCGCTCACCGAATTACACTTAACTTCGTGGCTCCTGATCCGGACCTCCCCAACCCATTTCGAACATCAAGACCCAAAACGAAACATCAACAACCAACAACCAGCATACAAGCACATCGAGGGTGCATCAAAATCAACATGCAAGTCTGGTTCAACGTAAAATATAGAGGAACAGAACTCCACTTGCCTCGATCGGCCAAACCGGACAAAGGTAGCACGGGTTTGGGGAGAAATGGGTCTCGACGTATCACAAATGCGCTCGACGAAGCTCGACGTAGCTCCTCGTAACTTGATCTTCGAGTGTAAGTGTCAAAAATGGTGGCGAGGGGTTGTCGGCAAGAGGAAAAAAGGGAGAGAGAATCGGCGAGAGGGAGAGAGAGAGAGAGAGAGAGCTTCGGGAGAGAGGGTGACGAACGGGAGAAAGAAGTGGAGAAATAAGGAAAGAAGAAGAAAAATAGAAAGATGAGGGGGCTGCTCGGTCGAGGGAAGGGAAAGTGGGGGAGAGGAGAGAGAAGGCAATCATTGCCTCGGGAAGAAGAAGTAGCTTGCATGAAATTCAACTGGCCATGGGGGTGGCGGTGCCACTTGGCGGCGGAAGAGAGAGAGAGTTTGACGCCTTGGGGGTTCGGGTCCGAATCGCGTCTAATTTTCACACAAAAAGATCAATATAGATCGAAAACTAAGTCTATAACGCGTCTGTTAAATCCTGAAAAATTCTTGGCTAATACGGGCCAAGTTCCGTTTTCTTTGGAAATTCTAAAATCGACACATTATAAATATGACAATTAATCGATCTAATTACTGACGGTTATATCACTAATTAGATAAGTGGAAATTTGAATGTCACAAGCACACCGTAGACAATGCCTGAAATCCACAATTTACACTTCTAAATTATGAGCTTAGACATTCCTGAAGTTTAGTTCGAGATCTTACGTTCTTTTGTCATGTCAAATTGAGTAAAAAGAAAAAAAGAAAAAGAAAGCAGACCATTCACATGAGTAAATCTTGGATTTTTCATGAACGAAATCGAGGATGCCATAGGCCTCCAATTACAGATATGTCTTTTTCAAATATTTGGATACATTGTTTTGAAAAATTGAAAAACGAAAACTCATACAATTGGGAGTCGCACAGATGAAGCCAGACCACCTGCCTCAAGGCCAGTAGATGCTCAATTCACATGCAAGGACTTTGCACGGTCTATTACGTGGTTATGGAACACCCTTCAGTGATAGCCCTATTTCCTCTATTTCCACCATCTAATTCCTTGCACAATTGGATAAAAAGAAATGATGAGCACATAATAATTACTGAACAAATCCGAGTCCTAGACATCTGGGAGAGGCTTGCTCTCTGAAGAATGGTCGCAGGTCTTGTCCGTACTCGTGAAAGAAGCTGAGGGATCAATCCGTGCACCTTCTGTGAATATGCTTCGCGGCACCTGGTGAGTGTCTTGAGAGAATGTCGTGACATTTGTTTGGCTATGATTAGCTGGCCTATCGAAGGCTCTGAACCTAGGATCTGGATTTGTTGTGGAGCGCCGGATTGTCGGTGCTTGGATCGCGCTTTTTCCTTCGAGCATGCTTACCACAGATGACATTGGCGGCCTGAGAGTTGATGAAGGATTGGTGCATAGTAGTGCCAGGTTTAGCATTCTCATTGCCTCTTCTTCGGAGTAATCTGAGCCGAGACGTGGATCCAAGAGTTCAAGAACATTCCCTTGCTCTTGTAACACATAGGCCTTTCATCATATACAAATAGAAGTAGAAGATTAGTAGGTTATCTTGCTTTTAGAAACAGAAAACAGTTTTGTTCATTAATTCAAGTTCTCCACCGCTGAGGATGCTCATGCATCCATATCAATATGACAATACTCTAAGCTTCTAACCCATCTTTTCTTTTTAGGGACAAGTCCTTCAAAGAAACTATTCCTTCATATATTTATTTACTCTGATCGAATTTGTCCTCAATAGCTTGTTCCATCATTTAACTATGAAGTCACATGCCATCATCCAATTTGCAAGTCCTCAAAGCAAACCCAGAGAAAGTAGAGAAAGAGAGCTTCAAGTCCAATAAAACTTGAAGTTGCTAAACATTACCCAGTCAAGGAGATGAACAAATTCTTCCTCCGGCATGTAATTTGTGTTGCTCTTTCCACTGACAATTTCCAAAGTGACGACTCCAAAGCTATAGACATCGGCTTTGTCTGTTAAGTAGCCCCTCATCGCATATTCGGGAGCCATATAACCTCTTAGGCAAGGCAAAATAGTAATTGAGAATATGGCCATAGAAAGAGGACATTCGAGGAAAAACATAAAGATTTGTAGCAACCAAAAGTTCATGAGATAAAGCTAATTAAACGAAGAGAATTAACCAAAATAACAAAGACTTACAATGTTCCAGCGATCCTTGTGTTGATGTGTGTATTCTCTTCTTCATCGAGTTTGGCCAAACCAAAATCTGAGATCTTGGCATTTAGTTCCTTATCAAGCAACACATTTGTCGCTTTTATGTCCCTATGAACAATTTTCAATCTAGATTCCTCGTGAAGGTAAGCCAGTCCCCTTGCTATTCCCAAACATATTTTCTTTCTTGTGGCCCAGTTCAACTCAATCAGCTGCTCATCTCGTCCTAGGAAGAGAGTGAGAGAGATATTTCAGTGCAATGCTTATCAATAGACATATTAGTTAGCTAGGGAAAGCATCTTTTACCAAAGAGTGCGCGGGCAAGACTATTGTTGTCCAAATATTCGTAAATTACCAATAATTGATTTTCTTCGATGCAGCAGCCATAAAGCTTAACTAAATTTGGGTGCTGAAGAGCAGATACCATGCCTATCTCGTTGAGAAATTCACGATTGCCTTGCTTTGATTTAGATGAAAGCTGCTTCACAGCAATTGTAGTTCCATTTGACAGTGTTCCCTGAGATTAATCATATGATTTTAAGATTTATAGATAATCCAATGTTATTTCTTTTTTGAAAAAAAGGTTAGCTTGACAAGATCGGGGTTGGTATGTCTAAAAACAAAAAGACATTCTGAATTCATTGAACACTTCCCTCACAATGAATGGAGGATGAAATTATGAATATATTGTGAATTACCTTGTAAACTGGCCCAAAACCTCCTTCACCTCTCTTATTCATAGAGTCAAAGTTGCCTGTAGCAGCTTTAATTTGTCTTAAAGTGAAATAGCCAATTTGGAGATCTAGCCCATATAATTCTGGGAAAAAAAAAGGCATATATAAATAATGGGATAAAAATAACTAGTGCGGAAGGGAAAGCGCAATTCTGCAATTGAGGAGTAATTCACTTATATGGTCATGTTTCATCAAACATGCAATCGGTTTTATAATAAAGAGGCCAATTTTTGTGAAGTCACAGTTAAATTATAAGAATTCCACAAAGGGTATGAAGAAAGCAGATAAATACAGCTTTGAATAGTGTCATACTTGTGCGATATATTTAAAAGTGGCAAATTCTTGCATGAGTAGACGCGTCAATATAATAAGCTCACCTGGATCTTTAACTTCTCTATTGCCTAAGAAACCACTCAGCCGAAGGGCTAGTAATATTGATGTGAGGAGAACAATTGAAGCTACCACAACCCCAGTTATTGCTCCAGCTGATAGCCCAGCACCTCCAACATCAAAGTCTATGAGTAGGACAAAAGGGATAGATTTATACGTGAATGCTTCAAGAACCACATGAGGATATAATAATAGAGATCAATAAGTTCAGTGTTGTCTTACTTGGTGTCACTGCAATAGCGGAAATAAGTGGTCCATAGGCACCTCTATAAGGAATGGCTATGGTTCCCTTCCCTGACCAATATAAATGAATCTCCAAAGTAGTGCCATTCACATAAATATTATCAAAATCTCTATATATGCCCTTCCCAACACCTCCCGCTTGTTCTGCAATATTAAAATCCTTCAACACTTGATTGCCCTGCAGAATTAACAAGAATTTCGGTAAGAAGAAAAGATCATGCTCTTGTCGGATTGTCGTGTGCCACCCCGTCAAACACCAAATTATAACAACAATTTCCCCAAGTCAAGTTCCTCTACATAAGAAAATAACTCTGAAAAATATTTGACTAAAATAATAATGGGTGGCAAATTTCACTTCACTTACTTGTATCGATACATCGAAAATACGTCTCCCGAGGCTGTTAGATGTTTCATCGTTGGTGAATTGAATTTTAGCAAAATGGAGCCGCACTTTATAACTTCATTTCATTAGGCAAAGGCCATAGTATCTGAGTGACGAAGGGGAAGTGCGAGCCGTTTGGTAAAATTTCGAGCCATTCACAGTTAGAGAAAATGGGTTATCCAATCTGTAATCAGCACTAGCATTTCCCATGTAAACCCCGCTACTGCTATAAGCCCACTTTTCCAAGGAAGCAAAGAAAAATGATGGCCCGTATGGACTAGTGTCCTCTTCATATTGATTCCCCTGAAAAGTCATTTTGGTTCCTCCACAATTGATAAACAAGGAAGAGTCTGCATATGTAGTAGGGTGACATTGTGAGAAATATGATAGGGGTCAAAAAGTAGCTCAACAGTTTATGCTCAAGAACAATAAGAACAAAGTAAAACTCACGTTGTGCTTTCCCGCTGCAGGGCAGATCCTTCTCCAAGCACCAAAGCCTAATGGGAAGAACCAAAAAGATTGTCAATAAAGTGAATTTCACGTACAGTTATCGAGAAATCGTATAGCCTTCAGTCAAACAGACTTACGAGTTGCTTCCATTAGATGAATAGCTGGAAACCAAATTACTGGAAAGCCATAAAATGCGTTGATGTTAGAAAGTGATGCATTTTCCAAAATTTCCCACAAAAATCTAGTATGTTTCTTGCATGACGTATGTGTGACGAGTGGCTAAAAATTACTTAGGAAGTAGTTGAAATATGCAACAAAGGAAGAGTCTAAATATTGGGTAAAAGTCAAAGTGTGTGTGAGTTAAAGAGAAGACACTAGCTCACTTCCTACCTCTTGAATGAAAGAGAGGCGGTGAAAATCAGCCTATAAATAGTCGTGTAATGCTTGTGTAGAGAAGTAGAAAAAACCAGTCAAAATGCAAGAGCATGGGGAGCATGAAAATAAACTCCATATCATCTAGGTCCTCTCCACCAACACCTCCTCCAACTATTGTAAAACCATTTCTATAAATTAGTGAAACTACCCTTATCCCATAAACGTTGCCTATATTCCTTAAAGTATCCTACCCTATCTATACCTCTACATCAATTACATACCTACACTTGTACACATTCAAATCACAAACTATTATTGATATCAAAACCATATTTTCATGCAATCTAAGTCATAATGGTTAGATAATAATTCCAGAAATGTGGCAATGAGACAAAACTATAAAATTTCTGGCTTGAGAGAATGTGTATTGACTCACACTTGTGATTGTTGACAACTGGAAGGAGAAGAACCAGTGAAACTGTTGTAAGATAAGTCGCTGCAGTTCATACCTTGACCTAGTTAGTGCGCATATTCACTAGCGATGACAATAATAGGACAACATTGAACAATTGCAAATCAAATCCTGCAATCTATCGAATGGAAAACCAAGAATGGAAAACTGGATATGTTCATAAAAGACTAACAGAGATTGCTTGTTGCTTGTTACCCAACTGGGTACTACTCCAGTAAGGGAGTTGTTTGTCAGGAACCTACATTCACAAATAAAAGTTATGTAACACTTGTCCAAAATATTGTTCGGTATCCAACTATATGAGGTGAATATGATACTAATGAGGAAGGAGTCTCAACTATGTATTTGCTGAGACCCAATGAGAAGTCAAGAAAATTTATAATTACATGTAATCTAGAGCAGCTCCCATCGTGTCAGGAATTTGACCGGTCAATTTGTTGAAGCTCAAGTCTCTACCCAAAGATAAAACAAAGGAGAAAAATCAAATAATTTTCAAGTTCATTTAATTTGATTTTTCAATTGAGGTCTTTGTCATACGAGAAACAAGTCTCTTCTCAAAACATGCAACAATCTGCCGGGCCAAGTCCAACATCTGTTGGTGCTTAATAACCAGTCCATTGGACTTTTCAAAAAGAAGAAGATATAGCACATGAACATGGTGAGATGAAATGAGATATCCACCTCATTATAGCAACTTACAATGTTGTCAAACTTGTCCATTCCCCAATATAATATGGAATTGAGCCAGTAAGCAAGCAATTTCTTAGAATCCTGAGATGCGAAAAACAGTAGTTAGTGGTAATTTAGCTATAAAAGAAAGAGACAAAAGAAATAAATCAATTATTCATGATATGGAGCTCACAATGTTTTCATGTTCATGCCCTGCAAATTAGGAAAATTTGAGCTTGAACCTTTCAAATCAGATATTCTCCTGGAAGCATATAAAACCAGTCCGTCGCATAACATTAAAATACATTCTACCTTCCTGCGATAAAAGAAAAGCTTACAAGATAATTAGAGACAAAGAACAGTTGGACATGATCAAATGCTCACAACTCCGTCAATGTTTTCAACAAAGATATGCTAGAAGGAATAGGTCCCTCCATAGATGTGCCTTGCATGTCCCTGAAAACTTAATGTCATAATATAAGCACAACTTTCGAGTATCTCATAAATCATATATATAAATATTTATTTGGCCCAAAATGAAAAGGATTGGGATACACACAATCTTGTAATTCTGGTCCAATTCCCGATAAAATCAGGTATCTTTCCTGATAATGTGCTTCCATCTATACGGCTACAAGGGGTTTATAAGTAAAAATCCCTCGAATGAAATTCAGTATGTCAAGAAATGAAAATTATTATGAAGCTGCTTACAAAGTTTCTAAGTTCTTTAGATTGCCAAAGGATTCGGGTATCGTTCCTGTGAAATTATTAGCAGATAGCTGGCTGAGAAAAAAAAAATCTAAGAATTAGAATCAAATCTCAATGTATGAATTTACATAACATAGAACAAATCGTATAAAGGAACTACGTTCCAATTTAGGTAGAAAGACTAGAGTTGGATCATTCATTTTATAATCTTGCAATCAAGAGCGGCCATGAACATGAAAATGTGTTATCCTAGCAAAAATGTGTTGATTAACATACTCAATTTACTTACAGTTTTCTTAAGCGGCTCAATTTTCCAATGTTTGGCTCAAGAGCACCTTCAAGCAGATTGTCCTCTAGTACACTACCATAGGCATAAAATTATCACCATCAGGTTTAACAAATCCTCAATACAAATGCATATGATAGCAAGTCTTACAGCTCTTCCAGCGTTCTAATGTTGCCAATTTCCTTGGGAATACCACTTATGCGATTTCCAAGTGCTGACCTAAAGTACCAAATTGAAAACGAAATTATGCTACCTTTTTAAAAAATACTCCTAATTAAATTATGATGATGATATCTGATGTATGATAAGATCAACTTACAGAATGGTAAGTGGTATTTGACTAAGAGTTGTGGGGAGCGATCCATTGATATAGTTATTAGTGAGGTCTCTGCTTGCAAAGAAAATTAAATTGTGATGATGATATCTTATGTATGATAAGATCAACTTACAGAATGGTAAGTGGTATTTGACTAAGAGTTGTGGGGAGCGATCCATTGATATAGTTATTAGTGAGGTCTCTGCTTGTAAAGAAAATGGGTGCTTAAGAAATATCAATCAAGAATTAGGGAAAACACTGTCCATAACCAAGTGCAATTTACGTGCGCTCTGATATCATATTAGAAAATCCAATCCAAAAACTTAAACTTATAGTTAATAGGAGACCACATGAATATAAAGAGCGTTTATGATGCATTATCAAGCGATGTGGGATAATATTTCAACACTCCTCTGACGTGGAAGCCATGTGCCATTTAAGTGCAAACACATAGAATTTGACTAATGATATAGCATGGCTCTAATATCATATTAGAAAGTCAAATCCAAAAGTTTAAGCTAACGGGTGGTGAACTTAGTACCCATTATCAAGCGATATGGGACAATACTTCAACATATATCATAAAGTCTAACTTACATTTCTATTAAGTAAGTGAGCTTGCTGAATTCATTAGGAAAAATTCCTTTCAAATTAAGTCCCTTCAGCTGGCTGCAAAACGAATAAGAATAAGTAAACTGCAATTGATGCACGTGAAAGAAGGATACCGAAAGAAATTGAAAAAGAAGAAGAAAAGTCACGCCATCCATACATGTTCGTTACATGGCAAACCGTGTTGTTGGTGAAGGAACAGTTGCAAGTCACATTGCTTGTCATTCCTAAAGGCAAGGTTGGCACGTTTAGACCTATACCCCCACTGCATGATGTTTCGCTTACATTCCAGTATTTGTTTTGCAATTTCATGGCGATTGTTTTTAGTGTATCAACTGCCAGCACAAACAAGAAGTTGAAAATTAGTTATCAGTATCCATTGCTGTAAATATTAAAAAGATTTAGAAGGAACAACTGAACAAGTACACTAGCAGGTGCTTGTGAGTCCAGTTAACTCGAGATTTTTTGAAGTCTCAAATGCCCAGGCATACAAGCTTCGGTAAGTACTTATTTATGTAACACGTTTTGTGCATAAGCACAAAATGATGTAGAGCCAGGGAAGGCAGCACCCCTCGGTTAAGATGATTAAAATTAGCTTGACCACAAGTAAGAAAGGCTTTTTCAATCTCTAAACTGTAGAGCTTGCAAGATAAGATATAGTTATCAGTGATAAGTGAGTCATTTCATTGTCATCAATATAAAATGTCAATGCCACCTTCCCTTTTAGTATAGCATAAGAAAAGTCAGAAACAGAGGGTTGACCAGCAGGAGATGTATATGCTAGGTGAGAGAGGACTAGTACCCTATCTTCTCAAGTTTGACCCAATAGCGGGGGCGGGATTTGCTTTCACATTGCTGTCTAGAGAGCACGTTCACACTCAAGAAATGAAGGCCATTTATTCAACTATCTTATTGCTGGTGGCTATTAGCTGGCTGACGGCAGAGAGAATTTTTGTCACCTGATGATCATATTACTTCTCACAAAATTATGTGACGGTACCTATTCTTTCCCTTTTGAAAAGAGCAGGAATTTTGTTATTCATATCAAGATCAGTGCAACAAAATTGTAAGAAGAGGGTCATCTTCACGTGAATTGGTGGCAATTTATCAGGAAGACTCATCAATCGCAATTATTGATACCCGGCACAAGACCACTGGTCTGACGTCATGAATTCGATGTAGAAAGGTCGTAATATCCTTAAAAACCTTAACTTTAACTATTGTCCCAATTCTATCTTTTGTCTCATGAAAAACCTTGAATTTTATATCATATCCCAATTCTATCCTTTTTTTTTTGGTTTCATAAAAAACCGCTAACTTTAAGTTCAATCCCAATTCTACCATTATAAAAAAACCCAGTACAAATCTACCATAAACTTTTTTTTTTGTTTCATAAAAAAATTATAACTTTAGGTCCAATTTCAATTTCACTTTAATTTTTCTATCCCATACAAAGATCGCAAACTTTTACTTGAATCCCAAATTGCTCTCCATTAACCCACCATCTGTGCTCGATCTTCGGTCTCTTGTGCTTGAGAATTTCCCATCTCTTGTGGTCGAAAAGCTCACACTCAAGACACTCGAACAACTCGTAATTGGGAGTTTTTCATCTCTTGGTTGTCAACGAGAAATTTTGGATGGAGGGTTAATAGGGGCGGGTTTGTGCCTTAAGTAAAAATTTGTGATTTTTTATGTAAAATTGGGACAAGACCTAAAGTTAAGGGGATTTTTCGTATGACCAAAAAAAAAAATTATGGTATAATTGGGACATGACCTAAAATTGAGGGTTTTTATGGGGACAAAAAAGAAGTTTATGGTATGATTAGGACCAAGCCTTAAGTTGGAGGCTTTTTAGGGAATTAGCCCATATAGAAAGATATCTAAAATACCATTCTCAGGAACAAAGATGCAACTTTTTTATTTCTTAATTTTATTCTAAATTTATTCCCGAGAACAAAAATCTTATCAAATGAACTTTTTTTTTTGTTTGGCAAGGCTCGACCTCACTTAGGTGACGCTTCGACGAGGTTGTGGGCCATGGCCGAGGTTGGCATCCGGCTAAAGGAAGAAGAAGAAGAAGAAAAGGAAAAAAGAAAAAAAATGTAATAAAATTACTTAAAAAATAAAAAAAATTCTAAATAACAGAAGAATTTGAGAGTCGTACCAAATGCATTTCTTTTCTAGGAATAGAAATTTTAGACGGTTACTAAACGTTTTCAAATGCTTGAAAACTCGTCCAGAGAATAGAATCGGAAAAATTCATTACTGAGCATAAATTGTTTTTGAGAACAAAATGGTTACCAAACACATCTTTAGAGCGGCTAGGGCGGCGGCCACTGTTGGCCAGTTCGGTCCCTGCTCTGTCTGCTAGGGAGAGTTTTCAGAAAAGGAAATGAAAGTGCTAGAAGAAATATCTCCCACATCCCCAAAAGTTTCTAAAAGAAATTCTTGGATCGGAAACCAACTTGCGAAGAAAAAAGGGCTGAAAAATGTGATGGAAGCTCCAAAAAGGTTTTACTCATTCTGGCGTACCTTCATCTGGTGGCAAGACTTGAGCATGACACTCGAAGGCCACAGAGCAAATTACGACGAGAACAACGCAGGCAACCCCTCTGGAAACTGAACCCAGAAGCACCATCATTTCTTTTGCGCTGTTTTGGTCGTGTCGAGGCAGCATTTCACGTAGGAAGGTTAGGTCAAAGAAAAAAAATGTGGCTTTTGATGGGTCATTAGCCTATTGATTTTGTATATATATAGAAAACTCGTATCTTACCTACCTAATATGATAATTTTCCCACATCTAAAGTGTCACGCCCTGAACCCCGAGCGCGTACCCATCCCTCTCTGGTCGATAAAAATTTGCGACTTCCCAGGACTAGTCGCCGACCCTTTTACTTTATTGCACATGCGGAAGCGAAAAAGAATCCCCTGACAGTAACCATCTCGGGATAGAAAAGCAGAACAATAATTTCACAAACAAACATGCCTTTATAAACATATACTGAGTCAAGTACAAGAGTCTATGGTCAAAAGACCACAAAAGACTATTCTCCAAAAAGAAGCGGTCCTATCCGACCTATGCTTCAAATCACCTCCTCTCAGCTCCAAGTCCTCCACTCGATGACCCTGAAAGTGGTTATACAATAACCAGTGAGACAATGTCTCAGCAAGTCTAAGCTCTAAACTGCAGCTAGGAGGAGAAGACGCTAAGAAGCGTTCTAAGCACGCAATCACACAATCAAGGAGACTTACCTCGTCTCAGTTCCACCCTGTAGGTCAGCATATTTCATATCACAAATAAGAGCATCACTCAAGCTCAATTAATTGGAACACAATACTTAAATAAACATGCGTTCCTAGTTTTGATCTCGGCATATAGCACGGCCTACTCTCAGTTCGGCGGTCTTCTGGCATTGCCAGGCTTCGCCTCCCCCCTTGGAGCGCGGCTTCGTCACTACGTCGACGGCATTCCCGAAGGAGCATAGGGTCCAGAATCTACTGCGACCGGCTTCCCTTTAACAAGGGGTATCCCAAATAGGGATAACGTCCAGCTCAACAGCCCGGGACGATTTCTCATTGTCATCACACGATCACTCAAATATGGCCCAGGGCACCGTGCGTTGCACTCAAATGCTTCAATTAAAATGGTGAACCTGGCCTTTTTCTTCGTATTAGAAATCCGCACGAAAATAGTCGTGTGTGGGTACACGGTTAACTCGACCTAGAAAAATTGACATTCTTTCTTTTTGAAATCCCACTATTTTATATAGTACATAAAACCATTTTCGGTGTTAAAATCCGACACCCGGAATTTTCTGAATAAATATTGAAAATTCACAATTTTTGGAATTAAATACCAAAAATCCAATAATCACTCAATTTGCATAATTTAACACTCAATTGCAGAAATTAACCACACCATTGCAATCAGCACGAAATTCTTGTCACTGGCCATCCCGGCCTAATTTCCGGAAAAATAATTAATAAATAATTAATTTCGAAAAATACTAACCTAGGCCAAAATTATTAAATTAAATACCAATACGGACCCGGAAAATTCCCGAACCCTTCTAGATAAATAGCACAATTTAAATAGGCCTTAGCTAAACCATGCTAACCACCTAACATGCTCAATTAAATAATTAAATCACTAATTTAATCTAACTAACCACCTAATTCCTAATTAAATAAATCTAAACACCCCTTAGCCTCAAAACCTACTAAGAAGAGTTTAGAGTATAAACTCACTGGTGTATCGCGAAAACCGGTCTACCGCGACGACGACGCGACGGCGGCCGAAATCTTAATTTTCGGCCGTGTCGGCAAACTCTCGGGCCGGACCTAAAACGGGCCCAACAAATCTCAGCCAACTTGGGCTGCGGGTCGCGGGCTTGGGCCTTCTTCGCGGGCTTAAAGGACTGAAACTTCAACTGAACTTGGGCTGAAACCCAAACTGATCTGGGCTTGAATTGCTGCTGAAGGTGGGCTTCAAGTTTGGGCCGTAAATTCCACTGGGCTGAGCTGAGAAGAGGCTGAACTCGTGGGATTCAACTGGAGCAGCTACGGCGAGGCTTCGCTGGACGAGGGCCTGACTTCAACGCAAAAAGATGAGCTGCCCGATGGAAATTCTTCGGTGATGCTGGATCGTTCGAATTGCTAGCTTCGTTGGCGAGCTGGGGGAGAAGGCAGGCGTGGGGGCAGACACGCGGCAGAGGAGCTACTTCATTGATCTTCGGTGGGCTGGCAGATGCGAGGAGTCAACTAAGGTGGAGGAGCTCGCTGCTTTGTTGACTTCGGTGGGGAATTAATGGGCAAGTGACAGCTTCAATCTTCGAAGGAAAGATGGAAGAACGGCAGAGGCAGCTTGTAAGTGGATTGAAGGGCGCAGTTGGTGGACTTCGTGGCAGCGGCTTCCGTTGGGCTATCGATGGATCTCTTTGGCCGAAAGAAAGAGTGAGTGGAAGAGAGAAACAGAAAATGAAGGAGGAAATGAAATGCAAAAGTGGCGAACGAATGCGAAGGAAACGGAGGAGGGGGAGCGTGCGGAGGAAGCCTAAAAGAAGATAAGGAAGAAGGCTAAATATCCACCAAAATATCTTGATTCAATTAAAGCTTGGTCCCCCTTTGGCCTTCAAGCTTATCTTCTTGTCCCCTATTACTTTCTTGATTTATAAATCCATAATAACCAAATTTTGAAACCAATTTTGCTGCCCAAAAACCAGCTCCGAATTTCACTTTTGGTTTTCAATTTCCTCAACAAATTCCCAAATTTGATGTCCAATTTTGATGTAGAAAAAGCCCACCTAATTCCTACAAGTCCCCTTTGCCATAAAACTCGGTCTGCAAATCGAAAAATCTCTTCAATTCGGCCAATCCGAATTTCCGTTTAATTTCCGCGACGTCCGAATCCAATTTCCGTAGAAATCTCGGAATCTCTCAAAATTTCTCGGAGGATGAGTCGACGTCCCTAATATAGCTCGTGACACCACAGAATTTTCGATTTCTGAAATCGGGTTCAAATAAGCGGTTAATTTCAATCTGACGCGCTTTTAGCGTGACCTAGTCTACTGGGTCACTTTTAGGAATTTTTGGTGCAATTGACCCGTGATCGATTTATCTCGAGTCACAAAGTACATCTTCGACACATTGGCGACTCTCGATTGTCGTGAAAATCTCAAGGTTTCAAATACGGACACAGGGTACCCAAAACGTCAGAAAATCAATTTAGTGTCAATCGGTGAGAATTTTGAAATCAAGTGGAATCACCCACATTCTGATCACATATCTCAGCCAAATCGACCTATCTCTGATTTCTGATCGATTCTGACAGTGCCGCAATGACCCTTACAGACCGACACGGTCGAGCAGTCGATTCATGTTCAAATTCTCAAGTCAATTGCATTTAGATTCCTTAATTGATTTCCCAGATAGTCCGGTTATCTCGTGAGTGATCAGCTCAGAGAATAGCACTATAGACACGTCGACGAAAAGCCCGATTTATTTAATTGAAAACAATTTAGAAAATTCAGGCTGTCACATAAAGCATTCAGTAGTTGGATGAAGATTCTCCACTCAGCCCACACAGATTCTCATCACTGTCAATATCAACTCTCAATCGCCTCAATACACATAGTAATATATTAGCAATTGGAATGTGAAAGGATATTCATCGAAGTGCCGTGTTGATATGAAAGAACATCCTTTCTGAACGTGAAGAATGTGACGAAATATTTTATTCGCAAGAAAGTTTCCGAAGAAGATAAAAAGACATACAAAGTTCAAATAGAAAAAAGCTAATTAGCATGGATTTCTCCACCTAAAGTGTGAAAGCAAAAGCAAATTGCCAAAGCATCGGAGCTAGGGTCCCTTTTTCCATCGAAAACAATAACAAAAAAAAGAAAGAAAAAGAAAGAGAGAAGTAAAAAAAAGAGCGTTTGACCGTGGTTCTCAGTGTCGCCGGTAGCAAATAATTATTACCCCAATGCAATGCGTGTTTTCTAGTTAGATACACCGTCCAGTCGGTCCCCCGTTGCGATTAAATGGCGAAACTTCGTGTCATCTTCACGAAAGCGACGTTGTCGTAGGCTCGTCTGGTAAAACCCCACTTGCATGTTAGCAGACGTACCTTTCCTTCGTCGGGCGGCTAGACAAAGGTCCTACTCTTAACGAGACGATTTTTGTCCATCCAGTTGACTAATTGGGCCTAAGCAACGTCTCTTCTCATCTTTAATTAGAAGCTCGAAAAGAAAGGGGGATTGAGATTGGACTTTGTTTTTTTTCTCTGTCTAATTGAGAGATCATGGGCTTCTCTCATGCTTCAATGTGGGAGCTGAAAGTTTATGGGGGAAAATTAGCCAAAAAATGTAATAGAACATCGATAGGATCATACATGTAGCTCGCTTTCTGTCTTGAGATCTTATAGTACGAGGATGTCTTTTTCACCCCGCGCCTTCTGCATAGGGACGGAAGCCCAAACAGGCACCTCGCAATGTGTCATAGATGTCCCTAGATTTAGCAAATTGGGACAATGCCAAAGAAGCGTCCCACAAGTTTTCTACCGTTTTCTAGACGTCCCTTAATCCAAAACCCAGGACGCCGTTGATCGGACGTCCCGCAAGTTTTCTGTGCAAGATAGCAGGGAGGCCATTGAGGACACTTCTCTCGGGTCCCCAAAGGAGCGCATACGAATGTTTTTGTGTGATTCTCGCGTGAGAAATCTTGGAAACTCAACGTTCGAGGTCAATTGGTTTGTAAATTGAGATTGGTGTTGAACAAGAAGAAAAGCTTGAAACTAACTATTACCTCTGGATGCCACTGGAAAGCAGTTACAGGGTAACTGTGTGCTTGGACCGCGGGGACATAGACCTGGTAATAGAGTTCCTCAAAGAACTTAATGTTATTCTCACAAATAACTGAAATAAGGAATAACACAAAATATTTTTTTCGCTGCAATATATCACTTCATACATGAAGTAATAGGTGGTTGGTTATATTCAACCTTCTTGTCTCCATCTGTGCTGGTTGTTGAGACCTTAAAGAAATTCATTAAGTCAGTTTTCTATATGAGTTTTTTTGGCGAGATGCCATACTGAAGCACAAATGAATAGTTGAATTAGAAAGAGGATTGCATACATCAAGAATAGGTAAGACGACTGAGATTTAAGTCTTAATAAAAATAGACCGGTCCCAATCAAATTCGTGAAATAAAAAATATAACATACACAAGATGGAAAAAAAAAGAAAGAAAAATCCTGGCCACTGTAAAAAAGAAACTTTAGCAAAAACCGTATCGTTAGCATTTTTAGCCATTTTTAGCATTAAAAAAGAAACTACTGGGCCCATATAAAGAACTCACAGGATGTTAGTCTACAAAAAGAAGCAAAACAATAGATTAAAGTTGCCTGACTTTTGTCTCCTCTTTTAACTTTTCCAAGATCTAACTAGTCTATCTAGACACCATTGTTAGCAGTAATGGTCGTGTCGCGTGTAATCGATGGCTCGTATCAAAATAAGAATGTAGTAGGGGTGATCGGGTCCAGGGTGGGTAGGGTCTAGACCTGGACCCTGTACCCGACCCTGTTATAACCGGTTCCTTTTTTCTGGACCCTATACCCGACCCTGTTTGTATTGGACCCCGTACCCGACCCACCCTGTTTTTCCGATCCGGTTCCAGGGTCAACCCTGTTTCCATTGGAACCTGTTTTGCAATCTTCCGATATCCTATATGACTTTGAATTTTATATTAATAAGCGAGAAAATAACGTAATCCTCTTAATTTATATTGAAACATTAAGCACTGGTAATAAATTAATACATGAACATTTGGAATAAACGGAAAATTAAAGATCCATAGGGCTAATTATAATAAATAAAATCATAAGGTAAAGAATTAACATCAAACATGGGTCTAATATTAGTCTTATTCCCACAACTACTACATGAAGCTATTCATTTATTCAAGCATAACTCTTTATACAAAAGAGAAATTAGGCGAGCCAATCCATGTGATACACAAGAATTTGGTGACGACAAACACCGTCCGTCCATCAGACGGTGCGAGAGGGAGCCGGTGAGGGAGGGAACCAAGTGAGGAAGATGAATGACAAATGAGAAGTGCTATGCGTGTTTGAGAGAGCCAAGAGGAAAAATATCATGTGATTGCGAGAGTAAAAATAGAAATCAGAAGAAAAAAAAATGTTTTTGACCTCTACTTACAAAACCGGTCCAAGAACCGGTTTCCGGATGGGTAATCACTCGGACCTTGTTCCCGGACCGGTTTAAACCGGTTCCGAATTTTGGGAACCTGTTCCTGGACCGGTTTCAATGGGAACCGGTTCTCGACCCTGTTTTCCGGGTGGGCCGGTCCGGGAACAGGGTATACCCAGTCCGGTTGCACATCCCTAGAATGTAGTCCCTGCGATGATAACACTCTGCTGGAAGAAAGAGGTGCATGAGAGAAAACGAAAGGAGGAGGAAACGGGGGAATCAAACAAAGTCCACTTACTATTCTCAATTAAAACTAGCTGGCTACAGAAGTCTTACAACCCACATGATGATTTTGCATGACAAGGCAATCTGTACTCAACTTTTTAAGCAAATCTGGCGGAAATCTGCAAAACAGTGGATACATGGAAGTTAGAACTGCATCCATGGGTGATCATGCATGACTATATCAAGCAACAGTCACCTAATACAAAGTAGCCGCACATCTTCTACTCCAATAACCACTTTTGGTATACCAGAACAATCATCCGTATGAATTTGATGTAATCCACATTTTTCTCTTTCCAGCAATAGTTTGATTCATGGCTACATAATCAGCATCATATACTAAGTACATAAATCCAAATTGATATTCTCATAGAGTATAAGAAGCCATTTGGAAGCATAAAGATATCCTGCTTGCTGTCAATTATAAAAGAACACTGCTTTATCTATCTTTATATGCGTTAGTACTTAAAAGTTGACAGTGAAAACTTACAAGGTCCACCATATCTTTGAAATACTGTTCCTTCAATGTTTGTTTTTCTCATTTATTGTAGAGTGGATGCTTGATCTGCAGCATTAAATTCCTCGAGAATGCTTTTGTCTTGTCATTAGGGAACTGTTAAATTATTATCGAGATTTTTCCACTTTCCTCTTTATACTGTAAACTACACTTTCTGCAAACCATTCAGAATTTGTCCGTTTGACATGAATGAAGCAACTTAAACCTTGGGGGATCATTTGATGATGCATGTTGTGAGGAAAAGATAAATGCACTAAAACGGATGAATTATATTGCTTCAGATATGGAACCTCTAATGTAGCCTCTTTGAGTCCTTTCGTGTTAATTTCTCCCTGGGTCTTATGCAGATTGGGAGATCTAAGTGGAATGGGAATGTTGGAAGCTCAGGAGTAGTTCTCAGAGTGGATGCGCCGCTCTCAACTGTCGGTAGACCTTCTTTCTTCGTTCAGATAAACAGCGGTGTTGAGTTTTGACTGCATCACATCCTTAATTTGCAGTTGGAAGTGTATATAGAGTTACGCATGTCAGCACAGGATACCATGTGAATATTTCCCCACTTTTGAGGCAATGGATGAGTTTTCATTTGTCCGCATTTTACATCTCTTGGACTTTTGGGAGAATGTGATTTGACTATTTCAAAAGTAGATGGCCAATTTATCCTAATTCTTTCCCCAATTTTAGAGATAGCCCTTTTAGCTCCACGTGTCACTGTTTCTTTGGCACAAAGTTTGACATGGTGGGTTCTATATAACCACGACAACGTAATACCTCTTTCTTTGTCATCGAGGAGTTGTAGATTATCATTTTGCTAACGCTAAGAACATATGCTACATTTCGTTTTAGTTAATGGCTTGCCAAGAATTTGCGCAATGTAGGGCCTGTCTCTTCAACAATCTTATTTGCGGAGGAATCGTGTTTGTTTTTAGAGTAGTAGCTGAGCCTAAATAAATTCTTAGATTGACACGAGGAAATACTGAAGAGTAATGAACTTTTAAGGGTAATCCATGAAAAGTGCCGTGATTGTAAATAATCATGGGTTATTCAACACCAATACTGTCTCTCATCTGAGCTGATGCAAATGTGGAAGCAACTCAAAATATGCAGCTTCCTGAATTATTCAAAATCAGCAGTAGCAGTTAGTCATGGAAACTAAAAACCTACCCAAATTACTCCAATTAAGAAGAAAGATGTGCCCAAGGCGGAAGGCTGAGAGCTTGCTTCAGCTTCAAGCCATTACTTCATCTGCTCTCGTGCGGGGATGTGATGTTCATGCGGTGCCTTTTTGCCTTAGTCTAGAGAAGAGAAGAACTAATACCAACTCCACGGAATATGATGCCATCCTGACCCAAACAAAGACCGTCTTACCCCAATTCCAAACAATCATCTTTAAGCAAGGGACCTTAGATTTGAGCTCAAGTGACGCAGAGTACATCTCTGGTATGCCGCCACCAGACTGGTTGTTCACTCTTGCTTCCAAGATCACTGTCAGGCAGGAAGTTAACTCTGTTGCAATGATGTGTTCGGTCATATGTATGTTGAGCGCTAGCGACTCTGATTGGAGACCAACTATGGGATGAGCGCAATTGAGAAAGATCTCCGCGAAGCAAATGGGTTGGCTTTTGAAGGGCGGCATGGTCAGGTAGCTCGAACTTGCTGTGACTCCATGTGTGGAAAGAAATCCCAGCCTCACCTTCAAATTAACTCGATAGAATATAGAACTAGCACTCTTGAGATACATCTCCAAAACCCAAGTTATCTACGACTCATCCTGCCTATTATCGTGCCTCAGAATATGAAACAGAATTGGAAAGAAATCCTTTATAGACATGCTTACTCTCAACAAGATATAATACCGGAAAGATGCCAAGCTTTCGGTTGTGTTTAGACTCCGGCATACAGAGTAAAACTATGACCTCCAGTTCTTGGTTATGAGGGCCATTATTCCCATCTGCCTTGCTCACTTCTGAATGATGAACAACACGTTCACCTGAAGAGCTATCGAAGCAAAATTCAGGGTCTCTGTTGCCTGAATTGGTTTCGTCACCTAGTGTTTCGTTGCAAAACCACCCATTACAAACCTTAAGATTAGCAATCCAAGAAGCTTGAGGAAGACGTAGATTGAGCAGCATAGGGCCCGACAAAACCTCAACGCCAAATGCATGTTTCTTTTACGTTCACTCCTGCTAATTTTACCTCACATATCTTCAGTAATTTTATCTTGAGAGATGCCTTGATGTGATCCAGCGTTTGAAGTGGGAAGAGTTAAAACATGAAAGACTAGTATGACAACCAGATTGGAAACGCCAAGAATATAGTCATTAATCTCGCTTGTAACGCAGCAAACAAAATGATCAAATCTGCCAAGAAAATTATCCTGTTATAGGGCAATTCATTATTACCTACTGATCAAGCATACTCTGTATCTGACACTTGAGTGCGCCACTTACATATGATCGTCCTTCCATTTGTTTGATTTTGATCTCTCCTTCGATTTGGTTTAACTTGTGCCTCAGCATTTGCATTCATAGTGAAGCCTGCTTCATCTTTTGCTTTCGAAGCTGCATTTTCCCTTGTTCACTCATGACCACTCATGCCAGAATTTAAGGGTTGGACTTCACCATTTTCCCCGGAAAGATCTCGGTGGACCTCGTCAGATGAGCTGAATTTCTGATATTTACAATCCTTCATTATCTTGTCAGTCCCATCCATTGCAAATTTGTGTAGGGAGCACTTAATCAAGTGAGATAAAGTTTGAATCTGTGGCTCATTTCTGCAAGGAACTCAAAACAACCTTTCTGGGAAGCTTTCGATTCATCCACCGTAGCAGTATTACACTCTTTAAAGACTTGGAAGTGTTAAGGGTGTTCACAAGGAAGTGGCGGTTGGAGAAATTCAGTCATGGAAAAACAAAAGATAAATATCGGACAACTGTCAATTGTTTTGGGAAGCTAAAAGATTAGATTATTTACGTCAACTTAGTGTCATCTTTCACCCAGCAAAGTTCAGGATGAGCTGTTGCTGCAACTTGACAGGCATTACAGTCGTGATTTTGCCATTTTGTCTCTGTTGAAATTTGGAACTGTGCAGAAGCATGGTGTTGATATTAACGATATAGTTTGTGATTTAATGTGTGCAAGTGTACATGTGTGTAGGATATTTTTGGGAGAGGATAGACAAGGGACAAGGTAGAATAGTTCAACTATATAGGTCATGGGATAATGGAAAAATAGTTTCATTATTTGAAAAAAAAAATTATACCAATATGGTTGATGGAGGCGCTGGTGGAGGAGAGATGTAGGCTATATGATCTCTACTCCCCACATGCACAACAATGAGCGAGTTAAGAGGTCAACCTCTATAAGTGCACTTTCGTTGGGAACATACATAGACAATGCCTAAAATCGATAAATCTACAACTTCCGAACTATGAGCTTAGCAAATAGACATTCCAAAAACTTAGTTCGTGATCTTAGGCGCTTCTATCGTATCTAATCGAGTTAAAACAATAAAGGAAACGGAATGTTCCCGTGAGTATCTTGAACTTTTTATGGACAAAAATGGGCGAATTTATTATGCACATACTTTACCGAGAAATTCAAAGTATGAAAAATCATACAATTGAGAGTCACCTAGATGAAGCCACACCTTGTGCCTAAAGGCCAGCACATGCTCAATTCTCCTGCTAGGACTTGGACGGACAATAACGTGGTTATATTACATCCTTCAGCGACATTCTTATTCTCTATATTTCCACCGTCTAATTCCTCTACACTATTGGATAGAAAAAATGATGAACACATAATAATTACTGAAGGAATCCGAGTCCTAAACATCTGGGAGAAGCTTGCTCTCTGAAGAATGGCTGCGGGTCTCATCCTTACTTGTGAAAGAAGCTGAAGAGTCAATCCATGGACCTTCTATGGACATGCTTCCCGGAACCTGGTGAGTGTCCTGAGAGAATGTCGAGACAGTTGTTTGGCTATTATTAGCTAGCCTATCGAAGGCTCTGAACCTAGGATCTGGATTTGTTGCGGTGCGCTTGATTATTGGTGCTTGAATCGCGCCTTTCCCTTCGAGCATGCTCACCACAGATGACATCGGCGGCCTGAGAGTTGGTGAAGGATTGGTGCATAGTAGTGCCAGGTTTAGCATTCTCATTGCCTCTTCCTCGGAGTAATTCGAGCCAAGACGTGGATCCACGAGTTCAAGAACGTTCCCTTGCTCTTGTAAAACATAGGCCTTTCATCATGTACAAATAGAAATAGAAGATTAGTCAGTTATCTTGCTTTTAGAAACAGAAAACAGTTTTAGGAACAACTGAGGAGAATAGATTACTGATAGATGGAATCTCATCATGTTCATGCATTCATGCTATCCACCGCTGAGGATGCTCATGCATACATATCAATATGACAATACTCTAAGCTTCTAACCCATCTTTCCTTTTACTTTTTCTCTTTAGGGACAAGTCCTTCAAAGAAACTATTCCTTCATATATTAATTTAGTCTGATCCAATTTGTACTTAATAGCTTGTTCCATCATTTAACTATGAAGTCCCATGCCATCTTTCTACCTGCAAGTCCTCAAAGCAAACCCGGAGAAAGTAGAGAGAGAGCTTCACGTCCAATATAACTTAAAGTCGCTATACATTACCCAGTCGAGGAGATAAACAAATTCTTCCTTCGGCCTGTAATTTGTGTTGCTCTTTCCACTGACAATTTCCAAAGTGACGACTCCAAAGCTGTAGACATCGGCTTTGTCTGTCAAGTAGCCCCTCATCGCATATTCAGGAGCCATATAACCTCTGAGGCAAGGCAAAATAGTAATGGTGAATATGGCCATATAAGGAGGACATTTAGGGAAAACATACAGATTTGTAGCAATCAAAAGTTCATTAGACTAAAGCTAATTAAAAGAAGAGAATTAACTAGAATAATAGAAGACTTACATTGTTCCAGCTATCCTTGTGCTGATATGCGTATTCTCTTCTTCATCGAGTTTGGCCAAACCAAAATCTGAGATCTTGGCATTTAGTTCCTTATCAAGCAGCACATTTGTCGCTTTTATGTCCCTATGAACAATTTTCAATCTAGATTCCTCGTGAAGGTAAGCCAATCCCCTTGCTATTCCCAAACATATTTTCTTTCTTGTGGCCCAGTCCAACTGAATCAGCTGCTCATCTTGTCCTAGGAAGAGAGAGACAAAGAGAGTTTAGTTGGATGCCCATCAATAGCATATTAGTCGGCTTAGGAAAAGCATCTTTTACCAAAAAGTGCACGGGCAAGACTATTGTTCTCTAGATATTCGTAAACTAGCAACAACTGTTTTCCTTCAATGCAGCAGCCGTAAAGCTTTACGAGATTTGGGTGCTGGAGAGCAGATATCATGCCTATCTCATTGAGAAATTCACGATTGCCTTGTTTTGATTTAGAAGAAAGCTGCTTCACAGCAATTATGATTCCATCCGACAGTGTTCCCTGAGATTAATGATACGAATTTAAGATTCATAACTAATAAGATATTATTTCATTAAAAAAATGGTTGGCTTGACAAGATCTGCAATGTAAGTCTAAAACAAAGATACGCACTGAATTTATCATATACTTCCTTCATATTGAATGGAGGATAAAGTTATGAACATACTGTGAATTACCTTGTAAACTGGCCCAAACCCTCCTTCACCTATCTTATTCACAGAAGCGAAGTTGCCTGTAGCAGCTTTGATTTGCCTTAAAGTGAAACGGCCAGTTTGGAGATCTAGCCCACGTAATTCTGAAAAAAAAAAAAAAAAACAAAGAGAAAAACCAAGGTATTTATCAAGAATGCAATAAAAAGAGCTAAGGAAAAGCACAGTTCTAGAACAAACTCTCAATCTGAGTGATTCACTTATATGGTCATGCCTCATAGGCATGCAATCCTAATTAAAAGCAACAAGGCCGACTTTTGCGGTATTACAATTTACTCATAAGAAATCCACAAAAAATAAGAAAGCAGATAAACACGATCTTAAAATAAGCATCATATTTGTGTAATGAATCAAAGAGTGACAAATTCTTGCGTAAGCAGATATGTCAGTATGATAATCTCACCTGGATCTTCAACTTCTTTGCCGCCTAAGAATCCTGTTAGCCTAAGGACTAGTAATATCAATAAGAGGAGAACCGCTGAAGCTACTGCGATTCCAGTGATTGCTCCAGCTGATAGTCCACTTCCAACATGAAAGTCTACGAGCAGGAAAAATTTGACAAATTTATATGTGAATATCAATGACCACATGAGGAAAGAATAATAGAGATCCGTATGTCAACGTTGACTTACTCGATGTCACTGCAATGGCGGAAATAAGTGGTCCATAGGTACCTCTATCAGGAATGGCAGTGGTTCCCTTCCCTGACCAATATAAATGAATCTCTAAAGTAGTGCCATTCACATAAATGTTATCGAAGTCCTTGAATATGCCCTTCCCAACACCTCCCGCTACTTCTGCAATATTAAAATCCTTCAACACTAGATTGCCCTACAGAATTAACAAGAATTTCGGTGAGAAAAAATCGTGCTATTGTGGATTGTTGTGTGCAGCCCTGTCCCACACCAAGTCATAATAATAGTTTCCCAAGTCAAATTCCTCAACAAAAGACGATAACTCAGCAAAATAGATGAAATAAAATAATAATCAGACAAAAAATTTCGCTTCACTTACTTGTATCGATACATCGAATATACGTCTCCCGAGGCTGCTATATGTTTCGTCGTTGGAATATTGAATTTCAGCAAAATAAAGCCGTACTTTGTAACTTCCTTTCATCATGCAAAGGCCATAGTATTTGATTGACCAAGGGGAAAGGCGAGCTGTTTGGTAAAGTTCGGAGCCATTCACATTCGTAGAAAATTGGTTACTCACGGTGTAATCAGCTTTATTATTTCCCGTATAAACCCCGGTGCTGCTGTAAGCCCACTTTTCTGAAGAAGAATAGAAAATTGAGGGCCCGTCCTGACTGGTGTCCGCTTCATATTGATTCCCACCAAAAGCCATTTTGGCTCCTCCACAATTGATAAATAAGGAATGGTCTGAATGGATCGTCGGATGATATTGCGTAAGACATGATAGGGGACAAAAGTAGCTCAACATTTATGCTCAACAACAATTCAAACATAGTAGAACTCACATTGTGCTTTCTCGTTGCAAGGTAGATCCTTCTCTAGGCACCAAAGCCTAATGGGATCAACCAGAGAAATGTCGGTAATATGATTTTCACATGCAATTATCAACAATTCAAATAGCTTTGAGCCAAAGAGACTTACAAGTTGTTTTCGTTGGACGAAAAGCTGGAAACCAAATTACTGGAAAGCGACACAATGTGTTAGAAAATAACTCCAGAAATGTGGGGATGAGACAGAACTACAAAATTTCTGCCTTGAGAGGGAATGTGCATCGACTCACACTTTTGATTGCTGACAACTAATTACAGGAGAACCGGTGAAATTGTTGTAAGATAAGTCGCTGCAGTTCATACCTTGACCTAGTTAGTGCGCATATTCACCCCAATAAATAATGACAAAACAACATTGAAGAGTGATATATTAGATGTGAACCCATAAGTCTCACACTAAGAATTATGAGTCAAATCCTGCAATCTATGACAATCTTATGGAAAAGCAAGAACGAAGAACTGGATATTTTCGTAGGAGACTAACAGAGATTGCTTGCTCCTTGTTACCCAACTAGGTACTGCTCCGGTAAGGGAGTTGTTTGTTAGGAACCTACATTCACAAATAAAAGTTATGTAACACTTGTCCAAAAAATTGTTTGGAATCCAACTATATGAGGTGTATATGATCCTAGTGAGGAAGGAAAGTCAACTACATATTTGCTGAGACACTAGGAGTAGTCAAGAATTAAAATTACATGTAATCCAGAGCAGCTTCCATCGTTTCAGGAACTTGACCGGTCAATCTGTTGACGCTCAGGTCTCTACCCAAAGATGAACAAATAAAAAGAGATGAATCAGATAGTATTCTTGAGAAAATGCAGAAGTTCATGTAATTTGATCTTCAAATTAAGGCCCTTCTCATTCATGAAACAAGTCTCTTCTCGAAATATGCAATAATCTATCGGGACAAGTCCAAAATCTGTCGATGCTTAATAACTGATCCACTGGATTTTTCAAAGAAAAGAACACAAAACACGTGAACATTTTGAGATCAAATGAAAAATCCACCTCATTATAGCAACTTACAATGTTGTCAAACTTGTCCATTGCCCAATGTAATATGGAATTGAGCCAATAAGTAAGCAATTTCTCATAATCCTGCAATGTTAAAAGACAATAGTTAATGGAAATTTAGCCATAAAATATAGACAAAAGAAACAAATCAATTATTTCTTATATGGAGCTCACAATATTTTCATGTTCATGCCCTGCAAATTAGGAAAATCTGAGCTTGAACCTTTCAAATCTGAGATTCTCCTGAATGCATATAAAATCACTCCATCACATAACATTAACATCCATTCTACATCTAGAGATAAAACACAATCTTACAAAATTATAAGAGACGAAGAACAATTGCTTATGATCAAATGCTCACAACTCCGTCAAGTTTGTCAACAACGATATGCTTAAAGGAATAGGTCCCTCCATAGATGTGCCTTGCATGTCCCTGAAATGCCGTTATATAAGAACAACTTTCGAGTATCGCATAAATCATATAAATAAATATTTTTAGCCCTAAATGAAAAGGATTGGGATACGCACAATCTTGTAATTTTGATCCAATTCCCAATAAAATCAGGTATCTTTCCTGATAACGTGCTTCCATCTATACGACTGCAAGTGGTCTATAAATCAGGTACTGTAGAGGAAATTCAGTGTTGATAGATAAAAAGAATTATGATGCCACTTACAAATCTTCCAAGTTCTTTAGGCTGCCAAATGATTCGGGTATTGTCCCTGTGAAATTATTAGAAGATAGAAGGCTGCCAAAAAAAAAAACCATCCAAGAATTCAAAATATTGAAGGATCAAGTCTCAATATACATGTGTATATAACATAAAACAGAGTGTATTTTCATCTCCCCGAACAAAGAGAAACTTCATTCCAATTAAAGCAAGAAGATTAAAGTAAGATCTTTTATTTCATAATCTTGCAATCAAGAGAGCTCACAAACATTAAAAAAGGACTTCTAAAATATGTTATCCAAGCAAAAGTGTGCCGATTAATGTACTATGCTTTACTTACAGTCTCCTTAAAAGGCTCAAGTTTCCAATGTTCGGCTCAAGAGTGCCTTCAAGCAAATTGTCCTCTAATACACTAGCATAGACATAAATTTATCACCATCAGGTCTTAACACATTCTCAAGACAAAGGCAAATGATTAATAGCAAATCTTACAGCTCCTCCAATGTGCTAATGTTGCCAATTTCCTTGGGAATACCACTTATGCGATTTCCAAGTGCTGACCTGAAGCACCAAAGTAAAAACAAAATTATAGTTCTTTTTTCTAAGAACTTATAATTAAATTGTGATAATGAAATTTGATGTATGAAAAGAAACTTACAGAATAGTAAGTGGTATCTGAGTCAGAGTTGTGGGGAGCGATCCATTGATGGAGTTACGAGTGATGTCTCTGCTTGCAAAGAGTGCACGCTTTAGAACTTTTACAATTCCCGAGCAATAGTTTGCTTTAGATTCCCATGATTGTTACATTCCTCATATAGATATATGATTGAGAAAATTGATAACTCGGTGTTTAAGAAAGATCAATCAAGAATTACGGAAAAACATTGTCAATAATAAGATAAGGTGAAAATAGAATACTTTTCACCAACTCATAGCATGTTTTTTTGTGATTTCCCCATGAAATTAAAGAACCATGGTCCATTGGTTACATTCAATTTCTTTGGCCTAATTACCTTCCACATAAAAAGATCTCATGTGGTCAAGTCTAACTTACATTTCCGTTAGGTAAGTGAGGTTGCCAAATTCATCAGGAAAAATTCCTGTCAAATTAAGTTCCTTCAACTGGCTGTGACACGAAGAACAACAGGTGAATTGCAATCGATGTACGTGAAAGAAGGATATGGGAAGAAACGAAAATAACTATCAGGTCTTCCATACATGTTTGTGACATGGCAAACCGTGCTGTTATTGAAAGAACAGTTGCAAGTCACGTTGCTTATTATTCCTGAAGCAAGGGCCACGTTTAGACCTATACCCCCATTGCATGATGTCTCGTCTACATTCCAGTATTTGTTTTGCATTTTCTTGGCGATTGTATTTAGTGTATCAACTGCAAGCACAAACAAGAAATCCTATTAGTATCCATTGCTGGAAATATGAAAGAGATTTAGAAGGACCAAACGAACATGTACACTAGCAGGCGCTTGTGAGTTTGTTTGTGGTAATAAGGCTCCAGCCATACAAGCTCTGGTAATTACTTATTTTATGCGACACCTCTTGTGCATTAGCACAGAACAATGTCAAGCCAACGAAGGCAGCTCCCCTTGGTCAAGGTGATTATAATAGGCTCGACCACAAGTAAAAAAGGCTTATTCAATCTTGGGACCGTAGAGCAATGAGTAAACTTCAGACAGTACATGGTATTTACTTGATTCAATTAAAACTACGTGCTTATACAAGCTGCGTATATGGGAAGATGAGCTTGCAAGATAAGATATAGTACAGGCGATCATGATAGATTGATTCCATTGTCATGCATATTAAATGCCAATGCCAGCTTCCGTATTAGAATAGCAGAAAAAAAATCACAAACAGAGCGTTGAACAGCAGGACATTTAATCTACTTTATTCGGGAAAGTAAACAATGTACGTCTATTAGGTGAGGGAAGACTGGTCTCCTATCTTCTCAAGTTTGACCAAATCAGAGGGGTCAAAAAAGCCAATTGCTCCTCTCCCATTGCAATCCAGAGAGCGAATTCGCACCCAAGAAATATATGCCATTTATTCGACCATGTTATGGCTGGCGGGTATTAGCTGGCTGACAACAGAGAAGAATCTTTATTTCGTGATGATCATATTACTTCTCACATAATTATGTGATGGTACCTTTTCTTTCCCCATCAAAAAGAGCAGGCTTTTTTATATACATGTCAAGATGAGCGCAACCAAATTGCAGCAAGCGGAGTACAGAAAAGGGTCTTCTGCATGTGAACTGGTGGCAATATTCAGGAAGGCCCATCAATCCCAATTATTGCTACCCGACGCTAGACCACTAGCCTGATGTGATATCAATATCACAGAATATTAACGTCATGTGGAGTACTGCAAAACTAGACTCTGATTGGACGCACCCTCCGTGCATGCACGCATTCAAGATCTGTCCGAGTGAGATGGGCCTGTGTGGACCCAGACAGACAAGGTTTGACTGAATAAAAAAAAAAAAAAAACCCAGAACTCCTTCCCCGCTGATTTTTCTTGAATCATAAATTTCTTTTCCTGACAAGATTAGGATTGGAAAAGGAGGTTGGGAGAAACGATTGCCCTCGCCAGCTGCCTGTTCCCAGAAAAGGAAAACTTCACCAATAATTTACCAGTTCAACCGGTTAAAGTAGGATTATCTGTGTCATAATTGAGGAAAGAGATAGTACTTGGATAGGATATGAAAGTCTAATTATGGAGGTAGGATTTTTAGGTTGAGAGACGGGAGATGAAAATTATGCTTAAATTTTCTCAAAAAAATTAAAACTTTCAGAGTGGCAGGGGGCGGTGACCGCCGTCGGCAGCCTCAGCCTCAGTCCCTGCTCCGTCTGCTAGGGAGAGTTTTCAGAAAAGGAAATGAAAGTGCAGAAGAAATATCTCCCGCACCCCCAGAATTTCTTGGACCAGAAGAAAAAAAAATTGCGAAGAAAAAAAGGACTGAGAAATGTGATAAAAGCTCCAAACTTTATAGTTCAATTTGCAGATTTCAATGGAGGAGGCAGAGAGAGATTCAGGATCAGAGTCCGCAAAGCAATTATCCCACAAAAAACAGAGGGCCAAAAAGAAGAACTTTAACTGCCATTAAGGAAAAGTTTTGGTCATTCTGGCGTACCTTCATCTTGCGGCAAGAGTTGAGCATCACACTCGAAGACCGCACAGCAAATCACAACAAGAACAACGCAGACAACCACTCTGGAAACTGAACCCAGAGGCACCACCATCGTTAACTTCCCCTGCTTCCCCCTCGCCTGACACCGACCCAAACTCCGACCTCGATCCCCTTGAAAAGCCGTTTGCGAGTGCAAGACGACGCGAAAATCCTGCCTCGACCACGACCAAAAACAGCACAAGGAGACGCAGGAAGGGAGTGATTTTGGGAGAGGACGTGAGATGAGGTTTTTTTTTTCGAGCGCTTTGTGTTTGTCCGAGAGAGAGAGAGAGAGAGAGAACGAGGGAGTTGTCGTTGGAGGGAAAGCCTAAACTTCAAGAATGATTTAACTGTTCCTCTTTATCATTTTCAGTGAGAGTAGGTCTCCAGATTAGGCCGCCTCGTGAATCCTAGGGGCAAGAGAAAAGCTACATTATGTGTATAATGGTTTGGACCACTTATAAAAAGGCCAAAATGAAAATGACACTACCGACACAAATTATAGTGACATCTGCACTATTGTACTTTATCATTGACGAAAATCAGGAGTACAGTATTCCGTAAATATCTTTTCCTCTTTGGAAGTTTTCAAAATACTTATGTCTATTGAAAAAGTTAAAAAGAAGGGCCCCCGCATTATTTAAATTTTAAAATGCGGCCGATTGTTTTCCATACTTATGTATAAATTCACGTTATGTAGCACAACTAACTGAATAAAGAAAACTTATAATTTTTTAGGATTAATATCATGAAAATCCCAAAATGGTTACATTTATAACAAATTTACTTGTGAAAACTCAAAATTTGTATATTTATAATAAATTTACCTTTCGTTAGTTATCAGAAAAAATTACAAATTGGTATATTTGTGATAAACGCAAAGTAAAACTCTAAATTGGTACACCCATCAACTTTCACATGTCATCTAACTTAATAATTTGATGATAAAATTAAACGGAAGCTAACGAAAGACAAATTTGTCACAAGAATACCAAATTAGGTTTTTTTATGGTAAAAAAATTAGTTTGAAGTAAAATTGTCATAAAGATATGGATTTGGGATCTTTGATAGTGTTAACCCTAATTTTTAAAATAGTTTTTTTTTTCCGCGTTATGTATGATCAACCTCGAAATGCTTTTCATTAAGTATACAAAGAACACTTGAGATTGAGATTAAAAAAAATGCAATTTAATGTTACTATCTCAGCTCGACACTCTTATCGCAAGCATTTACTCTAAAGAATATTGATTCTATATAAATGTAGTTTGAGTTATTTCACTTATTATCGACTTAACAATAAATAGGATCTGACAATTGGATGGGCAATCTTGTATTATTGGTCGAATCAAATAATTCTTTACTTATTTATTAAAAAATAGTAAAAATTGGTTGGTTTATGTGCAATGCAAAAGCATTAAATTTTGGGGACTAATGTGAAGTCAGTACCGCTGCGGAGGGTGACATCGATGGTTGGCTTTTGGTTGTAACTTGGCAATTTGGTGGGTCAGAGAACGCAAGTTGGACCGCATTCAATGAGTGGGCCATCGTATCCACTTGGAGGAGCCCATAGCGTTGGATGGAGTTCTGCACGTAACGCTGATATAATTGACCCAATTCGATGGCCAACCGCGATAAGGTGAAATGACTAATTTTTCCATCGATCTATGTTTCTTAGATCACTCAGGTTCCGGTTCAATTCAAAGTGAGATTATTTATGATGATAATTACAATCTTTACTTAAATATTATTCAAATAGCGATATCCGGGCACTTTTTTATTTATTTATTTATTTATTTATTTATAGTAATTCAATAACTATCCTCGATTTAATGAGTGTGCATCACCATGTAGGAATGAATTCAAATTTTAATTTAAGATAAAATTGGCGGCATGCTATATAATTGATAAGTGAGATGCTTTCTCCATGACTTTAAAATGAATACCAACGACCAATTTGGCAATGGAATAACATAAAAAGGTTTAAGAGTATTTTATTTATTTATTTATAGGATGTAGGAAGGTCTAGACTTGATTTAAGGGGAAAGTTAATCATCTATTAACGTTGTCTTTTAATCTGCGGTCCTGACGTCGGAAGATAAAGCATTCCTTCGAGACAAAAAATAATTTTAGTAAATATCGAGATTCGATATATATATATTAAAAAATGATGAAGGAATAAAGAACGCACATACGTGTGGGTCATGGGTTTCTTATGGTTAGGTTGAAGAAAACATGTAATTTTAGAAAATATTGAGATTCGATATATATATATATTAAAAAATGATGAAGGAATAAAGAACGCACCTACGTGTGGGTCATGGGTTTCTTATGGTTAGGTTGAAGAAAACATGTGGTTTTCAAAATTTAAGATGAGTTATTAGACTCTTCATTTCGTATTTATATGACAAAATTTGTATTTTACCTACCTAATATGATAATTTTCCCATATCTAAAGCATTCGGCAGTTGGATGAAGATCCTTTGCCAACCCACACGTTTTCTCATCAGTATATGAATCAACTCTTAACCATGTCAATGCACGTACTAATATATTTAGGACTAGAATGTGAAAGGACATTCATGGAAGCATCGTGCAAGTCTGAAAAACTGACGACCTTTTTGAAAATTACGAGATATTCCATTTATGGGGAAGTTTCCGGTCACAAGACGGAAAAAGGGACATGGAAACATTGGAAAGTTCAAATATAAAAAAAGCAAATGCATAGATTCCTTCTCCTAAAGTGTGAAAGCAAAAGCAAATTGCCAAATCATGGAGCTAGGCTCCCCTTTTCCATCGAAAACAACCAAAAATAAGAAGAAAGAAGAAAAAAGGCGTTTGACTGCGATTCTTAGGGCCGCCAGGAATACTTCCACCAACTTCACACGAGCTGTCGTCGATGCATGCATGCATGCTTTCTTGTCGTAGAAAACCATTGTCAGTCAATTACCATCCACTCGTTGCACGATCGATTGGGCAGTCCTTGTTGAGTTTAAAAATCACTGTGGCAACAGTTTTATGTATAGGTTGCTAAGGATAATTTTGTCGCGTCCTATATAGTGCTTGCATAATGGTAAATTGTGGCCACGTCCAACTATAATGAGATGAACAACTTCAAAGCATATAAACGAGCTTCCGCATAAGAGATAGCATACAATGCTTTAGAAAATTTCAAATAGGGAGATCGTTTTCTCAAAAAGGAATCGAAATGGACTTTATCTCAAACAAACGCTTGAAGTAGGGTTGTTTTCTAAAAAAAAGCCCAAAATAGACTTTGTCTCAAATAAAAGTCTAAATTGATTAATTTAGTCTCAAATAAAGGTTCGACTGCCTTGATTAGCTTGCATGTGTGGCCAATGTGCCATTTATGTGCAACTCATGTGTGATTTATGGTAGCAACTTTAAGGAGACAATAACGAAGAACCATCAAAGAACCTTAGTTGTTAAGAGAAATTTGTAAAGAAAAGAAGATACAACACATGAACATGTTGAGATCCAATGAGACACCCACCTCTTTTAGCAAATTGCAATGTCTTCAAACTCGTCCATTCCCCCAATGCAATCTAGATTTGAGCTAGCCAGCAAGCAATTTCTCATAATCTTGAGATGTGAAAAACAATAGTTAATGGTAAGTAGCCATAATAAAAAAGAAGCAAAAGAAACATCAAATATTCATTGTATTGAGCTCACAAAGTCTCTATCATGTTTATAGATCTGGGCAAAGCCATCACGGCCCTTATAGGCTAAGCGTCGCTTGTGGCTGGCAAGCATATTCCTCGCCTATGGCCGATGTCGATTGGCAACCATTGCCAAGATCGGTCACAAGCAAAGAAGAAAAGAAAAGGAAAAAAAAAATCATAAAATTGAAAAAAAGTGCAAAAATGGTCATTTGCAGTGAAAAAAAGGGATAGGGTAACGACGTTGATTTGAGCTTTGATAGAGGACAATGAAGTTACTATGGGAGGAGGTTGATGCGTTTGATGCCTCCATGAAACAAAGTTTTAGATTGCAAGCGACTCTTCACCGGATGCTTAATGATTTTCTTGCTTATGCTAATTTATCTAGTTGGAGTACAAAGGGATGCACTGCGTATCCTTCTTGTGCTAATTTGATAGACTCAAAATGGTTTAGTCACAAAAGGAAGTTTTCTTATATAAGACAGGCGATGATTGAATTTGAATAATCCTTTTCGAGTTGAGAAGCAAGCTTGGTTCTTAGTCATATAAGAAAAAGTCGGATTCTTCACTACCATTACAGTTCACTTGACGGATGAAGCAAGCTTAGTGCACTAGGGCAATTAGATACATGTATCCTATTGAAGGCAATCATTCACTCAATTTAGTGGGCTCTTCATATCCTTTACACATAGATGCCATATGTGTAATGGGTTGTTAATGAGGTTCATGTCCGATGTTCACAACTATTAGAATATTTAAATAATAAACCACGCATTCATTTAACAGTAGAAACCCTAGTCCTTTGGCTGATAGGATTCTTAGGTGATAGAGAAGTTGAAGATCCAAGTGAGATTATCATATATGCTCACGTAGAAATCCGTCACCCTTTGATTCATCTATGATGCTTAATTCAAGACCGTATTTGTCTACTTTCTTCGTAAAGGGGCTTGTCAACCATTCACTCATCTACTCACCAAGACTGGGTACCTGCTATAGTGGATTTGACATCTCTAATCCCATATGAGGTATGGAGATTTAGCTTCCTTTTGATAACTGCTTGATCATGACACTGGGTGTAAATCAGCGATTTGAGCAAGGAGATATGATCAGGTTGTCGTCTTTGACTAGTAGTTGCACCGAGTGTTTTTGTTCCCTTTCTTTGATCACTTAATCCTAGAAAGCACCTCGATAGAACTCATCTTGCCTCCATAGAGAGCTTAAATTTCCTGCTTTGACAGCTCTATCTCATGACTTTTCATACTGATCGTGACCAACACGAGGAAGAACAACCAGCCCGGCTTTTAATTTGTTGATACGCACACGTGATGTCTAGACTTTTTCTTGCTCCATTTCGTCAGATTCTGGCTGCATTATTCAGTTTGAAGGTTAAAGTGTCTTGTCTAATCTGCTTAATTTCCCAACCCCACAGTAGCACATTCTGGGTCTTTGGCCCAAAAGTCATCAAATTGAAAAAGTTTTATTCATCATGGGCTCAAAGGGCTATGATCCGACCCAGATGCAGGAAAGGCCCACCCCTTCCCATTAGAGAACTTAATCCTTCGATCAAAATTAGTTATGATTACTCTAGCTAATAGTCTAGAGCTTCCAACTTCAGAGTCTTTAAGTAGGAAAAAAAACAATAGATTTATATGTGAATGCTTCAATAACAATATGAGAAAAGAATGATAGAGATCTGTGTATTTAGTATTATTTTACTCCATGTCACTACAATAGCAGAAATAAGTGGTCCATGGGTTCCTCTATTTGGACGCTATTCCCGTCCCTGACCAATATAAATGAATCTAAAAAGATTTAAAGAATTACTATTATAATAATAATTTTTTAAAAAAAAAGAAGAAGAAAGAGAGAAAAGGGAGATCGGGCGGGGGCAGCGGCAGCCCGACCTCTATCCTTTTTTCTCTTCCACTTTGGCTTGGTCTAGCCCAACCCATTCTTTTTTTTCTTTTTCTCCAGGCCCGGCCTTCTCCTTTTCTCTGGCTCCCTCCCTTCTGTCCTGAATGTTGGCTAAAGAGAGGGGGGAGACCGGAAGATGCAGTGGGCGAGCGTCTCATCGGAGTTGGTGGTTGGGGGCAGGCTAGCAACGACAGCTGGCAAAAGGATGAGGCCACGCCCGCTCGCTTGAGGGGTTAAAGGGGGGCTGGTTTGGGGATTTTTAAGGGGGCTTGAGACAAAGCGAGAGAGGGAGAGCAACCGAGAGAGTGAGGACTAGAGAGCAAAGAGTGAGGATGGGGAGTGAAGAGCCTCCTCCGGTAGCCACCGCGCGACCTCGACTGCCGACCCTCGCCGACGCGCGCCTCTCCCTATGGTAGGTCTCGGCGCGTTTCTTTTCTTATTTGTCTCGGGTTGCGTCGATTTCCCGAGGATCTCAGTTCGGAGGCTTGCGAGGCGATCAGACGTAGCCCGATCTATCGAGCTCACCCAACGTTCGCCGCCCTCGAGCTGGGTAGGGACCCTCGGCCGACCCCTTGCTCATGCACTGCTTTGCCCCATTTCGGGCTCGCCGGATCAGGCTTCGTCGTCGTCCAGTTTGTGCGAGTACCGGTCCCGTTGGTTCTGTGCTCGGCTATTTTTGGTCTTTGCTTTATTGATTGTTGGGAGTCTGGCGCGAGTCTGAGTCTTAATTGTTATGTGGCTCCCCTCTCAGTTGACTCGCCCTATGTGTTCTACGTAATGCCTGAACTAGATTTGCATTGGTTTTCTTGGACAATGGGACACCTGGAGTGCCATAACTTGGCACGGAGGGACACTTAAGTGCCATAACTTCAAAATGGTACACTTAAGTGCCAATATCGGAGTAAAATGGAACACTTAAGTGCCATTTCGGCGAAAATCCGGCCAAATGGCTGACGTGGCAATTTTCCGACGAGTTTGGTCCAAAACGGCATCGTTTTGCACGCTGACGTGGCGGAGAAAATGCAAAAACGACGCCGTTTCGTGTCTACGTGTAAATAATAATATAAAAATTAATTAAATTAGATTTAAACTTAATTTTATTTAAAATATTCAAAAAATAAAAAAAAATTAAGAAAAATTTAAAAAAAATTAAGAAAAAAAAAAAGGTGGGGGAGTTCGAACGGGGCGGCTGAGGGCTGAGCCCTCGCCACCGCCGCCTCCCCGCCGTCGCCGGGAAGGGCTGGCGACGGAGGGGGAGGGTTTCAACAGCCGAGGGCTCTTGGCGACTCTCCCCCGGGGGTCGCCCGGAGGGCGGCGAGGGCGGCGCCGTCGAGGGCCGGCGACCCCGGCCGACCCTCCCCCCCCGTCGCCGGCCCTTCCTGGCGACGGCGGCGGCGAGGGCTCAGCCCTCAACCGCCCCGTTCGACCTCCCCCCTTTTTTTTTTCTTAATTTTTAAATTTTTTAAATTTTTCTTAATTTTTTTAAATTTTTTGAATATTTTAAATAATATTAAGTTTAAATCTAATTTAATTAATTTTTATATTATTATTTACACGAAACGGCGTCGTTTTTGTATTCTTTCCGCCACGTCAGCGTGCAAAACGACGCCGTTTTGGACCAAACTCGCCGGAAAGTTGCCACGTCAGCCATTTGGCCGGATTTTTGCCGGAGTGGCACTTAAGTGTTCCATTTAACTTTGAAACTGGCACTCAAGTGTACCATTTTGAAGTTATGGAACTTAAGTGTCCCTCCGTGCCAAGTTATGGCACTTGGGCTGTTCTTCTGTCGTTTTCTTGGCATTTGGTCAGCGTTTGTTGGTGGTCGGAGGACGTGACTCACGAAAGGTGTTAATGTGGTCGCCCGAGGAACGATGGCGTGGATGAGAGGGTCGAGGGTGTTGCCGGAGGTGCTGTCAGTGGCCGCCCGTTGCGGCTGTCCATGGAGGCCGTGATTTGGTGGTTTGGGCGTTCGCGTTCAGTGGCTGCAGCTAGAGTCACCGTGACCAGTGATGATGATCGAACATGGTGGCCAACGGTGGAGGGAACGAGCGTATATTGATTGACTGTAAAACATAATGTCATGGTTGGAGTTTTAATGTTCTTGAATCGGTAAGCAAATCTTCGAGTGTCCTGGGTGTGCTCGAAGAAGAAGATGTTGAGGAGCAGAAGTTGGAATCTTGGGAATGAGAAATCGTGGCGAGGGTGGTCAAGAGTAGTGAGTTTTGTGGGTTGAGCTCGGCATGGTGGACTTTACGCTAATTTAGGCTTTTTGAACCTTGGGCTGAAATAGTCATGAAAGCAAAGAGGGTTTCAGCATGGGCTTGGTGTAGGAGTGTCAACGGTTCGATTCGGTTCCATTTTTTTGAAAAACCGAGCTGAACCGAACCATTAGGAAAAGCTTCCGAATCGAACCGAACCGAAATTTGGGTTCGGTTCGGTTTTTCGGTTTTTGGTTTTCAACTTTTAGTTTTTGATTTTTGCATTTGTTTTTTTTTTTTTCGATTTTTTTTCTATTGTATATATTTTTTCGTTTCCAAAAAAGCTCTTATCGGTTTGTTGGTTCGGTTCGATTCGGTTCAATTAACTAGTAAAAACCAAACCAATAAAAAAAATTTCGGTTTTTAATGAGAACCGAACCGAAAAAATCGAATTTTTTAGTTCGATTTTCGGTTCGGTTTTTGACACCCCTAGCTTGGTGTAGCATTAGTGGAAGAGTGGGCTTAATTGGGAGTTTTCCGAATTGGGCCTAGAAAGGTTAGAATTAGAGTGGGCCTAAGGATAAGCTCAATTGTGCCCTTTAGCCTAGACCGTGAGTCCAATCTTAGCCCATGGCCTAGCCCGAAGACTAGCGGTAGCCCGGATCCCATTTTTGGATTAAAAAAATCGCAAATTTAAAAAAAAATCAGAAAAGCTTAAAAAATATTTTTTTGGGTTGTCTCCTCTTAGAAAGTAGCAGCCTTTTGATAAAAGATTGTGCTCGAAGTTGACCAAGTCTTTAGGGCTCTACGTTAGGTTTCAATTGTCTTTGGAAACAAATGCTTTTAGTTGTGCACTTTCAATATGATGGTTTTAGCTTCCCTTTAGCCTAGTTAAGATTGGCATGTGTTTATTTCTTAGATTACATTTGGTCGTCCAGATTTTTAATCGGGATAAGATTGGATAGAATATGATATAAAATCCCAGGATTTTTTTATATCCTGTCAATTGTTTGGTGAGTCGCAGTATTACAATCGGATATATTCACATCATATCATATACATTTTTTTGATATAAATGGCATATCATTATAAATGAACCTAAATGTTCATAAATGAAGATGGTGAAATCTCTCGTACCACAATTCCTTAATTTATTTTTCCTATTTTTTATATTATTTCTTTTGTCCCCTTTCATCATTCTTTAATAAAATTTTATCAAATAGTAAACTATACTAACATACCTAAAATACAAAAATACCTAAAATATATAATAAATACAAATATTTAATTTATAGATTGAATTTTTATTATAAGATATAATTAAAGTTGAATATATAAATTAAAATAAGATTAATTAAAAATAAATTTCTATTTTTTAATTTTTAATTTCTTAAATTATAATTCAAATATTATTTATATTGAAATATAATTTCAAATTTTGTTAATTTAATAAGTTTGCTATTCGAGAAAAATAACTTTCCTATTATGGACATTAGAAATCATATCCACATTTATCCCACATTCCCAATGGGATAATTTTATCCTGTCTATATCCATCTTATATCCGACTTTATCCTATCATGAACGAGCACCAAACGTAGGATAGGATAAATCATATCCTATCCCGAATTTTATCTCGACTGCCAAACGTAGCCTTAGTGTTAGATGCTTGTTTTGCAATTTATTTCATGCTTCCTTTAGTAATTAATTATTACAAATCCGCATGATTTATCTAGTTTTAAAATCAATCTAGATTGCCTAACAACGATCTTTTTGAAATGAACAAGATCAAGTACCAAAAAGACACTAGTTGATCAATTATGTAAGCAAGTTCCTAGTCCTAGATTCTTTGATTGCATAAAAAATGAAATATACTCCCACGACTTATTTGGTTTCTAACCGACCTCAATACATTAGTGGTAACTCCTCATTAAAAAATTCTTATAACATTAATGTGCATATCCCAATGTTGCATGAGATATTAGCTTGGGAAAGCACGTGTCTACAACAAAGGTTGTAGGCTTGCTTTTTGGGCAATACCCCTAAACTTATGTCTTTTCCTCTCCAAATGGAAAAGTTAGGTCACAACATCTAGGTTAGCAAATTTAATGATTAAATTTGACAGAAGTTAACGGAGTATAAATTTATTACAAATGTACTAGTTTGAGATTTTTTGTGGTAAAAAAATTAGTTTGTGACAAATTTGTTACATGTATATTAATTGAAGGTTTTTTCGTGGTCAAAAAATTAGTTAGAGATAAATTTATCACAAATGTATTAGTTTAGGGTTTTTTATGATCAAAAAATCAATTTGAAAATAAATTTGTTACAAATTTACAAATTTGGGGTTTCTCATAATATTAACCCTCAGAGTGAGATTCTACACATAAACTCAACAAGTGCTGCAAAACTAATTATACTTGGTTTGCTTGCAAGGAATATATCATTCAGATGACAACAAATTCCTTGAACTGGTCTTTGAAACGTAGACCATTTGGAAGTATCTGAAGAGCGGGGAGTTGATTAAACGGTTCAAGTAAGAGCAATGTTTCGACAAAAAAAGAAGAAGAAGTAAGAGCGATCTGAGTTTTGACTTGGAGTAATTTCGCATTTATTCCAATTTGAATGCGTGATATATTGTAGGACTTAGATATTTTAAAGTTTCCTAAGGGATAGTTATTGAAAAATTCGTAAATCAATCATACACTATAATCAATTCAATTTTAAAGTTTCCTATTTGATTAATCTAGTTCTAAACATTTTAATAAATATATAATATAATTCTTTCGGCTAATTTTGGCTTGAAATTGTTGAGATTGTTGATTTTTTTTTTGCATTTTTTTAAATTTTATGATTTTTTCCTTTTTCTTTCCCTTTTTTTTTTTTTCCCCTTTTCGCTCATGGTCAATCACTTGCCAAGGCCATGCTCGCCTAGATCTGGGTGAAGTCATCGCTGCCCTTACAGGCCAAACCTCGCTTGTGGCTAGCAAGCATGGCCCTCCCCTGTGGTCGATGTTGGTTGCCAACCATTGTTGACACCTGTCACAAGCAAAAAAGAATAGAAAAGGAAAAAAAAAATCATAAAATCGAAAAATAAATGCAAAAATGGTCATTTGCGATGAGAAAATGGGATAGGATAATGACATTGATACTTATCTTCAACCATTAAGAGAGGACAATGAAGTTACGGTAGGAGGAGATTGATGTGTTTGATACCTCCATGAAACAAAGTTTCAAATTGCAAGTGACTCTTCACCGGATGGCCAATGATTTTCTTGCTTATGCTAATTTATCTGGCTGTAGTACAAAGGGATGCACTAAGTATCCTTCTGTGACATCCTGATTTTTTATCTTGTCCCGATAATATGAATTGGGCTTTTCATCGACGTGTTTATAGTCTTTTTTCTCTGAGTTGGCCACTCACGAGATAACTAATCTATCTGGTAAAACCGATAAGGAATATAAACACGACTGATTTGAGAATTCGATAAAAAATTGACTGCTCGACCGTGCTAATCTGCAAGGGTCAATACGGCACCATTAAAATTGATTAGAGGCCGGAGATAGGTCAATTCGACAGAGGCATGTAATTAAATTGTGGGTGATTCCACTTGATTGCAAAATTCTTGTCGAACGGCACTAAACCGATTTTTATGTCGATGATGTATCTTGTGCCCATAATTGAAACCTTGAGATTTTTATGACAGCTGAGAGTCGCCAATGTGGGTCGAAAATAATCGACCACAGGTCAAATGCGCTAAAAATTCCTAAAAGCTATTTGGTAGGTTAGGTCACGCTAAAATCACGTCCGATTGAAATTAACCATGAAATTAAATCCGGTTTCAGGAATCGAAAGTTCTTGCGTGTCATGATTTATTTTTAGGACATCGATTCATCCTTCGAAGAAATTTCGGCAAGCCTGGGATTTTGGCAGAAAAACGAAATTCGGTGAAATTGGACCGGGAAATTCGAATGGGCTAAATTGAGTGCATTTTTGGCATTCAAAATGGATCATTTGGTGAGAAAAATTGTGGATTTGATGTGGGTACCTTAGCTAGTATTTTTGGGGACCAAATTGGATTGAATTGGAGAAATTTTGTGTGAAATTGGTGAGGGATTTCATGAAATTCGTAGGCCATGGGGGTTGCAACATTTTGGGCATCAATCTTGGCTTGTGGAGGAAGTTTTGGGAGGGAAATGGGCAGCTAATAAGGGCTGTGGACTTTGGGGATCAAATCATGATGAAAATTGGATATTTTTCATTGACTTCCTTTCCCCTTCCCTTTCTCTCTCCCTTCCCCCTTCTCTTCTTCGTGCGACCGATCCCTCTGCCCCTCCCTTTTTCCTTCTTTGCACACGCCCAACTGCTCCCTCCATTCTGCCATTTTCCCCTTCACCTTTTCCTTCTCCTCTCTATTGCCGATTTTCCTTCAATCTCATTTCATTTTCCCTACTCCACCATCATCAATCCACCCTCCATTGAAACAACCCCACCGTCTGCCACCTTTCATTTTCCCTGCTTCACCATTTTGTCAACCCGGTGGAATACCCCCCAACGTCAACTCTGCCTCTTGTCTTCATGCTGCGTCCCCTAGCTCCAAGTCTAGCCAACCTCATGGCCGCTCCACGCTTCAGTAGCCTCCAACCAATCCCGACTAGCAGCTGGTCTGTTGAGTAGCCCTCCCTACCTCCAGTCCAGCCCACAACTCAGCCCTAAACCAAGCCGAAGCGAGCCCACTTGGACCGACCAGCGGCCCTCCGCAGAAACAAGGCTGAAGCTCAACCTTAGCTAAGCCGTGTTAGACCATTTTCAGCCCAATCCAGCCCTCCCTTGGTGTTGTTGTAGGCTTGAGTCTCACTCGCCGTCGTCGTGAACTCATTAGTTTGCTAAACCGATGAGTTTACGTTCTAATCCCTAATTAGTAGGCTAATTGCACTTAGGAGTGAATGAGTGGATTAATTAGTGGATTAGTTTAGGCCTAGATAGGGTTAGGAGTTAAATTAGTTAGTGCAATTATTTATTTAGTTAATTAGTTAGGTCAATTAGGTGGTGATTAGCCTAATAAGAGTAATGTATTTATCCTAAGCTAGGGTATTTAACTGGTCCAATTAGGTGGTTAGACTAGTGTATTTAGCTTAATTAGTGATTTATTTAATTATTTTTTCATTTATTTAATTAGTTTGTAATTTATTTAATTATTTATTATTAGTGGAAATTATACCGGGATAGCCGATCGTTAGAATTTCGTACTGATCGTCGTGGTGTAGTTAATTTGTGCAATTGAGTATTAATTTGTGCGATTTGATGCTGATTGATGATTTTGAATTATTATTTCAAAATTTTAGATTTTTGGTATTTAATTAGAAAAATATCGGGTGTCGGTTTTTGACGCCAAAAATGTTTTTAGTACTATATAAAGTCATGAAATTTTAAAAATGATGGGATATCGCGCTTTATGGGTCGATTTGACCGTGTGTCTACACACACCTATTTTATTGAGTGTTTTTAATATGAAGAAAATAGGCCAAGCACATTATTTTCATTGAGGCATTTGAGTGCAAGGTACGATGTCTTTGGCCGAGGTTGGTTGTGCATGTGATCGCTATAAGAATTCGCCTTGAGCATTTACGCCGGACGATGCTCCTATATGGAATGCCCCACATCAATGGATGTCAGATTGCGGTAGAGGCCGTACTGATGCTCCTTCAAGAATGCCATCTAGAGGTACATGTTGCCGTGCTCAATGGGGCGAGACGATGCCCGGTTACACTGGAAGACCGTTTACTATTGAGTCAGCCATGCCTGTGGAGCCGTAACTAATTGGAACGCCTGAATGAGTGATTTGACCGTGCCTGATTATGGGACAAAATTGTGTGGCACAGAATGGAATGTGTTATAACGATTTGGCCTTATAATTGGAACCTCTATGATTGATTGATATGTGAAAAAGTGAGGCATTTCAATTATCAAATACATTGACTGTATGCTTATGCTATATGAACTGTACTGACGTGCAGGGAAGTGCTGAGGTGAGGTAAGTCTGATATGATGTGTGTATAGGCCGCCTCTAAGTGTATTATCTTCATATTTGGGGTTTAGGGTATAGACTCTCTGAGATTTTTATCTCACCCCGTCATGGGTTATCAATTTCAGGGCCGTAGCGTGGATGATCCAAAGCTCGAGGCTAAAGGGTCCAAAGTGTAGATGGCCTAGAGGTTTTGTTTTTGAGTTAGACCTCCTGTGTATAAACCGGATGTGTTTATAAAGTGCGTTTTGATTAAATTGGTTGTCCTGCTTTTCTATTCCATGTTTGTTTGTTGTCTAGGGATTATTTATTTCGCTTTAGCATGTGCATGAATCGTTTGGGTCGGTGACGAGTCTTGGGAGCGTTGCAATTTAGTTGACCACCGAGGGACGTGCACGTACTCGAGGTTTGGGGCGTGACACCTTCTTGTGCTGATTTGATAGACTCAAAATGGTTTAGTCATGAAAGAAAGTTTTCTTGTATGAGACACGGGCGATGATTGAATATGAATAATCCTTTTCGATTTGAGAAGCAATCTTGGTTTCTAGTCATAAAAGAAAAAGATTTTCCTCTAGGATTCTTCACTACAATTACTATTCACTTGACAGATGAAGCAAGGTTGGTGCACCAGGGGAATTAGATACATGTATCCTATTGAAGGCAATCATTCCTTCAAATTAGTGGGCTCCTCATATCCTTTATATAGGAATATCATATGTGTAATGGGTTGTTCATGAGGTTCAAGTCTGATGTTCGCAATTATTAGAATTTTTAAATAATAAATCACTCATTAAATAGTTTAAGTTTTTAAAATAATCGGCAATAGTCATCAAATTTCACACGATATCAAATTTAGAAGTTCATGTCTTTGTTGGTGGACTCTTACATTTTTCCTAACATCCCATGCCCATGTCCCATCTTTGGGACGTTTGTGGAGCGTTCGAGTATTCCATTGGGATGCTATATATTCCTTACCGCGCTCGAGACATTTCCTAAATTGTCCCAAATATGCTCGAAAATCGTCTCAATCTTCTTGGAACCATTTATATTTGATCCAAGTCCAAACTTTATTTGACGAGCCGTGGTTTTTCTAGGCTTGGTGTCTATATGTCTAACATGGAACGGAGATAAAAGAGCCATGTTGGGTCAAAGCAAATGTTAGTATTGAGAGGACTAGTAACAACACCTAGAGGGGGGTGAATAGGTGTTTAAATGAAACCCTGGCAAAAGCATGCGAAATAAAATAAGTTATGAGCAAAGTCTGAAGAACAACAGACTTTGAGCGAGATCAGACGTTAACACAATAAAGAGTTTAGAGAAGAAAATAAGAACACAATGTTTATAGTGGTTCGGCTTAATCCAAGCCTACGCCCACTCTCCCACGCTAACAGCCTCCTTGGCTGGATTCCACTATGCAATCAACAAGAGATTACAACTTTGAGTGCAAAACACTTAGTAGTAGATCACATTATCTCATTAAGTCACTCTTTTGGTATTTTTCTCAAAATCACAAACGTTTAAGCTCACAAGAGACAAGTGTATGATCGAAGTTGCTCAGACTTTGGAATTATAAATTCTACGCTCCGTCTCTTACTTGCTCATCAGTCCTTTATCTCCTTAAATACTCCTCCACTTCCAAACTAGCCGTTGGACAGCATCTCAATTATCGTCTTCCAATCTACCTATTGGACAGATCTGTATCTAGAAGATTTGGTAGCCATTGAGTGATAGAGGTAAAATCCCAAATTGATTCCGATCGCCCATACAAACAAAATCTTGGTTTCCATAAGTAAAGCTTCTTCGTATAGAAAGTTCTTGTCTTCAAGATCCAATTGTCAATCAATTAGATTGAGTCAATCAAATCAATCTTGATGTGGAATCCAAACCAGATCACTAGCCGTTATATCTTCGGGCTTGTGTTACGTTCTATCAAGTTCTGGATGTAAAGTCTGAGACCAATAGACTTTACAATCTGAGTCTGAGTGCGATAGACTTTGCAATCTAAGTCTGAACAAATTCTGCTTCTGAACAGATTTAGCTTTAAGGTCTGTACCCAGTTCAGCTTCAGCATAGAGTCTTTCTTTTGGTTCTTCCAAGCATAGACTTCGACAATATTCTTTACATGTTCTATCATTTGCATAGTCTATTACTTCAACCATTAAACGCATTAGTAGCCTTTGATTTATTTTGTCATCTTCAAAACATTATAAGGGATTTCCCTAACAATCTCCCCGTTTTTTATGATGACAAAAAAATCTCTGAATATGTAGATGTGTAATCATGCTTTTAAAGATAATAATAAATCAAGGCAATCTCAAAGAATCATGTAATTCAAGATAGCAAATAGATTGAGCATATAATTATATATGTAAAGATAATCGCAGCTCAATAACTATCAACACATATGCATATTTATATTCTCTCCCCCTTTTTGTCATAATCAAAAAGCGATATCAATTGAAAAAGTATCACGTAGAGAATATAAAACGATAGCAAATAATTTCTAAAAATCAGCTTTTATAAATCGAATATTGAAAATATGCAATATAGCTCACTTCGATCATATATACCAGCAAATAAAAATCACGGATGCATTATAAAATTCACTTATCCTTTTTGTCATAATAAAAAGATAATACCAATAAAATATTTGTTAATGACAAAAGGTAATAAAAGATGCACTAAGCGAATTTTATAGACCTTGGTAAGTTCCAACACATTTACCTTTTCCTTCATTCCATAATAATCAAGATCACGATCAATTCAAAAAGATTTTTCCATAATTGATCAAAGCTCCCCCTCAATTTGTTGCCTTTTTGAGATGATCACGATTCCTTTCCTTTTTCTTGGATTCGCTTTCTCCCCCTGTCATCATGACAATATTTGCGAATAGAAACAAATTGTTGCTTGTGCACGTTGAACAAAATATTTTTCCAGTATTTCCTTTGCAGCGACAACATCTACAACGATCACTTGCATTTTGAAATTCGAGACAAAAATTTATTTTCTTCGATCAAGCTCTTCTCGAATTCAACCTGCATAAACTTAACAAACTTTTTGCACAAATAGGATGTAATAATATCCACATAATATATAATGCCCTTTTTTTCACATAAATAAATTGAATAGCATACATAAGATTATCAAATATTTAAAATCAGAGCTACTCAATATTTCATATGACACATTAGGGATTTCCTTAACAATTCGCAAAAACATCACGTAATACCTTCCTTTGATTTGCATATCAAACTTGCTAGATATAAGATATCTTCTAAAATGTAGCAAGAATATCCATAAATATGCAATAATATATTTCGAGATCAAAGGGATTTCCTTGAACATAAATCTCAAAAATATATTATAAATGCATTTCATAGAAAGAAAGATGATATTGCTATTACGTGCCAAATCAAAGAAAAAAAAATATTGCAATGCCTTATATTTATGAGAAGAAATATTTGCAATATTAATGATAAGCAATCGTCCAAAATTAGGATAAATGCACGTAGAAATTTGTATGGTGGGATGATAAAAAAAATCTCTTACCCAAGGTATATGTTCGAAATATACCATTGATTAAAAAAGATCATTACCAATCTTTGTAGGAAATACTTTTTTGATTGCACCAAAATCTGCGTAGATTTGTAATCATTATTGCCTTATTGAATTTCCTGCAATCAACTCATATCCTTTTTGGTATCCATCAATTTGGATCCTTCCATTCCGTTAGAGCAAAATATGAAATCTCCATAGATAAACAAATATTCTTTCTTAATTCATCATAACAAAGTATTCAAAGAAAGAATAGTATGCACAATGATATTTTGAAAGATAAATTCTCACTTAGTCATAGTACCATAAAAACAGAGAGAATAAAATTCTAGAATATCTAAGCATATCTTGCATCAACACGTAAAACATATTTTCACTTTGCAAAATATGATTATATCTGAGAGTATAAAATTAGACAAAATAATCTGAATTATCTCAAATAATCACACGTATTAAATCAAATCTCAACGCACGGATCACAAAAATAAATCACACGACAAATCAAAGAATATGATCATTATAAAATCTGAATCAACCAAGGATATATCGAATATCAAGTATAAAGAGAATTGTGTACTCAAATACATTCCTTACCAAATTCTCTTTCTTCTTTTCTTTTAATTCCTACAAAAACAACGCATCTTTTTCTTTGGTACCCATTTTTTCTTGGGTCCATGAGAGTTAGTAGAGTTTGCTATTTTTACCCAATTATCCTTAATAGATCTCCAGACTTTAGGACATTCTTTCTCAAAGTATTCTAAATCCCCACAATTTGAACACTTGAGGGCATTTTGACCAACAGGTTTTGTAAACATTTTTTGAAAATGATTCTTGTACGCAAGTTTAGGAGGTCTTTGTTTGAGTCTCTCCTTGACTTTAGGAAAATCTATTAGAGAATCACTTTCCTTATTGAAACCAAGTCCCGACTTATTATAGTAAGGAACTTGTATAGAAAGGATATGCTCTAATGTTTTTGATCCATTTGAAAATCTTTTCGAAATATTTGAAAATTCTTTCTTTAAAAAATCATTTTCTTTGACAAGTAAATCTCGACTTTCTTTTATTTGTAGAAAATCTTTTTGCAAAATTTCAAACTTTTCTTTTTGAGAAAGATCATGTTGCCTAAGCCGAGAATTCTCCTTTTTAAGTTCGGAGATCCTTTTAAGATAAGATTTGAGATTTAAGCAAAGCTTATTTATATATTTTGAGACTTTGATAGGAATTTTTGAATTGCTTACCTTGATTTCCTCATCGGATTCTGAGTCTATGTCTGAGTCAGACTCTGATTCTGAATGTGCCATCAAGCATATATATCCTTGCTCGTCATCTTCTTTCATGGTTCTTTTCTGCCCATTTTGCTTGTATAGTTTTCTTTCACTGAATTTCCTTCCTTTTCTACTTTGCTTTTTGAATCTCTTGATCATAAAAGCAAGTTCTTCGTTGTCCATATCATTTTTTGAATCTGTATCATCAAAATTAGAGTTAGATATTAAAGCGATGGACTTCTTACCTTCGGGATCTTCATCATTGATTTGTTCCACTCCATAGGATTGAAGAGTGCCAATCAATTCATCAACGGAGAGTTGCATAATCCTCTGAGTTTCCCGGATTGAAGTCTTGACATGGTTCCAATCTTTTGAGAGACCTCGCAAGAGTTTGTTGACCTTCATTGGAGAAGAAATTGGATGACCTTGATACGCCAAACCGTTTACAATTTCTGTAAAATGATTGAACATATCTCCAATCGACTCTCCTGGCTTCATCTTGAAGGATTCATATTGGCCAAGCAGGAAATTTACTCTTGTCTCTTTTACACGATCAGTCCCTTCATATGTAACATGAAATCTATCCCAAACTTCTTTTGCTGTTTCACATGAAGAGATTCTATTATATTCAGTAGGAGATAAAGCGCAATATAAAGAATAAATGGCTTTTGCATCAAGCGCTTCTCTTTTGGACATCTCCGTCCGAGACATAGGAGCAGGGGGTTTGGTTTCTTTGTCTTTGCTATCCTTATTTGATGTAGACGCAGCAGTGGGATTGATTCCTCTTTCCACAACATCCCATTGCAAGGGATCTCTGGATCTTAGGAATGCTTTCATTTTGTTCTTCCATACGTTGTATTCCTTTCCATCAAAATATGGTGGCCTTGTGTTGCTTTGTCCCTCCATAAGTCCTAGTGCCAAGATACTAGCCATAAAAGATCTTTAGCTTAAAAGTAAAAACACTTTTATAAACCGAGCACTTGGCTCTGATACCAATTGAGATGACTAGTAACAACACCTAGAGGGGGGTGAATAGGTATTTAAATGGAACCTTGGCAAAAGCATGCGGAATAAAATAAGTTGTGAGCAAAGTCTAAAGAACAGCAGACTTTGAGCGAGATCAGACTTTAACACAATAAAGAGTTTAGAGAAGAGAATAAGAACACAATGTTTATAGTGGTTCGGCTTAATCCAAGCCTACGTCCACTCTCCCACGCTAACAGCCTCCTTGGCTGGATTCCACTATGCAATCAATAAGAGATTACAACTTTGAGTGCAAACACTTAGTAGTAGATCATACTATCTCACTAAGTCACTATTTTGGTATTTCTCTCAAGATCACAAACGTTTAAGCTCACAAGAGACAAGTGTATGATCGAAGTTGCTCAGACTTTGGAATTATAAATTCTACGCTCCGTCTCTTACTTGCTCATCGGTCATTCATCTCCTTAAATACTCCTCCACTTCCAAACTAGCCGTTGGACAGCATCTCAAAGATCGTCTTCCAATCTATCTATTGGACAGATCTCCGTTGAGTGATAGAGGTAAAATCCCAAATTGATTCTGATCGCCCATACAAACAAAATCTTGGTTTCCATAAGTAAAGCTTTTTCGTATAGAAAGTTCTTGTCTTCAAGAACCAATTGTCAATCAATTAGATTGAGTCAATCAAATCAATCTTGATGTGGAATCCAAACCAGATCACTAGTTGTTATATCTTCGGGCTTGTGTTACGTTCTGTCAAGTTCTGGATGTAAAGTCTGAGAGCAATAGACTTTACAATCTGAGTCTGAGTGCGATAAACTTTGCAATCTGAGTCTGAACAAATTCTGCTTCTGAACAGATTTAGCTTTAAGGTCTGTACCCAGTTCAGCTTCAGCATAGAGTTTGTCTTATGGTTCTTCCAAGCATAGACTTTGACAATATTCTTTATATGTTCTATCATCTGCATAGTCTATTACTTCAACCATTAAACGCATTAATAGGCTTTGATTTATTTTGTCATCTTCAAAACATTATAAGGGATTTCCCTAACAAGTATTAGTCGTCAAAGCAACAAAGCCCCTCACTCGGGTTCATATTCAACCAAATCTAGAACATGCTCTTGACTATATCGCAATTGGAAAATTTCAGCCTTTTTCGACGATGACTATGTACAAAATAATCACTGATCTGCATGCTTAGTGCTCCCCTCAAACGTACCATTTAGTTGGGAAATCCAGGAAACAAGGACTTGGGTTCATTCTTATTTGCTGAATAAATTAAACTGCTAAATTTTGGAAGACTGTTAAAATTATGTCTCAAGTTTAAGCCCACAAGACGAAACCGATCCGACGTTGATTGTTAATTGCACAGGTTTGAATAATCCCAATTGGATATATCTCATTTTGCTTTGATATCAAATTGGTGAGCAAAGAAAATAGAAAAGGAAAGTCCGAAATTTGGACTTCCCGTGCAAGTTCGGAATAGTGCAATGCAAAATACGGGAACTTTCTTTTACGAGTCGTGGTCGATTTTATTTCCGTCTTTTAGAGTTCAGTGGGACGTTGGACTTTGACCATGGAAGAAGTAAATTGTGGACTTGTGGCCAATTGCATGAGAGAAAGAAAAAGGAAATTAAATCCTACTGGAAGTTGGCAAAGAAGAAGGGCCTCACATTAATATGCACATAAATATATGGACGGAGGAGTCGTGATGTGCCGTAGTTGATGAAGAGTGCAGCAGGTCTTCGTGCCGTCAGTGTCGAGAGAGAACTCTTGAAGCGTCATTTCTATGCGAACGCTGGCGTGGATTATTTCTCTGAATTTTTTTGTTTTGTGAATTATATCAAAAGTATTAATGTTCAAGCCAATTAAATATTATGAGTTTAAGATTTGTTTATTTCTTTGTAAGATTGAGAAATTATTTCGCGGTGATTTGTGCGGCTAAATATTGCGTGAAATATGTTGGGAAAATACTGCTTCAAATTGGGTAGAACAATGACGACGGATCTTTAGAGTACTCGAGTCGGACTTTGAGGCGTGTTATCACTTTCTTTAAAGATTTATTTGCCCCCACAAAGTTGCTAATAGTCACTGGCAAAATATCCTCCAGGATACAACAAAGTCTCAATTTGAGAATACTAGATAGCAATTCTAGTATTTCTCCAGGATCTCTCTAGGAAACAATTGAAGAAGATTGCTATCGTTTTTTCAGAAAGAAGACTCAAAAAGATGAAAATTGATCACTCTGATTTTTCCTCTATCTGACAAGTATATATAAAATAGTCTTAAAATACGAAGTCAACTCTTCGTGAAAGGTGTGAAATGAACAAACACATTCTTTCGAAAATTGCTCAAGTGAACAAATGTGTCCATTCGTAAGAAGTTAAAATCGAACAATTGCAACCCTTCGGGAAATGTTGCAAACCGAACGGATATCTTTATTCAAAGGTTGTCTTGAAAAGACACAAACAAAATTCGGAATAAAATAAATAATAATAATAATTTAATAAATAATATTTCGAAATTATTATTAAATAATTAATTAATTACCAAAAATTCTCAATAAACAAAACAACCTTTGAATTGATTAAGACAAAATAAAAAATAAAATAAAAGACAAAAAGATTAGTGCTAATTAAATCGCGGACGAGCAAGCGTGCCAAAATCGCGCACCCGCACGCGGGTATGGTGGGGTCTAACCCCACCCAATCAATCCTTTAAACCTACAAAGGAAATCCCACACTTTTAAACTGGTTTGTTTCTTCCCACATTTCCTATGTGGGACAAGGTAAAAGCACTTATACACACACACACACACACATATATATATATATATATATATATATATATATATATATATATATATATATATATATTTGTTTTAACAAACAAAAACAACAACAAAATATATGATGTAAGTAAGGCTTGAGAAATATTGAGAGTGTTTGAATGACTTGAATATAGTTGTAATCTCTATTATATCACTATTTCTTCTATTTCCATCATCTAATTCCTTGCACAATTGGATATAAAGAAATGATGAGCACATAATAATTACTGAACAAATCTGAGTCCAAAACATCTGGGAGAGGCTTGCTCTCTGAAGAATGGTCGCAGGTCTTGTCCGTACTCGTGAAAGAATCTGAGGGATCAATCCGTGCACCTTCTGTGAACATGCTTCGCGGCACCTGGTGAGTGTCTTGAGAGAATGTCGTGACATTTGTTTGGCTATGATTAGCTGGCCTATCGAAGGCTCTGAACCTAGGATCTGGATTTGTTGTGGAGCGCCGGATTATCGGTGCTTGAATCGCGCTTTTTCCTTCGAGCATGCTTACCACAGATGACATTGGCGGCCTGAGAGTTGGTGAAGGATTGGTGCATAGTAGTGCCAGGTTTAGCATTCTCATTGCCTCTTCTTCGGAGTAATCTGAGCCGAGACGTGGATCCACGAGTTCAAGAACGTTCCCTTGCTCTTGTAACACATAGGCCTTTCAATTTTTCTATCTCATACAAAGATCAAAAACTTTTACTTGAATCCCAAATTGCTCTCCATTAACCCTTTGTCTATGCTCGATCTTCGGTCTCTCGTGCTTGAGAATGTCCCATCTCTTGCGGTGGAAAAGCTCACACTCAAGACACTCAAACAACTCGTAATTGTGAATTTTTCATCTCTTGGTTGTCAACGAGAAATTTTGGATGGAGAGTTAACAGGGGCAGGTTTGTGCCTCAAGTAAAAATTTGTGATTTTTTATGAGACTATAAAAAATTTTGCGTAAAATTGGGACAATACCTAAAGTTAAGGGAATTTTTCGTATGACCAAAAAAAAAAAAGTTTAGGGTATAATTGGGACATGACCTAAAATTGAGGGTTTTTATGGGGACAAAAAATAAGTTTATGATATGATTAGGACCAAGCCTTAAGTTGGAGGATTTTTAGGGAATTAGCCCATATAAAGAAGTTTTCGTATGCAAGTTTTTTTATTTCTTAATTTTATTCCAAATCTATTACCAGGAACAAAAATCTTACCAAATGGATTTCTTTTTTTCTTATTTTTGTTTGGCGAGGCTCAACCTCACTTGGGCAATGCTCCGACGAGGTTGTCGGCCATGGCCAAGGTTGGGGTCCGGCTAAAGGAAGAAGAAGAAGAAGAAAAGAAAAAAAGAAAAGAAAAAAAGTAATAAAATTATTTAAAAAATAAAAGAAATTCTAAATCTCAGAAGAATTTGAAAGTTTTACCAAACGCATTTCTATTCTAGGAATAAAAATTTTAGACAGTTACTAAACATTTTCATTGAGAATAGAATAAAAAAAAAATCATTTCTGAGCAAAAATTATTCTTGAGAACAAAATAGTTATCAAACGCATCTTTAGATTGGCCGGGGCGGCGGCCACCATTGGCCACTTCGGTCCTTACTCTGTCTGCTAGGGAGAGTTTTCAGAAAAGGAAATGAAAGTGCAGAAGAAATATCTCCCACATCCCCAAAAGTTTTTAAAAGAAATTCTTGGATCGGAAACGAACTTGCGAAGAAAAAAAGGCTGAAAAATGTAATGGAAGCTCCAAAAAGGTTTTAGTCATTCTGGCGTACCTTCATCTGGTGGCGAGACTTGAGCATGACACTCGAAGGCCACAGAGCAAATTACGAAGAGAACAACGCAGGCAACCCCTCTGGAAACTGAACCCAGAAGCACCATCATTTCTTTTGCGCTGTTTTGGTCGTGTCGAGGCAGCATTTCACGTAGGAAGGTTAGTTCAAAGAAAAAAATGTGGCTTTCGATGGGTGATTAGACTATTGATTTTGTGTGTGTGTGTATATATAACTCATATCTTACCTACCTAATATGATAATTTAATATGATAAATTTCCCACATCTAAAGCATTCAGTGGTTGTATGAAGATTCTCTACTTAGCCCACACAAATTCTCGTCATTGTCAATATCAACTCTCAATTGCGTCAATACACATAGTAATATATTAGTGATTGGAATGTAAAATGATATTCATCAAAGTGCCGTGTTGATATGAAAGACTGATATCCTTTCTGAATGTGACGAAATATTCCATTCGCAAGGAAGTTTTTGAAGAAGATAAAAGAGACATACAAAGTTCAAATAAAAAAAAAAGCTAATTAGCATGAATTTCTCCACCTAAAGTGTGAAAGCAAAAGCAAATTGCCAAAGCATGGAGCTAGGGTCCCTTTTTCCATCGAAAACAACAAAAAGAAAGACAGAAAGAGAAAGAGAAGTAAAAAAAAAAGGGCGTTTGACCGTGGTTCTCAGTGTCGCCGGTAGCAAATAATTATTACCCCAATGCAATGCGTGTTTTCTAGTCAGATACACCGTCCAGTCGGTGCCCTCGTTGATGGGGGCAACAGCGATTAAATGGCGAAACCTCGTATCATCTTCACGAAAGCGACGTTGCGTAGGCTCGTCTGGTAAAACCCCACTTGCACGTTAGCAGACGTGCCTTTCCTTTGTCGGGCGGCTAGACAAAGGTCCTGCTTTTAACGAGACGATTTTTGTTCATCCAGTTGACTAATTGGGCCTGAGCAACGTCTCTTCTCATCTTTAATTAGAAGCTCGAAAAGAAAGGGGGATCGAGATTGGACTTTGTTTTTTTTTTCTCCGTCTAATTGAGAGATCATGGGCTTCTCTCATGCTTCAATGTGGGAGCTGAAAGTTTATGGGGGAAAATTAGCCAAAAAATGTAATAGAACATCGATAGGATCATACATGTAGCTCGCTTTCTGACTTGAGATCTTATAGTACGACGATGTCTTTTTCAGGCCGTGCCTTCTGCATAGGGACGGAAGCCCAAACAAGCACCTCGCAACGCTTCATAGATGTCCCTAGATTTCGGAAATTGGGACAATGCCAAAGAAGTGTCCCACAAGTTTTCTACCGTTTTCTAGACGTCCCTAAATCCAAATCCCAGGACGCCATTGATCGAAAGTCCCGCAAGTTTTCTGTGCAAGATAGCAGGGAGGCCATTGAGGACACTTCTCTCGGGTCCCCAAAGGAGCGCATACGATGTTTTTGTGTGATTCTCGCGTGAGAAATCTTGGAAACTCAACGTTGGAGGTCAATTGGTTCGTTAAATGAGATTGGTGTTGAACAAGAAGAAAAGCATGAAACTAACTATTACCTCTGGGATGCCATTGGAAAGCAGTTACAGGGTAACTGTGTGCTTGGACCGTGGAGACATAGACCTAGTAATAAAGTTCCTGGAAGAATTTAATGTTATTCTCACAAATAACTGAAATAAGCAATAACACAAAATATTTTTTTTCACTGCAATATATCACTTCAGACATGAAGTAAGAGGTGGTTGGTTACATTCAACCTTCTTGTCTCCATCCGTGCTGGTTGTCGAGACCTTAAAGAAATTCATTAAGTGAGTTTTCTGTATGTCTTTCTGGCAAGATGCCATACTGAAACATAAATGAATAGTTGGATTAGAAAAGAGGATTGCATATATCAAGAATAGGTAAGACGACTGAGATTTAAGTCTTAATTAAAATAGACTAGTCCCAATCACATTCGTGAAATAAAAAATATAACATACACATGACGGAAAAAAAGAAAAATCCTGGCCAGTGTAAAAAAAAAAAAAAACACTTCAGCAAAACCGTATCATTAGCATTTTTAGCCATTTTTAGCATTAAAAAAGAAACTACTGGGCCCATATAAAGAACTCACAGGATGTTAGTCTACAAAAAGAAGCAAAACAATACATTAAAGTTGCCTGACTTTTGTCTCCTCTTTGAACTTTTCCAGGATCAAACTGGTCAATCTAGACACCATTGTTTAGCAGTAATGGTCATGTCACGTGTAACAGATGGCTCATATCAAAATAAGAATGTAGTCCCTGTGATGATAACACTTTGCTGGAAGAAAGAGGTACAAGAGAGGAAACGAAAGGAGGAGGAAACGGGGGAATCAAACAAATTCCACTTAGTATTCTCAATTAAAACCAGCAGGCTACTAAAGTCTTACAACCCACATGATGATTTTGCATGACAAGGCAATCTGTACTCAACTTTTTAAGCAAATCTGGCAAAAATCTGCAAAACAGTGGATACACGGAAGTTAGAACTGCATCCATGGGTGATCATGCATGACTATATCAAGCAACAGACACCTTATACAAAGTAACCGCATATCTTCTACTCCAATAACCACTTTTGGTATACCAGGACAATCATCCGTATGAATTTGATGTAATCCACATTTTTCTCTTTCCAGCAAAATTTTGATTCATGGCTACATAATCAGCATCATATACTAAAGTACATAAATCCAAATTGATATTCTCATAGAGTATAAGAAGCCATTTGGAAGCATATAGATATCTTGCTTGCTGTCAATTATAAAAGAATACAGCTTTATCTATCTTTATATACGTTAGTACTTAAAAGTTGACAGTGAAAGCTTACAAGGTCCACCATACCTTTGAAATACTATTCCTTCAATGTTTGTTTTTCTCATATATTGTAGAGTGGATGCTTGATCTACAGCATTAAATTCCTCGAGAATGCTTTTTTTTTTTATAACCGAGGACTCCACTATGGGCCCCCCGTGCCCGAATGGCTCTTAAGGGCCGGGCCCCTATACCTCGGGGAAGACTAGCACAGGACCCTAACACCATGGCCTCCCACTTACAACGCTAGCAATCGGCAGGATTCAAACTCTCGACCTCGACGATAAGAGAGGGACTCTAATACCAACGTGGCTACCCACGGTTGGGTCCTCAAGAATGCTTTTATCTTGTCATTAGGGAACTGTTAAATTATTATCAAGAGATTTTTCCACTTTCCTCTTTATACTGTAAACTACCTTTCTGTAATTCATTCAGAATTTATTCGTTTGATATGAATGAAGCAACTTAAACCTTGGGGGATTATTTGCATCACACTTTGTTGGATGTGAAATAACCGCCGTGCTCAACTTGTCAAGGTTAAAGCAATGGCAATCTCAATGTTGCAGTGATGACTTATGCTTTCAAGTCTTGTGCCAATTAATCAGTGAAGTGTGCTAAGTCAAGCCACGGGCGGATAGAAGTTTCTTTCTGGCATAATAACTCACAAAAGATAGAAAGTAGAAAGAAAATATTTTCGTTTAAGGAACAGACCACGTAAAGCCCGACTCTTGCATTAGAAAAGAGAGAATATGCAACCAAAAGGACTGAAAGCATTGACAGACAATTTAAAACGGTGACACGGGACAAAGTTACCTTGCTGATTATCATTGTCATTCGTTTGAAGCCTAAGCAGATGGCGTATAGTGGGAAGTGGTCACTAGCGTCATTCTTTGCCAAAACTTTCGGCAAACAACAGACAAAGAGAACATCAAAAAGTTGCAAAGCAAAAATATACATGACACTCATTGAAAACACATAAAAAAGAACTACTCTCTCCCAAGGTAGTTAGAACACTCACGTGTCTTGGAAACAATGGAATAAATAGTTTTCGAATGAGGAACAGCACATTATTCTAGGAAGACCACCTAAAAAAAAATTATTGCACGAAAACAGTCAATAGAAGATTGATAAAGCTCTGCCTCCAACCAATGAATAGAAATGCCTCATGTTAGAAATATTCAGGTGTATCAATCACAACAGTACCTTGAAAATTGCCTTCGAAGTCTCATAATACAATCCAGTTTTAGCCCACCCTCCAGTAAAGAGCACTCCATTGACCATGTTGAGCTTCTGCATTTCAACCAAATATCAGTTTCTAGAAATGAAAATCCATGTAGTGCTCATCTGAAATAATCAAGGCTGTACAAACATAACTCGAATGAAACCGCATTCCTCCAACATTATACTCATCACTCATGTAAAACTCCTCAAATAGGGTATTTCATAAAATCTTATTTGTGCCCTTCGGTATTTTGAAATTTACAGAAGTGCAAATTGAATGGAGTTAGCAATTGACATTGAAAGATGAACACACCAGACCTGCACACATACTCCTGTGTTCTTTGTGCCTTAGCTACATGTGATGATGCGTGTTGTGAGGAAAAGATAAATGCACTAAAACGGATGAATTATATTGCTTCAGAAATGGAACCTCTAATGTAGCCTCTTTGAGTCCTTCCGTGTTAATCTCTCCATGGGTCTTATGCAGATTGGGAGATCTAAGTGGAATGGGAATGTCGGAAGCTCAGGAGTAGTTCTCAGAGTGGATGCGCTGCTCTCAACTGTCGGTAGAACTTCTTTCTCCTTTCAGATAAACAGCGGTGTTGAGTTCTGACTGCATCACATCCTTAATTTCCAGTTGGAAGTGTATATAGAGTGACGCATGTCAGCACAGGATACCATGTGAATATTTCCCCACTTTTGAGGCAATGGATGAGTTTTCATTTGTCCGCATTTTACATCTCTTGGACTTTTGGGAGAATGTGATTTGACTATTTCGAAAGTGGATGACCAATTTATCCTAATTCTTTTTCCGAATTTCAGAGATAGCCCTTTTAGCTCCATGCGTCACTGTTTCTTTGGCACAAAGTTTGACATGGCGGGTTCTATATAGCCACGACAACTTAATACCTCTTTCTTTGTCATCGAGGAGTTGTAGATTATCATTTTGCTAACGCTAAGAACATATGCTACATTTCGTTTCAGTTAATGGCTTGCCAAGAATTTGCGCATGTAAGGCCTGTCTCTTCAACAATCTTATTTGCAGAGGAATCGTGTTTGTTTTTAGAGTAGTAGCTGAGCCTAAATAAATTCTTAGATTGACACGAGGAAATACTGAAGAGTAATGAACTTTTAAGGGTAATCCATGAAAAGTGCCGTGATTTTAAATAATCATGGATTATTCAACACCAATACTGTCTTTCACTTGAGAAAAATATCTCTCATCTGAGCTGATGCAAAAGTGGATGCAACTCAAAATATGCAGCTTCCTGAATTATTCAAAATCAGCAGTTGCGGTTAGTCATGGAAACTAAAAACCTACCCAAATTACTCCAAGTAAGAAGAAAGATGTGCCCAAGGCGGAAGGCTGAGAGCTTGCTTCAGCTTCAAGCCATTTCTTCATCTGCTCTCGTGCGGGGATGTGATGTTCATGTGGTGCCTTTTTGCCTTAGTATTCGGCCGCCCTTTGGGAATAATTACTCCTCTACAGAAGAGAAGAACTAATACCAACTCCACGGAATATGACGCCATCCTGACCCAAACGAAGACCGTCTTACCCCAATTCCAAACAACCCTCTTTAAGCAAGGGACCTTAGATTTGAGCTCAAGTGACGCAGAGTACATCTCTGGTATGCCGCCACCAGACTGGTTGTTCGCTCTTGCTTCCAAGATCACTGTCAGGCGGGAAGTTAACTCTGGTGCAATGATGTGTTCGGTCATATGTATGTTGAGCACTCGCGACTCTGATTGGAGACCGACTATGGGATGAGCGCAATTGAGAAAGATCTCTGCGAAGCAAATGGGTTGGCTTTTGAAGGGCGGCATGGTCAGGTAGCTCGAACTTGCTGTGACTCCATGTGTGGAAAGAAATTCCAGCTTCACCTTCAAAGTAATTCAATAGAATTTAGAACTAGCACTCTTGAGATACATCTCCGAAACCCAAGTTATCTACGACTCATCCTGCCTATCATCGTGCCTCAGAATATGAAACAGAATTGGAAAGAAATCATTTATAGACATGCTTACTCTCAACAAGATATACTACCGGAAAGATGGCAAGCTTTCGGTTGTGTTCAGACTCCGGCATACAGAGTAAAACTATGACCTCCAGTTCTTGGTTATGAGGCCCATTGTTCCCATCTGCCTTGCTCACTTCTGAATGATGAACAATGCGTTCACCTGAAGAGCTGTCGATGCAGAAAGATGGCGTAAATGGCTCAAAGGCTACTGGGTTGTGTTTAGTGTAAGCAAAATTCAGGGTCTTTGTTGCATGAATTGGTTTCGTCACCTAGTGTTTCGTTGCAAAACCACCCATTACAAACCTTAAGATTAGCAATCCAAGAAGCTTGAGGAAGACGTAAATATAGCAGCATAGGGCCCAACAAAACCTCAACGCCAAATGCATGTTTCTTTTACGTTCACTCCTGCTATTTTTTCCTCACATATCTTCATTAATTTTATCTTGAGAGATGCCTTGATGTGATCCAGCGTTTGAAGCGGGAACAGCAAAAACATGAAAGACTAGAATGACAACCAGATTGGAAACGCCAAGAATATAGTCATTAATCTCGCTTGAAACGCAGCAAACAAAATGATCAAATCTGCCAAGAAAATTATCCTGTTATAGGGCAATTCATTATTACCAACTGATCGAGCATACTCTGTATCTGACACTTGAGTGCGCCACTTACATATGATCATCCTTCTATTTGTTTGATTTTGATCTCTCCTTCGATTTGGTTTAACTTGTGCCTCAGCATTTGCATTCATAGTGAAGCCTGCTTCATCTTTTGCTTTCAAAGCTGCATTTTCCCTTGTTCGCTCATCACCACTCATGCCAGAATTTAAGGGTTGGACTTCACAAGATCTCGGTGGACCTCGTCAGATGAGCTGAATTTCTGATATTTACAATCCTTCATTATCTTGTCAGCCCCATCCGTTGCAAATTTGTGTAGGAAGCACTTAATCAAGTGAGATAGAGTTTGAATCTGTGGTTCATTTCTGCAAGGAACTCAAAAAAACCTTTCTTGGAAGCTTTCGATTCATCCACTGTAGCAGTATTACACTCTTTAAAGACTTGGAAGTGTCAAGGGTGTTCACAAGGAACTGGCGGTTGGAGAAATTCAGTCATGGAAAAAAAAAAGATAAAAATATCGGACAACTGTCAATTGTTTTGGAAAGCTAAAAGATTAGATTATTTACGTCAACTTAGTGTCATCTTTCACCCACAAAGTTCAGGATGAGCTGTTGCTGCAACTTGACAGGCATTACAGTCGTGATTCTGCCATTTTTGTCTCTGTTGAAATTTGGAATTGCGCAGAAGCATGGTGTTGATATTAACGATATAATTTGTGATTTAATGTGTGCAAGTGTACATGTGTGTAGGATATTTTTGGGAGAGGATGGACAAGGGACAAGGTAGAATAGTTCAACGATATAGGTCATGGGATAATGGAAAAATAGTTTCAATATTTGAACAAAAAATTTGTACCAATATGGTTGATGGAGGCGCTGGTGGAGGAGAGATGTAGGCTATATGATCTCTATTCTCCACATGCATAACAATGAGCGAGTTAAGAGGTCAACCCTCTATAAGTGCACTTTCGTTAGGAACACGCCATAGACAATGCCTGAAATCAATAAATGTACAATTTCCGAACTATGAGCTTAGCAACTAGACATTCCAAAAACTTAGTTTGTGATCTTAGGTACTTTTATCATATCAAATTGAGTTAAAATAATAAAGGAAACAGAACGTTGCTTGAGTATCTTGAAATTTTTATGGACAAAAATAGGTGAATTTATTATGCACATACCTTACCGAGAAATTCAAAGTATGAAAAATCATACAATTGAGAGTCACCTAGATGAAGCCACACCTTGTGCCTAAAGGCCAGCACATGCTCAATTCTCATGCTAGGACTTGGACGGACAATAACGTGGTTAACGTGGTTATATAACATCCTTCAGCGACATTCTTATTCTCTATATTTCCAGTCTAATTCCTCTACACTATTGGATAGAAAAAATGATGAACACATAATAATTACTGAACGAATCCGAGTCCTAAACATGTGGGAGAAGCTTGCTCTCTGAAGAATGGCTGCGGGTCTCATCCTTACTCGTGAAAGAAGCTGAAGAGTCAATCCATGGACCTTCTATGGACATGCTTCCCGGCACCTGGCGAGTGTCCTGAGAGAATGTCGAGACATTTGTTTGGCTATTATTAGCTAGCCTATCGAAGGCTCTGAACCTAGGATCTGGATTTGTTGCGGTGCGCTTGATTATTGGTGCTTGAATCGCGCCTTTCCCTTCGAGCATGCTCACCACAGATGACATCGGCGGCCTGAGAGTTGGTGAAGGATTGGTGCATAGTAGTGCCAGGTTTAGCATTCTCATTGCCTCTTCCTCGGAGTAATTCGAGCCAAGACGTGGATCCACGAGTTCAAGAACGTTCCCTTGCTCTTGTAACACATAGGCCTTTCATCATGTACAAATAGAAATAGAAGATTAGTCAGTTATCTTGCTTTTTAGAAACAGAAAACAGTTTTAGGAACAACTGAGGAGAATAGATTACTGATAGATGGAATCTCATCATGTTCATGCATTCATGCTATCCACCGCTGAGGATGCTCATGCATACATATCAATATGACAATACTCTAAGCTTCTAACCCATCTTTTCTTTTACTTTTTCTCTTTAGGGACAAGTCCTTCAAAGAAACTATTCCTTCATATATTAATTTAGTCTGATCCAATTTGTATTTAATAGCTTGTTCCATCATTTAACTATGAAGTCCCATGCCATCATTCTACCTGCAAGTCCTCAAAGAAAACCCGGAGAAAGTAGAGAAAGAGAGCTTCACGTCCAATATAACTTAAAGTCACTGTACATTACCCAGTCGAGGAGATAAACAAATTCTTCCTTCGGCCTGTAATTTGTGTTGCTTTTTCCACTGACAATTTCCAAAGCGACGACTCCAAAGCTGTAGACATCGGCTTTGTCTGTCAAGTAGCCCCTCATCGCATATTCAGGAGCCATATAACCTCTAAGGCAAGGCAAAATAGTAATGATGAATACGGCCATAGAAGGAGGACATTCAGGGAAAACATACAGATTTGTAGCAATCAAAAGTTCATTAGACTAAAGCTAATTAAAAGAAGAGAATTAACTAGAATAACAGAAGACTTACATTGTTCCAGCTATCCTTGTGCTGATATGCGTATTCTCTTCTTCATCGAGTTTGGCCAAACCAAAATCTGAGATCTTGGCATTTAGTTCCTTATCAAGCAGCACATTTGTTGCTTTTATGTCCCTATGAACAATTTTCAATCTAGATTCCTCGTGAAGGTAAGCCAATCCCCTTGCTATTCCCAAACATATTTTCTTTCTTGTGGCCCAGTCCAACTGAATCAGTTGCTCATCTCGTCCTAGGAAGAGAGAGACAGAGAGTTTAGTTGGATGCCCATTAATAGCATATCAGTCAGCTTAGGAAAAGCATCTTTTACCAAAAAGTGCACGGCCAAGACTATTGTTCTCCAGATATTCGTAAACTAGCAACAACTGATTTCCTTCAATGCAGCAGCCGTAAAGCTTTACGAGATTTGGGTGCTGGAGAGCAGATATCATGCCTATCTCATTGAGAAATTCACGATTGCCTTGTTTTGATTTAGAAGAAAGTTGCTTCACAGCAATTATAGTTTCATCCGATAGTATTCCCTGAGATTAATGATACGAATTTAAGAGACATAAATGATCATATATTATTTCATTAAAAAAAATGGTTGGCTTGACAAGATCTATAATGTAAGTCTAAAGATACGTGCTGAATTTATCATATACTTCCTTCATATTGAATGGAGGATGAAGTTATGAACATACTGTGAATTACCTTATAAACTGGCCCAAACCCTCCTTCACCTATCTTATTCATAGAATTGAAGTTGCCTGTAGCGGCTTTGATTTGCCTTAAAGTGAAACGGCCAGTTTGGAGATCTAGCCCACGTAATTCTGAAAAAAAAAAAAAAAAAGAAGAAGAAGAAAGAAAGAAAGAAAGAAAGAAAGAAAGAGAAAAACCAAGGTATTTATCAAGAATGCAATAAAAAGAACTAAGGAAAAGCACAGTTCTACAACCAACTCTCAATCTAAGGAGTCATTTATTTATATGGTCATGCCTCATAGGCATGCAATCCTAATTAAAAGCAACAAGGCCAACTTTTGCGGTATTACAATTTACTCATAAGAATTCCACAAAAAAATAAGAAAGCAGATAAACATGGTCTTGAAATAAGCATCATATTTGTGTAATGAATCAAAGAGTGACAAATTCTTGCATGAGTAGATATGTCAGTATGATAATCTCACCTGGATCTTCAACTTCTTTGCCGCCTAAGAATCCTGTTAGCCTAAGGAATAGTAATATCAATAAAAGGAGAACTGTTGAAGCTACTGCGATTCCAGTGATTGCTCCAGCTGATAGTCCGGCGCTTCCGACATCAAAGTCTATGAGCAGGAAAAAATTGACAAATTTATACGTGAATACTTCAATGACCACATGAGGAAAGAATAATAGAGATCCATACGTCAGCGTTGACTTACTTGGTGTCACTGCAATGGCGGAAATAAGTGGTCCATAGGTACCTCTATCAGGAATGGCTGTGGTTCCCTTCCCTGACCAATATAAATGAATCTCCAAAGTAGTGCCATTCACAGTAATGTTATCGAAGTCCCTGTAAATGCCCTTCCCAACACCTCCTGTTGCTTCTGCAATATTAAAATCCTTCAACACTAGATTGCCCTGCAGAATTAACAAGAATTTTGGTGAGAAAAAATTGTGCTCTTGTCGGATTGTTGTGTGCAGCCCTGTCGCACACCAAGTCATAATAACAGTTTCCCAAGTCAAATTCCTCAACAAAAGACGATAACTCAGCAAAATAGATGAAATTAAAATAAGAATCAGGTGAAAATTTTCACTTCACTTACTTGTATCGATACATCGAATATACGTCTCCCGAGGCTACTAAATGTTTCGTCGTTGGAATATTGAATTTCAGCAAAATAAAGCCGCACGTTGTAACTTCCATTCATCATGCAAAGGCCATAGTATCTGATTGACCAAGGGGAAAGGCGAGCCGTTTGGTAAAGTTCGGAGCCGTTCACGTTCATAGAAAATGGGTTACTCACGGTGTAACCAGCTGTATCATTTCCCATATAAAGCCCGGTGCTGCTGTAAGCCCACTTTTCTGAAGAAGAATAGAAAACTGATGGCCCGTCTTGACTGGTGTCCTCTTCATATTGATTTCCATCAAAAGGCATATTGGTTCCTCCACAATTGATAAATAAGGAATGGTCTGCGTATGACGTCGGATGATATTGCATAAAACATGATAGGGTACAATAGTAGCTCGACAGTTTGTGCTCAACAACAATTCAAACATAGTAGAACTCACATTGTGCTTTCCCGCTGCAGGGTAGATCCTTCTCTAGGCACCAGAGCCTAATGGGATCAACCAGAGAGAATGTCGGTGATATGATCTTCACAGGGAATTATCAACAATTCGAATAGCTCTGAGCCAAAGAGACTTACGAGTTGTTTTCATTAGATGAAAAGCTGGAAACCAAATTACTGGAAAGCGACATAATGTGTTAGAAAATAACTCCAGAAATGTGGGGATGAGACAGAACTACAAAATTTATGCCTTGAGAGAGAATGTGCATTGACTCACACTTTTGATTGCTGACAACTAATTTGAGGAGAACCGGTGAAATTGTTGTAAGATAAGTCGCTGCAGTTTATACCTTGACCTAGTTAGTGTGCATATTCACCCCAATAAATAATGACAAAACAACATTGATGAGTGATATATTAGATGTGAACCCATAAGTCTCATACTAATAATTATGAGTCAAATCCTGCAATCTATGACAAGCTTATGGAAAAGCAAGAACGAAGAACTGGATATTTTCGTAGGAGACTAACAGAGATTGCTTGCTCCTTGTTACCCAACTGGGTACTGCTCCGGTAAGGGAGTTGTTTGTCAGGAACCTACATTCACAAATAAAAGTTATGTAACACTTAGTCCAAAAAATTGTTTGGAATCCAACTACATGAGGTGTATATGATCCTAGTGAGGAAGGAAAGTTAACTACAAATTTGCTGAGACATTAGGAGTAGTCAAGAATTAAAATTACATGTAATCCAGAGCAGCTCCAATCGTTTCTGGAACTTGACCGGTCAATCTGTTGACGCTCAGGTCTCTACACAAAGATGAGCAAATAAAAAGAGATGAATCAGATAGTTTTCTTGAGAAAATGCAGAAATTCATGTAATTTGATCTTCAAATTAAGGCCCTTCTCATTCATGAAACAAGTCTCTTCTCGAAATATGCAATAATCTGTCGGGACAGGTCCAAAATCTGTCGATGCTTAATAATCAATCCACTGGATTTTTCAAAGAAAAGAAGACAAAACACGTGAACATGTTGAGATCAAATGAAATATCCACCTCATTATAGCAACTTACAATGTTGTCAAACTTGTCCATTGCCCAATGTAATCTGGAATTGAGCCATTAAGTAAGCAATTTCTCAGAATCCTGCAATGTTAAAGACAATAGTTAATGGAAATTTAGCCATAAAATATAGACAAAAGAAACAAATCAATTATTTCTTATATGGAGCTCACAATGTTTTCATGTTCATGCGCTGCAAATTAGGAAAATTTGAGCCTGAACCTTTCAAATCTGAGATTCTCCTGGATGCATATAAAATCACTCCATCACATAACATTAACATACACAATCTTACTAAATTATAAGAGACGAAGAACAATTGCATATGATCAAATGCTCACAACTCCGTCAAGTTTGTCAACAAAGATATGCTTGAAGGAATAGGTCCCCCCATAGATGTGCCTTGCATGTCCCTAAAATGCCGTCATATAAGAACGATTTTCAAGTATCACATAAATCATATAAATAAATATTTTTGGCCCTAAATGAAAAGGATTGGGATACGCACAATCTTGTAATTTTGGTCCAATTCCCAATAAAATCAGGTATCTTTCCTGATAATGTGCTTCCATCTATACGACTGCAAATAGTCTATAAATCAGGTCCCACAGAGGAAATTCAGTGTTGATAGATAAAAAGAATTACGATGCCACTTACAAATCTTCTAAGTTCTTTAGGTTGCCAAATGATTCGGGTATTGTTCCTGTGAAATTATTAGCAGACAAAAGGCTGCCAAAAAAAACCATCCAGGAATTCAAAATATTGAAGGATCAAGTCTCAATATATATGTGTATATAACATAGAACAGAGTGTATTTTCATCTCCCCGAACAAAAAGAAACTTCATTCCAATTAAAGTAAGACCTTTTATTTCATAATCTTGCAATCAAGAGAGCTCACAAACATTAAAAAGGGATTTCTGAAATGTGTCATCCAAGCAAAAGTGTGCCGATTAATGTACTCCACTTTACTTACAGTCTCCTTAAAAGGCTCAAGTTTCCAATGTTCGGCTCAAGAGTACCTTCAAGTAGATTGTCCTCTAATACGCTAGCATAGACATAAATTTATCACCATTAGGTCTAACATATTCTCAATACAAAGGCAAATTATTAATAACAAATCTTACAGCTCCTCCAATGTGCTAATGTTGCCAATTTCCTTGGGAACACCACTTATGCGATTTCCAAGTGCTGACCTGAAGCACCAAAGTAAAAACAAAATTATGCTTCTTTTTTTCTAAGAACTTATAATTAAATTGTGATAATGACATCTGATGTATGAAAAGAAACTTACAAAATGGTAAGTGGTATCTGAGTAAGAGTTGTGGGGAGCGATCCATTGATGTAGTTACGAGTGATGTCTCTGCTTGCAAAGAATGCTCGCTTTAGAACTTTTACAATTCCCAAGCAATAGTTTGCTTTAGATTCCCATGATTGTTACATTTCTCAAATAGATACATGCTTGAGAAAATTGATAACTCGGTGTTTAAGAAAGATCAATCAAGAATTATGGAAAAACATTGTTGATAATAAGATAAGGCGAAAATAGAATACTTTTCACCCAACTCATAGCATAGTTTTATGTGATTTCCCCGTAAAAATAAAGAACCATGGCTCATCAAACAAATTCAATTTTTTGGCCTAATTACCATCTAGATGGGAAGATCTTATGTGGTCAAGTCTAACTTACATTTCTGTTAGGTAAGCGAGGTTGCCAAATTCATCAGGAAAAATCCCTTTCAAATTAAGTCTCTTCAACTGACTGCAACATGAAGAAGAACGGGTGAATTGCAATTGACGTACGTGAAAGAAGGATACGGGAATAAACGAAAATAAATATCAGGTCTTCCATACATGTTTGTGACGTGGCAAACTGTGCTGTCATTGAAGGAACAGTTGCAAGTCACGTTGCTTATCATTTCTGAAGAAAGGCTCATGTTTAGACCTATACCCCCAATGCATGATGTCTCGTTTACATTCCAGTATTCGTTTTGCATTTTCGTGGCGATTGTGTTCAGTGTATCAACTGCAAGCACAAACAAGAAATCCTTTATTAGTATCCATTGCTGGAAAATGAAAGAGATTTAGAAGGACCAAACGAACATGTACACTAGCAGGCGCTTGTGAGTTTGTTTGTGGTAATAAGGCTCCAGCCATACAAGCTCTGGTAAGTACTTATTTTATGCGACACCTCGTGTGCATTAGCACACAACAATGTCGTGCCAACGAAGGTAGCTCCCCTTGGTTAAGGTGATTATAATAGGCTTGATCACAAGTAAGAAAGGCTTATTCAATCTTGGGACTGTAGGGCAATGAGTAAACTTCAGACAGTGCATGGTATTTACTTGATTCAATTAAAACTACGTGCTTGTACAAGCTGCGTATATGGGAAAATGAGCTTGCTAGATAAGATATAGTACAGGCGATCATGATAGATTGATTTCATTGTCATGCATATTAAATGCCAATGCCAGCTTCCATATTAGAATAGCAGAAAAAAAATCACAAACAGCGCGTTGAACAGCAGGACATTTAATCTGCTTTATTCGGGAAAAGTAAACAATGTACGTCTATTAGGTGAGAGAAGACTAGTCTCCTATCTTCTCAAGTTTGACCAAATCAGGGGGGTCAAAAAAGCCAATTGTTCCTCTCCCATTGCAATCCAGAGAGCGAATTCGCACCCAAGAAATATATGCCATTTATTCAACCATGTTATGGCTGGCGGGTATTAACTGGCCGACAACAGAGAAGAATCTTTAAATGGTGATGATCATATTACTTCTCACATAGTTATGTGATGGTACCTTTTCTTTCCCCATCGAAAAGAGCAGGAATTTTTATATACATGTCAAGATGAGCGCAACCAAATTGCAGGAAGCGGAGTGCAGAAAAGGGTCATCTCCATGTGAACCAGTGGCAATATTCAGGAAGGCCCATCAATCCCAATTATTGCTACCCGACTCTAGACCACTAGCCTGATGCGATACAACATCACAGAATATTAACGTCATGTGGAGTACTGCAAAACTAGATTCTGATTGGACGCACCCTCCATGCATGCACGCATTCAAGATCTGTCCGAGAGAGATGGGCCTGTGTGGACCCAGACAGAAAGGTTTGACTGAATAAAAAAAAACCCAGAACTCCTTCCCCGCTGATTTTTCTTGAATCCTAAATTTCTTTTCCTGACAAGATTAGGCTTGGAAAAGGAGGTTGGGAGAAACAATTGCCCTCGCCAACTGCCTGTTTCCAGAAAAGGAAAACTTCACCAATAATTTGCCAGTTCGACCGGTTAAAGTAGGATTATCTGTGTCATAATTGAGGAAAGAGAGAGTACTTGGATAGGATATGAAAGTCTAATTATGGAGGTAGGATTTTTAGGTTGAGAGACGGGAGATGAAAATTATGCTTAAATTTTCTCATAAAAATTAAAACTTTTAGAGCGGCAGGGGGTGGGAGGGTGACCGCCGTCGGCAGCCTCAGCCTCAGTCCCTGCTCCATCTGCTAGGGAGCGTTTTCAGAAAAGGAAATGAAAGTGCAGAAGAAATATCTCCGGCAACCCCCCAGAAATTCTTGGACCAGAAACAAAAGTTGCGAAGAAAAAGAGGACTGAGAAATGTGATAAAAGCTCCAAACTTTATAGTTCAATTTGCAGATTTCAATGGAGAAGAGCCAGAGAGAGATTCAGGATCAGAGTCCGCAAAGCAATTATCCCACAAAAAACAGAGGGCCAAAAAGAAGAACTTTAACTGCCATTAAGGAAAAGTTTTGGTCATTCTGGCGTACCTTCATCTTGCGGCAAGAGTTGAGCATCACACTCGAAGACCGCACAGCAAATCACAACAAGAACAACGCAGACAACCACTCTGGAAACTGAACCCAGAGGCACCACCATCGTTAACTTCCCCTGCTTCCCCCTCGCCTGACACCGACCCAAACTCCGACCTCAATCCCCTTGAAAAACCGTTTGCGAGTGCAAGACTACGCGAAAATCCTGCCTCGACCACGACCAAAAACAGCTCAAGGAGACGCGGGAAGGGAGTGATTTTGGGAGAGGACGTGAGATGAGGTTTTTTTTTCGAGCGCTTTGTGTTTGTCCGAGAGAGAGAGAGAACGAGAGAGTTGTCGTTGGAGGGAAAGCCTAAACTTCAAGAATGATTTAACTGTTCCTCTTTATCATTTTCAGTGAGAATTGGTCTCCTGATGGCTCCTGGTCGTTATTGACAATATCTTATAGTGACATCTGCACTATTGTACTTTATCATTGACGAAAATCAGGAGTACAGTATTCCGTAAATATCTTTTCCTCTTTGGAAGTTTTCAAAATACTTATGTCTATTGAAAAAGTTAAAAAGAAGGGCCCCCGCATTATTTAAATTTTAAAATGCGGCCGATTGTTTTCCATACTTATGTATAAATTCAGGTTATGTAGCACAACTCACTAAATAAAGAAAACGTATAATTTTTAGGGTTAATATCATGAAAAACCCAAAATTGTTATATTTATAACAAATTTACTTATGAAAACTCAAAATTGATATATTTATAATAAATTTACCTTTTGTTAGTTATCAGAAAAAATTACAAATCGGTATATTTGTGACAAATGCAAAGTAAAACTCTAAACTGGTATACCTATCAACTTTCATATGTCATCTAACTTAATAATTTGATAATAAAATTAAACGGAAGCTAACGAATGACAAATTTGTTACAAGAATACCAAATTATATTTTTTTATGGTAAAAAAAATAGTTTGAAGTAAAGTTGTCATAAAGTTATTGGTTTGGGATCTTTGATAGTGTTAAACTTAATTTTTAAAATATAGTTTTTTTTCCGCGTTATGTTCAATCAACCTCGAAATGCTTTTCATTAAGTATACAAAGAATACTTGAGATTGGGATTAAAAAAAATGCAATTTAATGTTACTATCTCAACTCGATACTCTTATCGCAAGCATTTACTCTAAAGAATATTGATTCTATATAAATGTGGTTTGAGTTATTTCACTTAATATTGAATTAACAATAAATAGGATCTGAGAATTGGATGGGCAATCTTATATTATTGGTCGAATCAAATAATTCTTTACTTATTTATTTAAAAATAGTGAAAATTGGTTGGTTTCTGTGCAATGCAAAAGCATTAATTTTGGGGACTAATGTGAAGTCAATACCGCTGCTGCGGAGGGTGACATCGATTGTTGGCTTTTGGTTTTAACTAGGCAATTTGGTGGGTCAGCGAACGCAAGTTGGACCGCATTCAATGAGTGGGCCATCGCATCCACTTGGAGGAGCCCATAGCGTTGGATGGAGTTCTGCGCGCGCCGCTGATATAATTGACCCAATTCAATGGCCAACCGCAATAAGGTGAAATGACTAATTTTTCCATCTATCTATGTTTCTTAGATCACAGGTTTCGGTTCAATTCAAAGTTAGATTATTTATGACGATAATTGCAATCTTTACTTAAATATCATTCAAATAGCGATATCCGGGCACTTTTTTTTAGCAATTCAATAACTATTCTCGGTTTAATGAGTGTGCATCACTACATAGGAATAAATTTTAATTTTAATTTAAGATAAAATTGGCGGCATGCTATATAATTGATAAGTGAGATGCTTTCTCCATGACTTTAAAATGAATACCAACAACCAATTTGGCAATGGAATAGCATAAAAAGGTTTAAGAGTCTTTTTATTTATTTATTTATAGGATGTAGGAAGGTCTAGACTTGATTTAAGGGGAGAGGAGATCATCTATTAACGTTGTCTTTTAATCTGCGGTCCTGACGTTGAAAGATAAAGTGTTCTTTTGAGATAAAAAATAATTTTAGAAAATATCGAGATTATATATATATATATATATATATATATATATATATATATATATTTAAGAAATGATGAAGGAATAGAGAACATACATACGTGTGAGTCATGGGTTTCTTATGGTTAGGTCAAAGAAAACATGTGGTTGTCAAAATTTAAGATGAGTTATTAGACTCTTCATTTCGTATTTATATGACGAAATTCGTATTTTACCTACCGAATATGATAATTTTCCCATAGATCCTTTGCCAACCCACACGTTTTCTCATCGGTATTTGAATCAACTCTCAATCGTGTCAATGCACGTGATAATATATTTAGGACCGGAATGTGAAAGGACATTCATGGAAGCATCGTGCAAGTCTAAAAGACCAACGACCTTTTTGAACATTACGAGATATTCCATTTATGGGGAAGTTTCCGGTCACAAGACGGAAAAAGGGACATGGAAAGTTCAAATTTGAAAAAGCAAATGCATAGATTCCTCCTCCTAAAGTGTGAAAGCAAAAGCAAATTGCCAAATCATGGAGCTAGGCTTCCCTTTTCCATTGAAAACAACCAAAAAAAAAAGGCGTTTGACTGCGGTTTTTAGGGCCGCCAGAAAATACTCCCACCAACTTCACATGAGCTGTCGTTGATGCATGCATGCATGCTTTCTCGTTGTAGAAAACCATTGTCAGTCAAATGCCATCCGCTCGTTGCATGGTCGATTGGGGCAATCCTTGTTGAGTTTAAAAATCTCTGTGGCAACAGTGATTAATTGATGAAACATCGTGTCGCCTTTTTTCTTTGTCAGGCGGCTAGAAAAAGGTCCTACTTCTAACGAATTGACATTTGTTCATCCGGTTGACCAATCGTGGCTTGAGCAACATCTCTTATATTCAAGTAGAAGCTCGAAATGAAAGGGAGATTGAGATTGGACTGTTTTTTCTTTGTTTGTCTAATTGAGAGATCGCATGGGCTCCTTTCAACCCTTTAGGATCGGATTTGAAAGTTTATGGGGGAAAAAGGTATCTAATGAATAAATAAACAGAAAAATCGATAGGATCATGGATAGAATATTCCCGAGAGGTGGCTCAAAGAGGTCCGGAATTAGAGAGAGAAAAACAAAATGCCGGCAGAGACCCTGATTTTCAATTTGATTTTAGTTAATATTAAATACTTTAAATTTTGAAAAGAAGCAAACGAAAATTAACATTCAAGTTCTTTTCTTTTTTTCATTATCCAAAATTCAATGAAAAACTATTAGTGACAGTGACAAAAGGTGCTGCAACAAACCGTCAAAGTGGGGATGGGGACGTGTCAGAGGAAGAGTAAAGGAGTCCTTCTTAATTATTAGTGACGTCATGTCCTACCCTCGGAGAAAATATTCAGTGGTTCGTGCGCGCCATGTCATCCACTGACCTGGCACACATGAACCACTCAAATACCGACACCTGTCCCCGAGCGGGACCCCCTCGAAAATGAGACAAGTTTGGTTGGCTCGGCTCGGCTCGCTCCACCGCAGAAGAAACGACAGCTCCTGCTCAAAATTTCTCTCTCTCCTCACTTGAATGGGCGGGTTCTCTCTCCTCTAAAAGAACCAAGAACGCTCAGAGCCTTCCTTTCCTTCTCTGCGCATCCCACCTCTCTCCGCCTTCGCCTCCGCCTCCGCCTTCGGACCTCCGCCTCCGCCTCGGTCGCTGGTCATCTGCCTCTAGCATCTCGGTCTCGTTCTCGAGCGGCAGCAGGCTCCTCGCCGCTAACCGGGCATTGTCCTGACGCTGGCCCGCTCGGTCGCGAGGGAGATCTCGACGGACTTGGGTGGGGTCGACGGCGTGGCGAAGAAGGAGAGGCCTGCTGCATTTTCTCTCTCTTTCTTGGTGATTTCAGGCTCGACGTCGAAGCAGAGAAGGAGGAAGAACAAGAACGAGATGAAGGAGAAGAAGGAGAAGATGGGTCCTTGCTTTTCTGCTTCTAGGTTTATCTCTTGAAGTCCGCCACTTTCCCTTGTACCATTTTATCCGTCAGGTAGAGGAAAGCCGCCGTTTTTCCATTTTTTTTCGTCCCTTTTTGGTTCGTTGGTTTTTGATGGGAGGGACGGTGTTCGTTTCTCAATTCTGTGAATTTTTTTTTTAATGTTTGGAGAGGTTGGGTGTTATGAGTTGCTTGTTTGGCAGTTGTTTTAGCGATTGATCACTCACCGGTTGTTGGATTTTGTGATTTGGAGGGATGCTTTGCGTTGGTTTGGATCGATCACTGTTGCTCAGCTCTCGGGTTGTGTCTGTCCGTCTGATTACGATGAGTTTGAATCATTGTGGAATTTTCCCAAGAGTGTCTTTTCACGTTCACTGAAGTCTATTGCTGTGTTGTTCCCGTTAAATGGTATACTGAGTGTCAATGTCTGTTGGTGGAACCAAAGCTTATTGATTTTTGTGGATTTGTCTGGGATCACTCCTTTGTAATGCGTCAAGTCTTGTTTTTTTTTTTTTCCGTCCCCTATCGCGATCTATCTTGGTTTGTGACACAGGGACTAGTTGAAAATGGTGATTAAGGGATGATGTATACCATAATCACAAATAGTGTTGCCTGTCACTTCTCTTTTCAGCTCAAAGTTCTATGGTTAATGGGGTTAAAAATATTCTTTCACACAGGTGAACTCAGATGTCAAGGATGGTTTTCCAATTCTCGTTTTGAATGGAGATAAGAGACTCACGCTTCTGCCACCGCTTCCTCCACAAAAATGACATGCTGTGTTTTGATAGCATGTCAAAACACAACATGTCAAAGGAGTGACCAAAAGCCATAGTACCTGATGTGCTTAACGCTGAACCTTAAATCATAGATGTTTGGATTCTTGGATAATTTTACTTCTAAAATGAAGCATATAATAACTGTTGGCTGGGTCCACCTGCATGTGGGGCCCAGTCATCATTAAAAGAAAAAGGAAAAAAACAAAAAGAAAAGAAAAAGAACAAAAAGAAGGGAGTTGTCGTACGTGGGGTGTGCGCATCCAAAAGAAGAAAAGTGAGAGAGAGAAGAAAAACCACCGAAGGGAGAATAGAAGAAAAGAAAAAGCTTGCAACTTTGCGGCTTTGATTCGAAGGCCAAATATTGTCGGAATCGGCTCAAATTTCAGTATGTTGTTCGTGAGACCGAGGGCTACGAGTTGATGGTTTTTGTTCGTCGAGAACCGTCTCCGAATTCTCTAGTTGCAGTTAAGGTTTTCTTGCTCAAAACTTGTTTATCCACCTATGTGGTGAGAAGAAGATGATTGTAATGTTGATGTTGAACCTCTAGTGTGTGACTAGAGAAGAATACTTTGTGTATCCTGCTATTCTTAGTGATTAGTGGATGTTTTTGGGCGGTCCGTGGTTTTTCCCGCATCGGGTTTTCCACGTTAAATCCTTGGTGTCGTTATTTGTTTTGTCTACTTATCATTTCAGTATTATATTTGCATTTTGTGAGGCTATACATTGCTGGTTGTTGCTGGGGGTTAAGAGATTTTAAGTTGATTTAGTATCGGGGGAGAAATTGATCCTGGATTGCGTTTGGCCGTGGTGAATTGTTATATCCGAGCTCTCCCCAACAAGTGGTATCAGAGCTAAGGTTGAAATTTTAGTGTTAAATGGAAGAAACCAACAGCACCATGTTTAAGTTAAATGCCTCGAATTTTTCTATTTGGAAGCCTCGGATGGAAGATGTGTTATATTGCAAAGACTTATTTGATCCTATTGAGGGTGATGAAGCCAAAGGAGATAAGGAAGACAAAGAATGGGAGAGAATGAATCGGAAAACTGTTGGGTTTATCCGACAATGGATTGATGATAGTGTGTTCCATCACGTTGCTCAAGAAACGAAGGCGGACACTTTGTGGAAGAAATTACAAGATCTCTATGAGAGAAAAACTCCACAAAATAAAGCTCTTCTAGTTAAGCGACTTGTGAATTTGAGATACAAGGAAGGGAGTAATATGGCGGAACATTTGAGTGAATTTCAAAATATTGTAAATCAACTGACAAATCTTGAGATTGATCTTGGTGATGAATTGCAAGCATGCTTATTACTTGGTACTCTTCCTGATAGTTGGGACACCTTGGTTGTGGCATTAAACAACTCAACTCCTTTTGGTGTGCTTTCTATGAGCACGGTTAAAGAAAGTTTGTTCAATGAAGAAACAAGAAGAAAAGGCTTGAATTATGCTTCTACATCGGATGCTCTTGTTATAGAAAACAGGGCGAGAAGTCAATCAAGAAGGTTTCAAAGAAATGATACCCGAGGCAAGTCAAGAGGAAGATCGAAATCAAGACCGAGAAGGAGTGTCAAGTGTTATAATTGCGGCAAAATGGGACATTATGCAAAAGAGTGTTGGTTGCCAAAGAGAGATAGATTCCATGATAGAAATGGAGATCAAAAGAAAGAAGAGAAACAAGCTACAACGGCGGTTGCATCCGATGGCGATATTGTGTTCGTATGTGACGACGGATGTGTGAATCTTACATGCCAAGACTCTATGTGGGTTGTTGATTCTGTAGCTTCTTTTCATGTCACCTCACGGCGTGATTACTTTGTTTCTTATCGCAGCGGCGACTTTGGTTATATTAGGATGGGAAATAGTGATGTTTGCAAGGTTATTGGCATGGGAGATGTTTATTTGGAAACCGATGTCGGATGTAATTTGCTCTTGAAAAATGTGAGACACGTTCCGGATATTCGACTTCACTTGATCTCTACGGGTGCCTTAGATGATGATGGTTATTGTAATTCCTTCTTTGATGGCAAATGGAAGTTGACTAAAGGTTCCATGGTAGTGGCAAAGGGTAAGAAGACAGGCTCTCTCTACACCATGCAAGCTGACTTGATTAAAGAAGAGGTAAATGCAGTGGAGGATCCCTTGGTTGATTTATGGCATATGAGGCTGGGTCATCTTAGCAAGAAAGGACTTGAAACTCTTGCTAGAAAGAACCTTTTATCTTTGAAGGACAAAAATCTAAAGGAATGCACTCATTGTCTTACAGGTAAGCAACATAGATTCTCATTTCATAGTTCCTCTCCACACACGAAATCAAATGTACTTGATTTGGTTCACACTGATGTTTGTTGCATGGATGCTAGAACTCTTGGAGGTGCATTATATTTTGTGACATTTATTGATGACTGTTCTAGAAAAGTGTGGGCTATTGCTTTGAAATCTAAAGATCAGGTACTTGCGGCTTTCAAGCAATTTCATGTCAATGTGGAGAGAGAAACTGGGAAGAAGCTGAAATGTGTTCGGGCTGACAACGGTGGTGAATATAGAGGCCCATTTGAACATTATTGCAGGGATTATGGTATCAAGCTTGAGAAGACTGTTCCAAAAACACCACAGCATAATGGAGTAGCAGAAAGAATGAACCGGACAATTAATGATCGAATTCGGTGTATGCTTTCTCATGCGAAGTTGCCTAAGTCATTTTGGGGTGAAGCAATGAGAACAGCAGTGGACTTGATAAATCTATCTCCATCAGTTCCTCTTAAGGGGGATGTTCCTCAAAGAGTTTGGAGTGGCAAAGATGTTTCCTACAGCCATCTAAAAGTGTTCGGTTGTCGTGCTTTTGTGCATGTTCCAAGAGATGAAAGATCAAAGCTTGATGACAAGTCTAAACAGTGTATCTTCTTAGGTTATGGACATGAAGAGTTTGGCTACAGGTTATGGGATCCAGTTACAAAGAAAGTCATTAGAAGCCGAGATGTTGTGTTTTGTGAGTATCAAACTATTGAAGACATTGACAAGGCAGAGAGACCAAAGAATACAGCTCAACGTTCAGTTAGTTTCAGCCCAAATCTTTCTAATGTTGATAGAAATCATGGGGGAGAAGTGCATGGAAATCATGAAGATGGTGAGTCCTCACATAATGTTGATTCTTCAGTTGAGACAGGTGAAATAGCTGAGCAAGAGCAATCTATCCTACCTCAAGTTAGAAGATCTGAAAGAGAGCGTAGGCCTTCTCAAAAATATTTGCCACATGAGTATGTGTTACTCACTGATGCAGGAGAGCCAAAAACTTATGAAGAGGCTATATCATGTGAACAAAAGAATGAGTGGCATGAAGCTATGCAAGAGGAGCTTAAATCCTTGCATGAGAATCACACATTTGAATTGGTGAAGTTGCCTAAAGGTGAGAGAACACTCACAAATAAGTGGGTGTACAAGTTGAAGACGGAAGAAAATAGTTTACAACCACGATATAAGGCTAGACTTGTTGTGAAGGGCTTTCGTCAAAAGAAGGGCATAGACTTCGAAGAGATTTTTTCACCGGTTGTAAAGATGTCTTCTATTCGAGTTGTTCTTGGGTTGGCCGCCAGTTTAAATTTAGAAATTGAACAACTTGATGTAAAGACAGCTTTTCTTCATGGAGACCTAGAAGAAGAGATATATATGGAGCAGCCGGAGGGTTTTGAAGTTAAAGGCAATGAGCACCTTGTATGTAGATTGAGGAAAAGCTTATATGGTCTCAAGCAAGCGCCAAGGCAATGGTATATGAAGTTTGAGTCATTCATGGAAGAACAAGGATACGGTAAGACAAACTCCGATTCTTGTGTCCTTATGAAAAGATTCTGATTTTCTTATTCTCCTACTTTATGTGGATGATATGTTGATTGTTGGGCATGATGCCAAGAAAATCAAGAGCTTGAAGAATGAGTTGAGTAAAGCTTTTGCAATGAAAGACCTAGGTTTGGCTAAGCAAAACTTAGGCATGAGAATTACTCGTGACAGGAAGAATAAGAAATTGTGGTTATCTCAAGAGAAGTATATTGAAAAGGTGCTTGAAAGATTCAACATGAGCACATGTAAACCGGTGAGTACTCCACTTGCAGGCCATTTCAAGTTGAGTAGTAATGAGTGTCCTTCAAGTGAGAAAGAGAAGGTTGAGATGATGAATATTCCTTATGCATCGGTCGTGGGTAGTTTGATGTATGCCATGGTTTGTACAAGACCCGATATTGCTCATGCAGTTGGTGTTGTGAGTAGATTTCTCTCTAATCCAGGTAAGGAGCATTGGATCGCTGTTAAATGGATTTTGAGATATCTTAGAGGCACTTCTACACTTTGCCTATGTTATGGAAATGCGGAGCCTAAGTTGAGTGGCTACTCGGATGCGGACTATGCCGGTGATGTTGATTCTCGAAAATCCACATCGGGTTTTATAATAATATTTGCAGGGGGAGCTGTTTCATGGCAATCGAGATTGCAAAAATGTACTGCTTTGTCTACAACTGAAGCGGAATATATTGCTATTACCGAAGGAGGTAAAGAACTTTTGTGGATGCAAAAATTCCTACAAGAGTTGGGCTTGAAGCAAGAGAAATTTGTTCTATATTGCGATAGCATGAGTGCCATCCATCTTAGCAAGAATCCGGTGTTTCATTCTAGGTTGAAGCATGTTGATGTGAAGTATCATTGGATTCGAGAAAAGTTAGAAGAGAAGCTCTTCCTACTTGAGAAAGTCCATACCGACAACAATAAGTCCGACATGATGACCAAAGCCTTGCCCGTGATGAAGCTTGACACTTGTAGAAGAAAAGCGGGCATGACAAACCTCCCCACATGAGGTGGAGGGGGAGATTTGTTGGCTGGGTCCACCTGCATGTGGGGCCCAGCCATAATTAAAAGAAAAAGAAAAAGAAAACAAAAAGAAAAGAAAAAGAACAAAAAGAAGGGAGTTGTCGTACGTGGGGTGTGCGCATCCAAACGAAGAAAAGTGAGAGAGAGAAGAAAAACCACCGAAGGGAGAATAGAAGAAAAGAAAAAGCTTGCAACTTTGCGGCTTTGATTCGAAGGCCAAATATTGTCGGAATCGGCTCAAATTTCAGTATGTTGTTCGTGAGACCGAGGGCTACGAGTTGATGGTTTTTGTTCGTCGAGAACCGTCTCCGAATTCTCTAGTTGCAGTTAAGGTTTTCTTGCTCAAAACTTGTTTATCCACCTATGTGGTGAGAAGAAGATGATTGTAATGTTGATGTTGAACCTCTAGTGTGTAACTAGAGAAGAATACTTTGTGTATCCTGCTATTCTTGGTGATTAGTGGATGTTTTTGGGCGGTCCGTGGTTTTTCCCGCATCGGGTTTTCCACGTTAAATCCTTGGTGTCGTTATTTGTTTTGTCTACTTATCATTTCAGTATTATATTTGCATTTTGTGAGGCTATACATTGCTGGTTGTTGCTGGGGGTTAAGAGATTTTAAGTTGATTTAGTATCGGGGGAGAAATTGATCCTGGATTGCGTTTGGCCGTGGTGAATTGTTATATCCGAGCTCTCCCCAACAATAACTTTTAGTGACCAAAAGCCATAATACCTGATGTGCAGTCCCTATCATCCCCCCCCCCCTCGGTGCAAAAAACAAAAACGAAAAAAAAAAAAAAACCGAAAACACACACACAAAAGAAGTTACAACATAAGAACTATTGGTAGTTTTCCTTAGCTGTCTGAGTGGCTTCTCTACTGACACTGATCAAAGGATGGTTCTTGCCTTTTTGTAGTCCTGTGTCCGCGGAAATAACTTTTTTCTTTTCCAGGTGAAGAACAACCCTGCTGCATTGCTTGCTTTATGTTGGTATTGGGCTTTTGATGGTGTAGGATCTAAGGTATTATATTTGAATGAGAGTGTCTTCTGAATTGTTGTTTTTTTCCCTTTCAGTTTGCAGTCATTGACAATTGTTTCACTTTTTAAATTGTTGCTGTCAGGACATGGTAATTCTTCCTTACAAAGACAGCCTTCTGTTATTCAGTTGGTATCTGCAACAATTTGATTTGGATGGCAATCGGGTATGTGTTTAATTTTTTGGTGAAAATTGGGAGTTCCGTCTCCATCTCTAGTTTCCAAAATGTTAAATCTCAAATTGTTCATTTCACAGGTCAATCAACGACTTAATGTTTATGGGAATACAAGAAGCACATATCAGCATGCGTAAGTTATTTTTTGATAAAATAATGCCACTATTACTTTTACATGCTGGTGATGTGATTATTCCCGATGCATGTTTTTGTCTAATTTCCATATAGCTACAAACAACAGCTGAGAGAGGGTGTGCACAACTTCTTCCTAACATTCATTGAAGTGCTCTGTGAGAGACCACCTGGTCATGATTGGGAGCTTGAACCTAGTGTTACCTGTGGTGACTATTTGTTTGGAATGCTTCAAGTTAGTTTACAATAAGTGCTACTGATATTTACCTTTAAGAAGATTCTAGCAATAGTCGAAGTTTTTATGTCTATTGTTTCTGAAGTTTAAGATCTCAGACTTCTCTTGGAAAGGAGACATGAGTTGAGTGGATGATTTACTTATAGTCACTCGGTTGTTTTCTGCAATTGATCTCTTTTAGATATGGTGAACTTCTGTAGGGAACGGGCTATGCTCTATATGCCAATGATCGTGAGTCTATAAGTCACTGTTGAAGAAGTGACCCCTAGATCAGTGGGGGCTCTTATAGCATTGTATGAGCGAGCAGTTGAGATATACGCCTCATTAGTTAATATTAATGCCTATCATCAACCCGGTAAATAGTCACCTTATAATTCTAATTTAAATTAGATGATTGCTATATGTTTTGGGCTTATTGCTGTTGAGAATATATGTGGCCTCTCTGAGTCAAGAAATCAAAGCAATTCATCCAGCTGTCTTTTTTCTTGGCCCCGATGTGCGACTGAAATTCTTAGGTGTCGAAGCTGGGAAAAAGGCAGCAGCAGAAGTATTTGCTCATCAGAAACGGGTTCTGGCTGTTTCCAGCTTCCCGACATGTATTCAGGCACTTCACTTTATCACCGTATTTGTCACTCCCATCACAGCAGTCTGAGTATCATGGAGCAGGCAAAGAACATATGTTAGGAGGAAACATTAAGAGGAGGCAGAAAAAGAATGACCACCTGCTAGTTAACCTTTGTCCAGCGGATGCTAAAATCAGTGTTACAAGAACCAGAACGATCTAATAATTCCGTCAACCTATTGAGGTCAGATGATGTCAGCATATAAATCTTTTATAGGACCTTAGCATTTAGTAATTGTCCAATTGACAAAAATCCTAAACAATGAAAAGGGAAAATTAATCTTAGCATTAATTAGTATCTTATCACAATATTATGATGTTACTTAATCCACACATTGATCATCCATTTTACTAACAATTGATCACTCTGCAGATCCCTGCATATGACGATAAGCACGTAGATTTCATTCAAAAATGCACCTTTTGTTTTCTCTCCAACCTTTGCCCCTTCCTGCAATTTTTCTTGTATTCTCAGAAACACTGTTCATTGACAAGTGTTAAGGAAAAGATCAATCCGAACTAACCAGTTCTCCATCTCACCTAGTTTTGACCACTTTCTTTTCACTGGATTGAACCAGAACAAGCATGCAAATTGTTCTCAATTGAAGAAGCCACTCTTGTCTAGCTTTTGAAACAATCCTTAAGATGTAAAGCCGAAAAAAAAGTTTCCATTCATTTCCCATATGCATATATCTCACAATCAATGTCCTTGTCCTCAAAAGTTGGAGAGTTCCTAAAAAGTAGTCTCAAATCTGTTCATCACTTGAAATATACCCTTCTTTACTTGTCTTCATGGTATTAGGGTTCATTAAATAGTCTGTAAATTAATATTTTAACAGTGATGTTTGTTGGTGAGGAAGACAATCCAGAACATGAAGTTGCTAAAGCAGGTAAATAAATCTGTTGTTGCACAATTATGATTAATCAGTGCCCCATGACACTAAAGCATGGAAAATCTCATTGCAGTGAAGATTAGAGATATCCTTGACATTGAAGCAATTAAAATCTGCAAAGAGGACTTCTGGCCCTGGCCGTTCATAATATCATATCTGATATTCTTATGTCTAAGAAGGAATTGCAAACTTGTTGGGCAATTCAAATGCAGCAGGATCTTGTTCGATGGTACATGAACTTACATGCATGTGTTATGTACAGATGATCAAAAGGGAGAATGAGGTCCACAATCAACACAGGAAAACGAATGCTTGGAAAGGCCAAGACCATGGAGAAAAAGTCCCGATGGACTACTTACCACAAATGCCATCATTTACTCTCGAAGAAAATATAGTGACAGGAACATGTCCTGCATTCCGACAATAAAATTTTCCATTTGGGCATGCTGATGTTCCTGCATTATCGAGTCAGAGAAAGTGAAGTTACAATTAGAAAAGTACGTAGCTCTAGTGGTGGACACTACGAGAAATCTGCAGATATACATGAGATGTTCTAAAGGAGGAAACAAAGCCGGGTGAAAGTAGCAGTGTCATTTAGAATAGTCTAAACATCAAAGCAGGTCCAGCTATGGACACTACTAGGTGTTTCCACACATACTATGTTCTATAAGAAGAAATAAAGCCTAAGATTACTAACGGTCTTTTTTGGATAAGTAATATCTAAAACCAGTACAAGCTTAACAAAAAGAAACCCATGGTTTGTGATAAGCACAATACAACTGAACTAACATGAGTCCAGCTGAGCTTCTTGATGGACCATCATTACTAATATATCAATGGAGAGCATCGCTCAACTATGCCAGTTTATGGAAGTTGACCAGACCATCCCATATAAACTGAATACACTTCTTTGCTCTTCAAAAGTATTTATATCAAATAAAGCAATCCGCAGTTTTGCTGATCTATGATGCAAAACCGATTATTCATGACAATTACCAAGGAAAATATTATGTCCTCATAATATACCCGCCAAGTTCGTAATATCTGGTGAAATTGCTTAAGGTAACAATTCGTCTGCTTTGTTCGGCAAGAAAGAAAACTGGGAGTTCTTCATATGCATCTCATCAAATGAACAAGACAGATATCAATGAAAAGAAGGGCGACAGTGATTCATGAATTTACTTCTATCTCCTCCCAGTTTTGCCCCAGGGTGGTCAATGGCCCGAAAAGAAATATTTATTTTACTATATCCATTATTTATCCTATTCATAATCTCTGTCTTTATTTCCCTTCCGTTGCATCAACTCATCCATCTAAACACAATGCAAGACGTGAGAACAACCAATAAATTTAGCAAACTAATTACTCAAAAAAATGGCTCAAAAAGGACCTGGCTCATCTTTCCCATCTGGCCAGTCGCAGAAATCGTCATTGACCTGGGCTCTGGTGAATTTCTTCGACCCAACCTTACACTTGATCTTGTTCGATGAACCATAATATTTCACATCTGGGTATCACGCAGACCATCATCAGTCACCCAACCACAGCCTCAAAAAGTCAAAACCCCTCACCCCACCCCACCTTACCCCACCCCACCCACTATAGCGAGCTCTGTCCAATAAAAAACACTTTACAAATGAGGCACCCAAAAGAAAGCGGCGGGCTCGAACCTTCAGGAGCTATCCCAAGAAACAGGTGTTTGGGCGGCGAAGTCGAGGACGACACGCGGAGAGAACCGTTGGACAGCAGGACCAATTCGACGACGGAGATGAAAACGGTCGGCGAATTCATGTCCGGAGGAAGCGTTAGAAAAGAGCTGGAACCCAGAAGTAAATTCTTCGATGTGCCGATGCCGGTGCTCGACTGTGATCTTGGAAGTTCACTGGTCGCGGCGAAACCCCAAAACTTATCGCCGCCACCAGTATAGCCTCGCAAACCTCTTTTGCTTCAAAATCCTTGGCTACGTACTCAAGCCCGAAATCGGGACCGAATAAGGAGTAGAAGACAAAGAAGCTCGAGAGGCCAGTCGGCGGCCGGCAATTTCTGGAGCCGCGGCTGGAAAGTCGATGACGGCGACGAGGACAGAGGCGAGGAGGGAAGCGCTTAGGGTGAGTGAGAGGGCTCGAGACAGAGAGGAGGGGGTGCTTGGGGTGAGTGAGAGGGCTCGGGACAGAGAGGAGAGGAGTGCTTGAGGAAGAGAGAGGCAAAAGCGGAAAGAAAAAGCGCGCTCCGTTGAAAAACAGAGAGAAAATGCAGTAGGCCTCTCCTTCTTCGCTGCGTCGTCGACCCCGCCCAAGTCCGCCCAGATCTCCCTCGCGAACAAGCGGGCCAACGTCAAGGACAGTGCCCGGTCAGCGGCGGGGAGCCTGGTGCCGCTCCGGAATGAGACCGAGATGCCAGAGGCAGATGACCAGTGACGCTTTTGGGTAGGCGCAGGCCGAGGCGCAGGCGAAGCCAGAGACGAGGGCTTGGCATGGTGGGATGCATGGAGAAGGAGACAGAGGAGAGGAAGGCTCTGAGCGTTCTTTTTTCTTTTACGAGGAGAGGAGAGAGAACCCACCCATTCAAGTGAGGAGAGAAAAATTTTGAGCGGGAGGAATTAGGGCCTGTTTGTTTGTGTTCTTTTTTTTTGTTCTTAAACAGTTTTTCTGTTTTTTGTTCCCGGGAACAAAAAAAGAACAGAAACAAGAAACAAAAAAAAAGTTGTTTCTTGTTTCTGGAACAAAAACGAGAAACATTTTTTCTCTCTCTTCTCTTTTTTTTTTTCTTCTTCTTCTTTTTTTCTTCCCTTCTTTTCTTCTTTGAGCCGGCCCTTGCCGAAAAGCCTCAGTCATAGACGAGGTCGGCCCTGGTCCCGCCGCCAGCGCGCTCCCCAGGGCGAGCCCGAGCTCGCTTAACCACGCGGCCGCCGGCTGGGCCGGCTGGCGGCGAGGGCCGCCCCGTCAAGAAAAAGAAAAACCGAAAGAAGAAAAAAAAAAGAAAAAGAAAGAAAAAAATAAACATTAAAAAATTAAAAGAACATAAATTAACCAAACATGTTTTTGTTCTTTTTTTATTTCAAGAACAAGTTTACCAAACGCGCATTTTTGTTCAAAAATTGTTCCCCGGAACAGAAATAATTTTTTCTATTTCTGTTCCTTGGAACACAAAAAGAACAGAAACACAAACAAACGCACCCTTAGCTGACCGTCCTTTCTAGCCGAGCCGAGCCGAGCCGAGCCGAGCCGACCAAAAACCAGCCCTTTTCTCATTTTCGAGAGGGTCCCGCTCGGGACAGGTGTCAGTATTTGAGTGGTTCATGCGCGCCAGGTCAGCGGATGACGTGGCGCGCACGAACCACTGAATATTTTCTCCTACCCTCGGGAAAGAACCCTCTTTAAAGTGTCCTGAGATCCTGTAGTAAGAGGATCTCTTTTGTCATGTCCAGCCTTCTATAGAAGGGACGAAAGCCCAAACAAGCATCCCATGACATTTTTTATTAGAATTTGCCACTGGCGGAAGCGTCCCATGAAGTTTCTATACAAGCCAATCAGACATTTTCAAACGTCCTTAAGTCAAAAACCCAGTCACCATTGATCGTATGTCTCACTAGTTTTATGTACAAGCTGCTAAGGACAATTTTGTGGCGTCCTATATAGCACTTGCATAATGGCAAATTGTGGTCACGTCCAACTATAATGAGATGAACAACTTCAAAGCATATAAACGAGCTTCCGCATAAACGATAGCATACAATGCTTCAGAAAATTTCAAATAGGGAGATCATTTTCTAAAAAAGGAACCGAAATGAACTTTATCTCAAACGAACGCTTGAAGTAGGGCTATTTTCTAAAAAAAATGCCCAAAATAGACTTTGTCTCAAATAAAAACCTAAATTGATTAATTTAGTCTCAAATAAAGGTCCGACCTCCCTGATTAGCTTGCACGTGTGGCGCACGTGCCATTTATGTGCAACTTACGTGTGATTTATGTGCCATTCACGAGTGACTCACGTGCAATTTACCTTAAGGAGACAATAACGAAGAACCATCAAAGAACCCCAGTTGTTAAGAGAAATTTGTAAAGAAAAGAAGATACAACACATGAACATGTTGAGATCCAATGAGACACCCACCTCATTTTAGCAAATTACAATGTCTTCGAACTCGTCCATTCCCCAATGTAATCTGGATTTGAGCCAGCAAGCAAGCAATTTCTCATAATCCTAAGATGTGAAAAACAATAGTTAATGGTAAGCCGCCATAATAAAAAAAAAAAAGCAAAAGAAACATATCAAATATTTATTGCATTGAGCTCACACAATCTCTATCATGTTCATAGATCTAAGCAAAGCCATCGCGACCCTTATAGGTCAAGCCTTGCTTGTGGTTGGCAAGCATAGCCCTTGCCTATGGCCGATGTCGGTTGCCAACCATTGCCAAGACCGGTCACAAGTGAAGAAGAAAAGAAAAGGAAAAAAAATCATAAAATTGAAAAAGAAAAGAAAAGAAGAAGAAGCAAAAATGGTCATTTGTGGTGAGAAAAAGGATAGGATAATGACATTGATACTTATCTTTGACCATTGATGGAGGACAATGAAGTTATTGTGAGAGGAGGTTGATGCGTTTGATGCCTCCACGAAACAAAGTTTCAGACTGCAAGCGAATCTTCACCTAATGGTCAATGATTTTCCTGCTTATGCTAATTTATTTGGTTGGAATACAAAGGGACGCACTATGTATCCTTCTTGTGCTGATTTGATAGACTCAAAATGGTTTAGTGATGGAAGGAAGTTTTCTTATATGAGAGACGGGTGAGGATTGAATCTGAATAATCCTTTTTGATTTGAGAAGCAAGCTTGGTTCTTAGTCATATAAGAAAAAGATTTTCTTCTCGAATTCTTCACTACCATTACGGCTCACTTGATGGATGAAGCAAGCTTAGAGCACTAGGGCAATTAGATACATGTATCCTATTAAAGGCAATCATTCCCTCAATTTAGTGGGCTCTTTGTATCCTTTACACATGGATGCCATATTTGTAATGGGTTGTTAATGAGGTTCATGTCCGGTGTTCACAACTATTAGAATATTTAAATAAGAAATCACTCATTCATTTAACATTTTAAGTATTTATAACAATTAGCAATAAAGGTTCGAGTAGGGTTGTTTGCTCAAAAAAGGAACCGAAGTGGATCTTATCTCAAATAACGGTTGAAGTAAAGCTGTTTTCTAAATTAAAAAAAAAAAGGCTTAGAGTAGATTTTGTCTAAAATAAAAACCCAAATTAGTTAATTTAATCTTAAATAAAGGTATGAGCTTACCGACCAGCTTGCATGTGTGGCTCACTTGCCATTTATGTGCAACTCACGTGCAGTTTATGAGCCACTCATGAGTGACTCATGTGCAATTTATGTGCGACCCACGTTTGACTCATGTGTGATTTATGGTAGCGACCTTAAGGAGACAATAATGAAGAACCATCAAAGAACCTCAATTGTTAAGAGAAATTTGTAAAGAAAAGAAAATACAACACATGAACATGTTGAGATCAAATGGAACACCCACCTCATTTTAGCAACGTACAATGTATTCAAACTTGTCTATTCCCCAACGTAATCTAGATTTGAGCCAGAAAGCAAGAAATTTCTCAAAATCCTGAGATGTGAAAAACAATTAGTGGTAAGCGGCCATAACAAAAAAGAGACAAAAGAAACATATCAAATATTCATTTTATTGAGCTCACAAAGTCTCTATCATGTTCATACCTTGCAAATCAGGAAAATTCGAGCTTGGACCTTTCAAATAAGATATTATCCTAGACACATATTAAACCACTCCATCACCTAATATTAAAAACACTTCTACCTTTTCGGGATAAAGCACAATCTTACAACATCATAAGAGCCAAAGAACTATTGCACATGATCAAATGCTAAAAACTCCTTCAAGTTTGTCAACAAAGATATGCCTGAAGGAATAGGTCCCCCCATAGATGTGCCTTGAATGTCCTTGAAACCTTAATGTCATAATATAAGAACAACTTTCGAGTATCTCATAAATCAAGTAAATAAATCTTTTTGGCCCTAATTGAGAAGAATCGGGATACACACAATCTTGTAATTTTGATCCAGTTCCCGATAATATCATGTATCTTTCCTACTAATGTGCTTCCATCCATACAACTACAAGTGGTCTATAAATCAAAATCCCTCAAAGGAAATTCAGTATGTTGAGCAATAAAAAGTATTATGATGCCTCTTACAAATCTTCTAATTTCTTCAGATTGCCAAAGGATTCGGGTATTGTTCCCATGAAAATATTAGGAGATAGAAGGCTGCAAAAACAAAACTAGGAATTAGGAACACTGAAGGATCAAGTCTCCATGTGTAAGTGCACATAGCATAGAAAAAAAGTGTATTTTCATCTTCCCAAACAAAGACAAACTTCATTTCAATTCAAGCAAGAAGATTAGAGATAGAACTATTATTTCATGATCTCGCAATTAAGAGAGCTCGCGAATATCAAGAAAGGGCTTTTGAAATGTGTTGTCCAAGCAAAAGTGTGACAATCAATGTACTCCAATTTACTTAGAGTCTTGTTGAGTAGCTCAAGTTTCCACCATTTGGCTTAAGAGTGCCTTCAAGCAATTGTCACGCCCCGATCCTCGGGCATGCGCCCATCCCTCTCTTGGTCAATTTTAAAGTGCGATATCCCAGGACTAAGTATCGCCGACCCTTTCTTTTTATTACGCATGCAGAAACAATTATAAATCCCCAGACAATAAAACAATGTGATAGAAAAGCATGCCATATTTTTCATATTGAAATTTACAACCACACTTTTATTAACAACACAACTCATAGTATATTTACAATACTATTCACAACATAATAGTCTTAAACCTATCTACACTAAGACAGGGTTCCCAAAAGGGATGGGATCTCAATCCACATCCGGGTTGTATTCAAGATCCCTCTTTAGATCATCTTCTTCTTCAAAATCTTTCTCCTCCTCAGGTTCCTCCTCCTCGGCTTCTCCTCAGGGTCCTGAAATGGTTATTTAATAACCAATGAGACCACGTCTCAATGAGTTCTACCCCCTAAAACCCGATTAGTAAACTAACACACCAAACGGTTGCCTAAGCACGACACGAGTCAGAGGACTTACCTTGGCCTCATTTCCAACTTGCAATTCAAGGTTAAATACAGATATTCAAACAATTCACAACATCCGATCAAGCATTGATCAATCGACTTAGTCGATTACATGTCAATCGGACCACCTCTAGGTCCTTTCCACTCATACCATAATTCCCTAATCGTATACTCCTTCACCAAATCACATGTGTTTCTCGGGCGTCGTTTTCGCCAATGACATACCGATTACTGACATTGTGCGTTCTTTAAGGCACCATTTTTACCAGTAATATCCTCGATCACCGAACCACGTGTCCATTCTAGGGCGCCATTTTCGCCAAGGTGACATCGGCAATAGACAACATCGTGAGTTCTTTAAGGCATTATTTTCACCAGTGATATTTCCTTAATCACCGAATCACGTTTGTCTATAAGTCATTTACGTGCGTTCTTTAAGGCGTTGTTTTCGCCAGTGATACTCCCAATCACCGAACCACGTATGTCCAATAACATCGTACCTGATTGGTCTCAACCAATAACATTCTCAGTTAACTCTCACCATTCCCTCTACTATATAGCCCATCAACCTACTGGAGCTATATACCCATACTTGGCCATCTACCAATCAAATATTTAATAACAAACAATTTAGGACAAAACCTCAAATTTCACAATTTAAATCCATTATATATAAATTAAAGCTCAATTAAATAAACAGACTATACCACGACAATCAGCACAAAATTCCAGTCATTGCCATCCCGGTTGAATTTCCGGAAAAATAATTAATTAAAATAATTAATTTCGAAAATTAAATAAATAAATAATAAAAATCCAATTTAGGCCCATAATGCCCAATTGGAGGCCGAGACGAGCCCGGAAAATTACCGAGACTCATTCAATAAATAATATGGCATGCCTATTTGCTAATGTCTGTTTTTAACCACCTAACATGCATAATTAAGTCTCTAATTTAATTAATTTAACTAATCTAACCACCTAATTTCATTTAATTAAATCTAACCAACCCCTAGGCATAATTAACAAACTAAGAAAGCATTAGTGAGTAAAACTTACTTGGTAAAAGCGGAGACCGAATCACCGCGACGGCAGCCGAAATCGGGCTTTCGACGACACCAACGGGCGTGGGCCGGGCCTTAAGCTTGGCCCAACAAATCTAAGCCCAATTGAGATTTGTTCTTGCTTTGGACTAGGCTCGCTCTTGGGCTTGGGCCTAGCTGCGACTGGGCTTTCTTCACGGGCTGAACTTCAAGTGATTTGCTGGAAATTGGGCCTAAAAAATGGGCTGCAAATTGACTTGGCTTGCTGGGCTGATATTGCAGAAGATGGGCCTCAAATTGATTTGCTGAAATCGGATCAAGACTACTGGCTTTACTGGGCTTTGGAGCTGAACTTGCTGGGCCTGACTTGCCGCCCAAATAGGCTGAGCAAATTGCAACTGGAAGATGGGCCATTCGGTGGCCCAGAGGAGTTGTTTCGCACGAGATGGACCACAACTTGAAGACTGTTGGACCGAATGCCGTTGGGTTGGGCCGCTTCGCTGGTTGATCGTGAAGACACGTGGCTGAAGACAATGGACGAGAGCAGCTACTGGCGAAGACATCCGTTGAGAAGGGGTGGCCTTGCGGACGTGCTGGCGGTCAAAGATGGGCACACTTGGTGGGAGGGGGTGCCGGTTTGTTGACCGAAGAAGCTGCAGCTCTGTGGAGAGGAATTTGTGGGCTGAGTGCGTGAGTGGCCGACAGAGTTAATAATGGCAAGATGGAAGCAGCTTCGTGGACGTCGTTGCAGCTATGCTTTACGGTCAACCGAGGAGTTTGGTTGTTACTGCTGTTGACTACAGTAGACCAAGTAATCGGCAAGTGGCAGCTCGGTGGTCATTGGGTTGCAGTCATTTACGAGGCAGAGAAGCGGAGAACCTGTGGCGGTCTTCAAAGAAAACAAAATGGAGAGAGAGAGATGAGCAGATGGCGTGGGGTCTCGCTTGAGAAAAGGGGCAGACCAAGAGAGAGGATTGTGATGAGAGGTGAGGGCCCTTAAGCTTGATATTTTCCACAACAAATATCCTCTTTGTCTCCTTATGTTGATCCACAATCTTGGCTGTCATCCACTAGCTTATTTTCAGTCCAATATACCCCTTCTAGTAAGTTGAATTGGTCCAAAGGTCACAATTCGTGGGGACATATGAATTTCTTAGAAAAGGGCTTCATGTGCACAACCATTCTCTCTTGATTCACTTTCACTTAGCCTCTATAAAATCAATCGATGTCTCAATGCTTCACTTGCTAATTTTCCTCATCCAATAACCCATCTTGCATCTCAATTTTGCATCCACATTTAATCCCCGGCCTCAATTGCACAAGAATGGCCCGACGACAACTTTTTCCCAAAAAGTGTTAGGTGTCAGAAAAATCTTCTAAGACTGAGTCGACACTCCTAGAATTTATTATGACATGACATAAACTTCAATTTTTGAAATCGAACTCGAATTGACAGTTAATTTCTATTTGGCGTGTTTTTAGCGTAACCTAGACTACCGGGTATCTTTCGGATATTTTTAAGTGCAATTGACTCGTGGTCAATTTTCTTCAAGCTACTATGAACCCACTCGACTCATTGGCGACTCTCGATTGTCATGAAAATCTCGAGGATCCAAATACAGACACAATGCACCAAAATAATAAGAAAATCAGTCTAGTGCCGATCGACATGAATTTTCTAATTTAGTGGTGTCATCCACGATTAGCCACACATCGCTATTGATCCAGTCTATCTCTGATTTCAAATCGATTTTTAACTGTGCCGTAATGGCCTCTAAAGATGGATATAGTCGAGAAGCCAATTTCTGATCGAATTATCAAGTCTATTACCTTAAAATTCCTTAATGATTTCGCCTGATAGTCTAGTTATCTCAAGAATGATCAGTTCTAAGAATAGCCCTATAGACACGTCAATGAAACACTCGATTCATTTAGAAGAAAACATAATTGAAAATTTGGGATGTCACACAATTGCCCTCTAATACACTAGCATTGCCATAAATTTATCACCATCAAGTCTTACACATTCTTAGTACAAAGGTATGTGATTTATAGGAAGTCTTATAGCTCCTCTAGCGTGTTGATGTTGGCAATTTACATCGAAATACCACTTATGTGATTTTCAAGTGTTGACGTGAAGCAACAAAGTGAAGACTAAAGTATGCTTCTTTTCAAACTCCTAATTAAATTGTAATAATGATCTATGATGTATGATAATGTTAACTTATTGAATGGTAAGTGATATCTCGGTGAGAGTTGTAGGGAGCGATCCACTGAAGTAGTTACAAGTGAGGTCTCTGCTTGCAAAGAATGCTCACTTTAGAACTTCTACAATTCTCAAGCAATAGTTTGCTAAACTTCTGACAAATTAGTTGATTTAGATTTCCACGAATGCTACATTTCTCAAACAAATACATGCTTGAGAAAATTGATAACCATTTGTATAATTAATATCAATCAACAATTACGAAAAACAATGTCAATAATAAGATGAGGTGGAACCATAATTGTTTTCACCCAACTCATAATATGCTTTTCTGTGATTTCTCCACAGAAATAAAGAACCATGGCCCATCATACACATTCAATTTCTTTGACCTAGTTACCTTTCATATGGGGAGATCTCATGTAGTCAAGTCTAACTTAAATTTCTATTAGGTAAGCGAGGTTGCAGAATTCATCAAGAAAAATTTCTGTCAAATTAAGTCTATTTAGCTGGCTACGAAATGAAGAAGATATTGAGAGAAACAAAAATAAAATGTTGGTTCATACATACGTCCTTGTGACATGACAAACTATGCTATTAATGGAGGCATTGTTGCAAGTCACGCTCTTTTAAGTACTTATTTTACTTGGCATGTTTTGTAGATAAGCACAGAATGCTTTGGAGCCAGGGAAGGTAGCACCCCTCGATTAAGATGATTAAAATTGGCTTGACCTTAAGTAATAAAGCGTAATTCAATCTTAGGCTTGACCTTAAATAAAAAAATCCCTATCAAATTAAGTCTCTTCAGTTGGCTGCGAAACGAAGTAGATATTGAGAGAAACAAAAATAAAATGTTGGTTCATACATATGTCCTTGTGACAAGGGAAACTATGCTATTAATGGAGGCACTGTTGCAAGTCACACTCTTCTAAGTACTTATTTTACTTGGCATGTTTTGTAGATAAGCACAAAATGCTTTGGAGTCAGAGAAGGCAGCACCCCTCGATTAAGATGATTAAAATTGGCTTGACTTTAAGTAAGAAAGCGTAATTCAATCGTAGGCTCGACCTTAAATAAAAAATCCCTATCAAATTAAGTCTCTTCAGTTGGCTGTGAAATGAAGTAGATACTAAGAGAAACAAATATAAATTGTTGGTTCATGCATACGTCCTTGTGACATGGCAAACTATGTTGTTAATGAAGGCACTATTGCAGATCATGCTCTTCTAAGTACTTATTTTACTTAGCATGTTTTGCAGATAAGCACAGAATGCTTTGGAGTTAAGGAAGGTAGCGCCCCTTAGTTAAGATGATTAAAATTGGCTTGACCTTAAGTAAGAAAGGGTTAGTCAATGAGTGTAAAGCAACGAGTATAGTCTGGGACCCATTGATTGGATGTCCTATTGGTCTTCTGTGCAAGCTACCAGGGATGATTTTGTCACGTCCCCAATAGTGTTGGCATGCTGTTAAAGTATAGCCATGTTCAACTATAATGGGAAGGACAACTTTCCATGTGTATAAACGAGCTTTTGCATCAAAGATACTGAGAAAATTTTAGATAGGGAGATCCATTTCTCAAAAAGGAATCGGAGTGGATCTTACCTCAAATAAGGACTTAAAATTAGGCCGTTTTTTTTCAAAAGAGAGCCTAGGGTGGACCTTGACTCAACTAAAAACCTGAATTTGTTAGTGTAATCTCAAATAAAGGCTCGGGCTCACCAACCAGCTTGCACGTGCGGCTCACGAGCCACTCATGTGCAATTTACGTGCAACTTATGTATAACTCATGTGAGATTTATGTATGATATCTTGGCATTTAGTTCCCTATCAAGTAGCACATTTGTCAAAAGCCAATCCCCTTGCTATTCCCAAACATATCTTCTTTCTTGTGGCCCAGTCCAACTCAATCTGCTACTCATCTCGTCCTAGGAAGAGAGGGAAAGTTCAGTTGAATACTTATTAATAGCATACTAGTTAGCTTAGGGAAAACTTCTTTTACCAAAAAGTGTACGGGCGACACTATAGTTCTCTAGATATTTGTAAACTAGCGACAACTGATTTCGTTCAATGCAGCAGCCATAAAGCTTTACAAAATTTGGGTGCTAGAGAGCATATATCATGCCTATCTCATTAAGAAATTCACAATTGCCTTGCTTTCATTTCGAAGAAAACTGCTTGTCAATAATCATAGTTCTATCTGACAGTATTCCCTGAGATTAATCATACGAGCATAACCGATCAAATGTTATTTTGTTAAAAAAATGATTAGCTTGACAAGATCAGGGTTGATAAGTCTAAAACAAAGACACATACCGAATTTATTAGACATTTCCTTCAAATTGAATGTAGGATGAAGTTATAAACATATTCTGAATTATCTTGTAACTAGATCAAACCCTCATTCACAGATATTATTCATAGAGTTGAAGTTGCCCATAGCAGTTTTGATTTGTCTTAAAGTGAAATGGCTAGTTTGGAGATCTAGTCCACGTAACTTTGAAGGGGGAAAAACCAAGTTGTATATCAATAAAGCGATAATAATAATCGAAGGAAAATCATAATTCTACCAAAAAACTCTCAATCTGAGGAGTGATTCACCTATATGGTCATGCCTCATAAAAATGCAATCCTAGTTAGAAGGAAAAAAGGTCAACTTTTGTCATGTCACAATTTATTCATAAGAATTCCACAAAAAATACAAAGAAAGTAGACAAATACGGTCTTGAATTAAGCATCATACTTCACAATAAATCAAAGGGTGACGGATTTCTACATAAGCATATATGATAATCTCACTTGGATCTTCAACTTCTCTATCACCTAAGAATCCTATCAGCCAAAAGACTAGTAATATCATAATAAAAGGAACCACTAAAGCTATCACAATTCCAATGATTACTCCAGCTAATAGTCTAGGGCTTCCAACATTAGAGTCTTCAAGCGGGAAAAAAAACAATAGATTTATATGTGAATGCTTCAATAACAACATGAAAAAAGAATGATAGAGATATGTGCATTCAGTATTATCTTATTCGGTGTCATTACAATAGCATAAATAAGTGGTCCATAGGTACCTCTATCTAGACGCGATTCCCTTCCCTCACCAATATAAACGAATCTAAAAAGAATTTAAAGAATTATTATAATAATAATAATTTTTTTTAAAAGAAGAAGAAAGAGAGAAAAGCGAGACCGGGCGGGGGCAGCCCGGCCTCTTTCCATTCTTTTCCTTTTCTCTCTTCCACTTGGGCCTGGTCCAGCCCACCCCATTCTTTTTTTCTTTTTCTCCAGGCCCGGCCTTCTCCTTTTCTCTGGCTCCCTCCCTTCCGTCCTAAACGTTGGCTGAAGAGAGGGGGGAGACCAGAAGATGCAGAGGGCGAGCGTCTCATCGGAGTTAGTGGTTAGGGGCAGGCCAGCAACAACAGCCGACAAAAGGACGAGGCCACGCGCGCCCGCTTGAGGGGTTAAGGGGGGCTGGTTTGGGGATTTTCAAGGGGGCTCGAGACAGAGCGAGAGAGGGAGAGCAACCGAGAGAGCGAGGACCAGAGAGCGAAGAGTGAGGATGGGGAGTGAAGGGCCTCCTTCGATAGCCACCGCACGACCTTGGCTGCCAACCCTCGTCGACGCGCGCCTCTCCCTACGGTAGGTCTCGACGCGTTTCTTTTCTTATTTGTCTCAGGTTGCGTCGATTTCCCGAGGATCCCGGTTTGGAGGCTTGCGAGGCGATCAGACGTAGCCCGATCTATCGAGCTCACCCGACGTTCGCCGCCCCCGAGCTGGGTAGGGACCTTCGGCCGACCCCCTGCTCGTGCGCTGCTTTGCCCCATTTCAGGCTTGCCGGATCAAGCTTCGTCGTCGTCCAGTTCGTGTGAGTACCGGCCCCGTCGGTTCTGTGCTCGGCCGTTTTTGGTCTTTGCTTTATTGATTGTTGGGAGTCTGGCGCGAGTCTGAGTCTTAATTGTTCTATGGCTCTCCTCTCAGTTGACTCGCCCAATGTGTTCCACGTAATGCCTGAACTAGATTTGCATTGGTTTGTTAGACTAAATATTAAACTTAAAACCGGCGATCCCGATTTATTAGTAATAGATAAATTCATACAAAATTCGGGATCAAATTGCGGAAACGTAAAGATCAACATACCTCCAGCCATTGATGAAATTTGCAAAGGTAGAAGACCCAAAACCTTCAAGGATCCACGTAGCGCGATTGATCTGCAATATGGGGAACACCAGATCTGTGCGTCCTGTTCTACTAGTCAATACCCCTCAAACCTGATGGTGTGGTTTTCTGTAGTGATTAGGGTTTGAACTAGACGACCTGACGTTTTTATTCCATTTATTACGTTACCGGTATCTTCCATCAAGACCATTATGGTAATGTATTAACGGACAAATATCACGTAATACACGTGGGTAATAAATTGGGCAATAAATCGGAATACAATTGGGAATACAATATTGGGATCATATTTAGAATAATAAAATATATTACATATTATAACATGGTTTTCTTGGCTTTTGGTTAGCGTTTGTTGGTGGTCGGAGGACGTGACTCACGGAAGGTGTTGATGTGGTCGCCCGAGGAACGACGGCGTGGACGAGAGGGTCGAGGGTGTTGCCGAAGGCGTTGTCAGTGCCCGCCCATTGTGGCTGTTCATGGAGGCCGCGGTTTGGTGGTTTGGGCGTTCACGTTCAGTGGCTGTGGCTAGAGTTGCCGTGACCGGTGATGATGATCGAACATGGTGGCCAACGGTGGAGGGAATGAGCGTATATTGATTGACTGTAAAACATAATGTCATGGCTGGAGTTTTAATGTTCTTGAATCAGTAAGCAAATCTTCGGGTGTCCTGGGCGTGCTCGACGAAGAAGACGTTGAGGAGCAAAAGTTGGAATTTTGGGAATGAGAAATCGTGGCGGGGGTGGTCAAGAGTAGTGAGTTTTGTGGGCTGAGCTAGGCATAGTGGACTTTATGCTAATTTAGGCTTTTTTAACCTTGGGCTAAAATAGTCATGAAAGCAAAGAGGGCTTCAGTATGGGCTTGGTGTAGCATTAGTGGAAGAGTGGGCTTAATTGGGAGTTATCCGAATTGGGCCTAGAAAGGTTAGAATTAGAGTGAGCCTAAGGATAAGCTCAATTGTGCCCTTTAGCCTAGACCGTGAGTCCAATCTCAGCCCATGGCCCAGCCCAAAGACCAGCGGTAGCCCAGATCCCATTTTTGGATTAAAAGATTGTGAATTCAAAAAAAAAAAAAAATCAGAAAAAGCTTTAATTTTTTTTTTTTTTTTGGGTAGTCTCCTCTTAGAAAGTAGGAGCCTTTTGATAAAAGATTGTGCTCGAAGTTGACCAAGTCTTTAGGGCTCTACATTAGGTTTCAATTGTCTTTGGAAACAAATTATTTTAATTGCGCACTTTTGATATGATGGTTTTAGCTTCCCTTTAGCCTAGTTAAGATTGGCATGTATTTATATCTTAGTGTTAGAAGTTTGTTTTGCAATTTCTTTAATGCTTCCTTTAGTAACTAATTGTTACAAACCAGCATGATTTATCTCACATGTTAGTAGATAGTTTTAAAATCAATCTAGATTGCCTAACAACGATCTTTTTGAAATGAACAAGATCAAGTACCGAAAAGACACTAGTTGATCAATTAGTGTAAGCAATTTCCTAATCCTAGATTCTTTAATTGCATAAAAAATGAAATATACTCCCACGACTTATTTGGTTTCTAACCGACCTCAATAGATTAGTGACAACTTCTCATTAAAAAATTCTTATAACGTTAATGTGCATATCCCAATGTTGCATGAGATATTAGCTTGGGAAAGCACGTGTCTATAACGAAGGTTGTAGGCTTGCTTTTTGGGCAATACCCCTAAACTGATGTCTTTTCCTCTCCAAACGGAAAGTTAGGTCACAACATCTGGGTTAGCAAATTTAATGATTAAATCTGGCAGAAGTTAACGGAGTATAACTTTATTACAAATGTACCAATCTGGGATTTTCTGTGGTAAAAAAATTAGTTTGTGACAAATTTGTTACAGGTATATTAATTAAGGGTTTTTTCGTGGTAAAAAAATTAAATAGAAATAAATTTGTTACAAATGTACCAGTTTAGGGTTTTTTATGATAAAAATATCAATTTGAAATAAATTTGTTACGGATGTACAAATTTGGGGTTTCTCATAATATTAACTCTCAGAGTGAGATTCTACACATGAACTCAACAAGTGTTGCAAAACTGATTATACTTGGTTTGCTTGCAAGGAATATATCATTCTGATGACAACAAATTCCTTGAACCAGTTCTTTGAAACGTAGACCATTTGGAAGTATCCGAAGAGTGGGGAGTTTATTAAACGGTTCAAGTAACAGCAATGTTTTGACAAAAAAAAAAAAAAAGTAAGAGCAATCTGAGTTTTGACTTGGAGTAATGTATTTCGCATATATTCCAATTTGAATGCGTGATACACTTGTCTACATCGATAGGACTTAGATATTTTAAATACATGCAACCATTCGTGAATGGGATGTGCTAAGGTGCAAAATGTTCCACTACCGCACAACTCTATCATTATTAGGATAAGTCTTGTGGGGCTATCATACTGTCATCGACAACAAATTTCATATTCAAACGTGTATGAATTTTCTTTTTGTGTAACCTCTTCGACAAGACAACTTTCCTAAAGGATAGTTATTGAAAAATTCATAAATCAATCATACACTGTAATCGATTCAATTTTAAAGTTTCCTATTTGATTAATCTAGTTCTAAACATTTTAATAAATACTTAATATAATTCTTTCGGCTAATTTTGGCCTGAAATTGTTGAGATTGTTGATTTTTTTTTTTTTTTTTTTACATTTTATGATTTTTTCCTTTTTCTTTCCTTTCCTTTTTTTCCCCCCTTTTCGCTCATGGTTAATCACTTGCCAAGGCCATGCTCGCTTAGATCTAGGTGAAGCCATCGTTGCCCTTACAGGCCAAACCTCGCTTGTGGCTAGCAAGCATGACCCTCCCTTGTGGTCGATGTTGGTTGCCAACCATTGCCGACACCTGTCACAAGTAAAAAAGAATAGAAAAGGTAAAAAAATCATAAAATTAAAAAATAAATGCAAAAATGGTCATTTGCGATGAGAAAATGGGATAGGATAACGACACTAATACTTATCTTCAACCATTAAGAGAGGACAATGAAGTTAGGGTAGGAGGAGATTGATGCGTTTGATGCCTCCATGAAACAAAGTTTCAAATTGCAAGCAACTTTTCACCGGATGGCCAATAATTTTCTTGCTTATGCTAATTTATCTGGCTAGAGTACAAAGGGATGCATTAAGTATCCTTCTGTGACATCTTGATTTTCGACCATGTCTCAATAATATGAATTGGGCTTTTCATCAACGCGCTTATAGTCTTTTTCTCTGAGTTGGCCACTCACGAGATAACTAATCTATTTGGTGAAGCCGTTAAGGAATATAAATGCAATTGATTTGAAAATTCAATTAGAAATCAACTGCTTGAACATGCTAATCTGCAAGGGTCAATACGGCACCGTTAAAATTGATTAAATGCCAGAGATAGGTCAATTCGACAGAGGCATGTAATTAAATTGTGGGTGATTCCACATGATTGCAAAATTCTTGTCGAACGGTACTAAACCGATTTTCTTGTCGATTATATACCATATGCCTGTAATTGAAACCTTGAGATTTTTATGATAGCCAAGAGTCGCCAATATATTGAAGATGCACAATGTGGGTCGAAAATAATCGACCGCAAGTCAAATGTGTTAAAAATTCCTAAAAGCTACTCGGTAGGTTATGTCATGCTAAAATCGTGTCTGGTTGAAATTAACCACGAAATTAAACCCGGTTTCAGGAATCAAAAGTTCTGGCATGTCACAATTTATTTTTAGGACGTCAATTCATCCTTCGAAGAAATTTCGGCAAGCCCATGTTTTTGGCGGAAAATTGAAATTCGGCAAAATTGGACCTTGAAATTCAGATGGGCTAAATTGAGTGCTTTTTTTGGCATTCAAGGTGGATCATTTGATGAGAAAATTTGTGGATTTGATGTGGGTACCTTAGTTAATATTTTTGGGGACCAAATTGGATTGAATTGGAGAAATTTTGTGTGAAATTGGTGAGGGAATTCATGAAATTCGTAGGCTATGGGGGCTGCAACATTTTGGGCATCAATCTTGGCTTGTGGAGGAAGTTTTGGGAGAGAAATGGCCAGCTGATAAGTGCTGTGGACTTTGGGGACCAAGTCATGATGAAAATTGGATATTAACTGACTTCCTTCCCCCTTCCCTTTCTCTCTCCCTTCCCCCTTCTCTTCTTCATGCGACCGATCCCTCTGCTCCTCCCTTTTTCCTTCTTTGCACACGCCCAGCTGCTCCCTTTATTCTGCCATTTTCCCCTTCACCTTTTCCTTCTCCTCTCTACCGCTGAGTTCCCTTCAATTTCCTTTTATTTTATGTACTCCACCATTGTCAGTCCAACCTCCACTGAAACAACCCCACCGTCTACCACCTTTCATTTTCCCTGCTCTACCACCGAGCCAACTTAGCGGAACACCCCCCCCCAACGTCAACTATGCTTCCTGTCTTCATGCTACGTCCCCTAGCTCCACATCCAGCCAACCTCGTGGCCGCTCCACGCTTTAGAAGCCCCCAACCAATCCCGACCAGCAACTAGTCCGTTGAGCAGCCCTCCCCACCTCCAGTCCAGCTCGCAAGTCAGCCCCAAGCTGAGCCGAAGCTAGCCCACTCGGAATGACCAGCGGCCCTTCGCAGAAACAAGGCCAAAGCTTAGCCTTAGTTGAGCTGTGTTGGACCGTTTTCAGCTCGGTCCAGCCATCCCTTGGTGTTGCCGTAGGCCCGAGTCTCACTTGTCACGCCGTTGTCACTGTGAACTCATTAGTTTGCTAAACCGATGCGTTTACGTTCTAATTCCTAATTAGTAAGCTAATTGCACTTACGAGTGGATTAATGGATTAATTAGTGGATTAGTTTAGGCCTAGATAGGGTTAGGAGTTAAATTAGTCTGCGTAATTATTTATTTAGTTAATTAGTTAGGTCAATTAGGTGGTTAGATAGCTTAAGTGATTAGCCTAATTTGTGTAATGTATTTATCCTAAGCTAGGGTATTTAATCGGTCCAATTAGGTGGTTAGATTAGTGTATATAGCTTAATTAGTGATTTATTTAATTATTTTTGCATTTATTTAATTAGTTTGTAATTTATTTAATTATTTGTTAATTAGTAGAAATTATATTGAGATAGTCGGTTGTTAGAATTTCGTGCTGATTGTCGTGGTGTAATTAATTTGTGCAATTGCGTGCTAATTTATGCGATTTGATGTTGCTTGATGATTTTGAATTATTATTTCAAAAATTTGGATTTTTGGTATTTAATTAGAAAAATACCGAGTGTCGGTTTTTGACGCAAAAAATATTTTTAGTACTATATAAAGTCGTGGAATTTTAAAATGATGGGATATCACGCTTTATGGGTCGATTTGACCGTGTGTCCACGCATACCTATTTTACCGGGTGTTTTTAATATGAAGAAAATATGCCAAGTACATTATTTAAATTGAGGCATTTGAGTGCAAGGCACAATGTTCTTGTCCGAGGTTGGTTGTGCATGTGATCGTTATGAGAATCCGTCGCGAGCGTTTACGCTAGACGATGCTCCTATATGGAATGCCCCATATCAACGGATACCGGATCATGGTAGAGGTTGGACCGATGCTCCTTCGGGAATGCCGTCTAGACGTAGACGTTGCCATACTCGATGGGGTGAGATGATGCTCGGTTACGCTGAAAGGCCGCTAACTGTTGAGTCGGCCGTGCTCGTGGGGCTATAACTAATTGGAACGCCTGAATGAGTGGTTTGACCGCGTATGATTATGGGACAAAATTGTGTGGCACGGAATGAGACATGTTATAACAATTTGGCCTTATAATCGGGACCTCTGTGATTGATTGATATGTGAAAAGGTGAGGCGTTTCAATTATCAAATACATTGATTGTATGCTTATGCTATATGAATTGTACTGATGTGCAAGTAGGTGCTGAGGCGAGGTAAGTCTGATATGATGTGTGTATAGGCCACCTCTAAGTGTATTATTTTCCTAATCGGGGTTTAGGGTGTAGACTCTCTGAGATTTTTATCTTACCTCGTCGTGGGTTACCAATTTCAAGGCCGTAGCATGGAGGATCTAGAGCCCGAGACTGAAGGGTCCAGAGTGTAGATGGCCTAGAGGTTTCTTTTTGAGTCAGACCTCCTGTGTATAAACCGGATGTGTTTATAAAATGTGTTTTGATTAAATTGGTTGCCCTACTTTTCTATTCGATGTTTGTTTGTTGTCTGGGGATTGTTTATTTCATTTCCGCATGTGCAAGAATCGTTTGAGTCGGCAATGCATTCTGGGAATATCGCAATTTAGTCGACCACTGACGGATGCGCACGCGCTCGAGATTCGGGGCGTGACACCTTCTTGTGTTGATTTGATAGACTCAAAATGGTTTAGTCATGAAAGAAAGTTTTCTTGTATGAGACACGGGCAATGATTGAATCCGAATCATCCTTTTCAATTTGAGAAGCAAGCTTGGTTTTAGTTATATAAGAAAAAGATTTTCCTCTAGGATTCTTTACTACAATTATTGTTCACTTGACAGATGAGCACGGTTGGTGCACCGGGGGAATTAGATACATGTATCCTATTGAAGGAAATCATTCCTTCAAATTAGTGGGCTCCTCATATCCATTATATATGAATATCATGTGTAATGGGTTGTTTATGAGGTTCAAGTTTGATGTTCGCAATTATTAGAATATTTAAATAATAAATCACTCATCAAATAGTTTCAATTTTTAAAATAATCGGCAATAGTCATCAAATTTCACATGATATCAAATTTAGAGTTTGTGTCTTTGTTGGTGGACTCTTACATTTTTCCTAACATCCCATGCCCATGTCCCATCTTTGGGACGTTTGTGTAGTGTCCAAGTATTGCATTGGGATGCTATATATTCCTTACCGTGCTCGAGACATTTCCTAAATCGTCCCAAATAGGCTCGAAAATCGTCTCAATCTTCTTGGAACCATTTATATTTGATCCAAGTCTAAACTTTATTTGACAAGCCGTGGTTTTTCTGGGCTTGGTGTCTATATGTCTAACATGGAACAGAGATAAAAGGGCCATGTTGGGTCAAAGCATATGTTAGTATCAGTCGTCAAAGTAACAAAGCCCCTCACTTGTGTTCATATTCAACCAAATCTAGAACATGCTCTTGACTATATCGCAATTGGAAAATTTCAACCTTTTTTGACGATGACTATGTACAAAATAATCATTGATTTGCATGCTTAGTGCTCCCCTTAGACGTACCATTTAGTTGGGAAATCCAGGAAACAAGGACTTGGGTTCATTCTTATTTGCTGAATAAATTAAATTGCTAAATTTTGGAAGACTGTTAAAATAATGTCTCAAGTTTAAGCCCACTAGACAAAACCGATTCGACGTTGATTGTTAATTCCAAAAGGTTTGAATATTCCCAATTGGATATATCTCATTTTGCTTTGATATCAAATTGGTGAGCAAAGAAAATAGAAAAGGAAAGTCCGAAATTTGGACTTCCCATGCAAGTTCGGAATAGTGCAATGCAAAATACATAAACTTTCTTTTACGAGTCGTGGTCGATTTTATTTATGTTTTTTAGAGTTCAGTGGGACGTTGGTCTCAAACCATTAAACACCATACACTCCCAATTTAAAATTCCACGATTTTATATAGTACATAAAAATTTTGGCATAAAAAACCAACATACGGTATTTTTCTATTTAAATATCATAAAATCATATTTTTGCAATAATAATCCATAACAATCACCGAGCACTCAATTGCACATATAAGTTATCAATTTCACATATAAATTCAACCACAAGGATTAGCGTAAAATTCTGAAAAACGACTAATCCGTCATAATTTTCACTAATTAAAATTAATTAAATAAATCCCGGTAAAATAAATTAGTTCAATTTAATTAATTTAACCACGATTAAATAAACTAACCATGGCCAACTAACCATAGTTAACTAATCTAACCTAGGGTAGGCTAACTAAACTAACCACCTAACCAATCTAGTTACACTAACCAAACTAACCTAACTAACTAGTTCATCTAACTAAGATTAACACTAATCCTAATTAACACTAAACTGACCACTTTAGTGTAATTAACCACCTAATTCGGGATTAGGGAGTTAACTCACCGGATTTCAATGGTGGTGGGCTCACGGCGACGGTGGCTCGACGGTGACCAAGACTCGAGGCTACCACGCCTCCAACGAAGGACCAACCGGGGCTGAAAACCCCAAGGGGACTCATGGCCAGGTGTTGGAATCCGTTTCTATGGGGCTGAGTTGTTGGGCTCGGCTGGTCAAGCACAGGTAGGCCACGACGAGAGGCTGGCGGTGCTAAGGTGGTGTGGCGTCGATGGGGCTGCCGCGGGTGGTGAGGGTGCTGGACCGGCTGTGGGCGGACCAGCTGGAGCTGTAGCGGCCGCAGCTAAGCTGGAACGGAGCTAGTTGGGAAGTAGGACAATTCGACGGGCTGGACTGGCGGTGTTGTTGGCGATTGTTGTTGGTCGGTGTCGAGCTAGTGGCAACGACCGATATGGTGGGTTGGAGATGTGAGGGTGTGGCTGGACTTGCAATGGAAATGGATATGAAGAAATGAGGAAGAAGCAGAAGCAGTTGATTGGCTGGGCAGGGAGGGTCACACACGCCTAAGGGAGATGAGAATTGGAGAGGAAGGGAGGGAAACCAAGTCAAAGCATTAGCCAATAGAAAACCTTGGTAAATATCTAAATAATGATGTAGTTGTCCCAAAGTCTTCATCCACAAATGTCAAGGGGCCACCCAATTAGAAAATAGTTCTAATTTCCAAAAACAATGCCAAAATAGGGGTAGAATTAGCCCATTCCTTAAGCCATCCGAATTTCTATTTCTTTTCCAAATTGTCTGAAATTGAATTTTCCGAAAAATTTCGGGCTCAACGGAAATTCTTCGAAAGATGATACGACATCCTAAAATAAATCATGACACGCTCGAACATCCGATTCCTGAAATTGAATTCAATTTCATGGTTAAATTCGACCGAACGTTATTTTAATACAACCTAACCTATCAGGTAGCTTTTAGGGATTTTAGTACGTTTGACCCATGGTCGATAATTTTCGATCCACGTGTGTACATCTCCTACTCGAAGATGACTCTCGGTTGTCGTAAAAAATCGTACGATTTCAATTACGTAAACCGAGTACAAAATCGACAGAAAATCGGGGTTAGTGCCATTCAACGCGAATTTCGCAAACATGCAGAATCACCCGCAATTCAATTACGTCATCTCATCGAACCGACTTATATCCGATCACTAATCGATTATAACAATGTCGTATTGACCCTTGCCGATCATTATGGTCGAGCAGTCGATTTCCGATCGAATTCTCGAGTTTGTCGCGTTTATATCCCTTAACGGCTTTACCTAATAGATTAGTTAACTCGTGAGTCGCCAACTCAGAGAAAAGACCATCGGCGTGTTGACGAAATGCCCATTTCATATTATTGGGACGGAGTCGAATTTTCAAGATGTCACACCTTCATTATCTTGTCAGCCCCATCCATTGCAAATTTGTGTAGGGAGCACTTAATCAAGTGAGATAAAGTTTGAATCTATGGCTCATTTCTGCAAGGAACTCAAAACAACCTTTCTGGGAAGCTTTTGATTCATCCAGTGTGGTAGTATTACACTCTTTAATGACTGAAGTGTTAAGGGTGTTCACAAGGAAGTGGCGGTTGGAGAAATTCAGTCATGGAAAAATAAAAGATAAATATCGGACAACTGTCAATTGTTTTGGGAAGCTAAAATATTAGATTATTTATGTCAACTTAGCGTTATCTTTCACCAAGCAAAGTTCAGGATGAGCTGTTGCTGCAACTTGACAGGTATTATAGTCGATTTTGTCTTTTTGGCTACGTTCATTTCGCGAAAAATATTTTTGAGGGAAAATATTTTCCATGAAAGGGAAAAAGTCTTCTAAATTGAGGGAAAATGTTTTATACTTTTGAAAAATAGAAAATATTTTCCTCACTTGATTTCTTTTATCTCACACATCTACAAATCCTCACTTCCTCCTCCTCTTTCTTCCTCTTCTTTTCTATTTTTTATTCGAATTATTTTTAATTTTCTTTTTCTTTTTTTATTCAAATTATTTTTAATTTTCTATTTCTTTTAATTTTTATTTTTAATTATTTTTATTTTTTTTGTTTCCCATATTCTTCTTTCTTGGCTAGTCGTCAGTTGTCACTAGGTGAACCTCAAGGTTGTCGATCTCAAGCTCGCGCTCGTTGATCTGGCGAGCCTCGAGCTTGATGCTCACGCTTGCCAATCTGGTGAGCGGAAAATATTTTCCTTACCAAACACCAGAAAATATTTTCCGAAACATTTTTAGGTTTTAGCCGAACACCAGAAAATATTGTTATTTTCCTGGAAAATGACTTTTGGGAAAATATTTTCCGGAAATGGCCTATTTTTCGCGAAACGAACGGATCTTATCTCTGTTTGAAAATTTGGAATTGTACAGAAGCATGGTGTTGATATTAACTATAGTTTGTGGTTTAATGTGTGTAAGTGTATATGTGTGTAGGATATTTTTGGGAAAGAATGGACAAGGGACTAGTTAGAATAGTTCAACGATATAGGTCATGGGATAAAGGAAAAATAGTTTCATTATTTGAACAAAATAGTTGTACCAATATGGTTGATCAAGGCATTGGCGGAGGAGAGATGTAGGCTATATGATCTCTACTCCCCACATGCACAACAATAAGTACAAGCTCTATCTTTATGAGTTAAAGATTACATTAAGTCATGCTGGTGAATGTTTCTTTAAGAGGTCAACCTCTATACATGCACCTTCGTTGGGAACACACCATAGACAATGCCTAAAATTGATAAATCTACAATTTCTGAACTATGAGCTTAGCAACTAGACATTCCCGAAACTTAGTTCGAGATCTTAGGTGCTTCTATCATATCAAATCGAGTTAAAACAACAAAGGAAACGGAACGTTCTCATGAGTATCTTGAAATTTTTATGGACGAAAATGGATGACTTTATTATGCACATACTTTACCGAAAAATACAAAGTACGAAAATTCATACAATTGAGTCACCTAGATGAAGCCAGACCTTGTGCCTAAAGGCCAGCACATGCTCAATTCTCATGCGAGGACTTGGATAGGAAAAATGATGAAAACATAATAATTACTGAACGAATCCGAGTCCTAAATATCTGGGAGAAGCTTGCTTTCTGAAGAATGGCCGCGGCTCTCATCCTTACTTGCGAAAGAAGCTGAAGAGTCTATCCATGAACCTTCTATGGACATGCTTCCCGGCACCTGGCGAAAGTCCTGAGAAAATGTCGAGAGAGTTGTTTGGCTATCATTAGCTAGCCTATCGAAGGCTCTGAACCTAGGATCTGGATTTGTTGCCATGCGCTTGATTATTGGTGCTTGAATCGCGCCTTTCCCTTCGAGCATGCTCACTACAGATGACATTGGCGGCCTGAGAGTTGGTGAAAGATTGGTGCATAGTAGTGCCAGGTTTAGCATTCTCATTGCCTCTTCCTCGGAGTAATCTGAGCCAAGACGTGGATCCACGAGTTCAAGAACGTTCCCTTGCTCTTGTAACACACAGGCCTTTCATCATGTACAAATGGAAATAGAAGATTAGTCAGTTATCTTGCTTTTAGATAACAGAAAACAGTTTTAGGAACAATTGAGGAGAATAGATCACTGATAGATGGAATCTCATCATGTTCATGCATTCGTGTTCTCCACCGCCGAGGATGCTAATGCATACATATCAATGTGACAATAATCTAAGCTTGTAACCCATCTTTTCTTTTACTTTTTCTCTTTAGGAACAAGTCCTTCAAAGTAAATATTCCTTCATATATTAATTCACTCTGATCGAATTTGTACGTGTAGCTTCTTCCACCATTTGACTATGAAGTCACATGCCATCATTCTACTTGCAAGTCCTCAAAGCAAACCCGGAGAAAGTAGAGAAAGAGAGCTTCACGTCCAATATAACTTGAAGTCGCTGTACATTACCCAGTCAAGGAGATAAACAAATTCTTCCTTCGGCCTGTAATTTGTGTTGCTCTTTCCACTGACAATTTCCAAAGCAACGACTCCAAAGCTGTAGACATCGGCTTTGTCTGTCAAGTAGCCCCTCATCGCATATTCAGGAGCCATATAACCTCTAAGGCAAAGCAAAATAGTAATGGCGAATATGGCCATCGAAGGACATTCAGGGAAAACATACAGATTTGTAGTAATCAAAAGTTCATTAGATAAAGCAAATTAAAAGAAGATAATTAACCAAAATAACAGAAGACTTACCTTGTTCCAGCTATCCTTGTGCTGATATGTGTATTCTCTTCTTCATCGAGTTTGGCCAAACCAAAATCTGAGATCTTGGCATTTAGTTCCTTATCAAGCAGCACATTTGTCGCTTTTATGTCCCTATGAACAATTTTCAATCTAGATTCCTCGTGAAGGTAAGCCAATCCCCTTGCTATTCCCAAACATATTTTCTGTCTTGTGGCCCAGTCCAACTGAATTAGCTGCTCATCTCGACCTAGGAAGAGAGAGACAAAGAGAGTTTAGTTGGATGCCCATCAATAGCATATTAGTTGGCTTAGGAAAAACATCTTTTACCAAAAAGTGCACGGCCAAGACTATTGTTCTCCAGATATTCGTAAACTAGCAACAACTGATTTCCTTCAATGCAGCAGCCGTAAAGCTTTACGAGATTTGGGTGCTGGAGAGCAGATATCATGCCTATCTCATTGAGAAATTCACGATTGCCTTGTTTTGATTTAGAAGAAAGCTGCTTCACAGCAATTATGATTCCATCCGACAGTGTTCCCTGAGATTAACGATACGAATTTAAGACTCATAACTAATCAGATATTATTTCATTAAAAAAATGGTTGGCCTGACAAGATCCGCAATGTAAGTCTAAAACAAAGATACGTATTGAATTTATTAGATACCTCCTTCACATTGAATAGTGGATGAAGTTATGAACATACTGTGAATTACCTTGTAAACTGGCCCAAACCCTCCTTCACCTATCTTATTCACAGAATCGAAATTGCCCGTAGCGGCTTTGATTTGCCTTAAAGTGAAACGGCCAGTTTGGAGATCTAGCCCACGTAATTCTGAAAAAAGAAAATAAAATAGAAAAAAAGAAAGAAAGAGAAAAGCCAAGGTGTTTATCAGGAATGCAATAATAAGAACTAAGGAAAAGCATGGTTCTACAACAAACTCTCAATCTAAGGAGTGATTCACTTATATGGTCCTGCCTCATAGGCATGCAATCCTAATTAAAAGTAATAAGGCCAACTTTTGCGGTGTCACAGCTTACTCATTAGAAATCCACAAAAAATAAGAAAGTAGATAAATACGATCTTGAAATAAGCATCATATTTGTGTAATGATTCAAAGAGTGACAAATCCCTGGTGAGCAGATATGTCGGTATGATAATCTCACCTGGATCTTCAACTTCTTTGCCGCCTAAGAATCCTGTTTGCTTGAGGACTAGCAATATCAATAAAAGAAGAACTGTTGAAGCTACCGCGATTCCAATGATTGCTTTGGTTGATAGTCCAGCGCGTCCAACATCAAAGTCTACGAGCAGGAAAATATTGATAGATTTATACGCGAATACTTCAATGACCACATGAGGAGAGAATAATAAAGATCCGTATATCAGCGTTGACTTACTCGGTGTCACTGCAATGGCAGAAATAAGTGGCCCGTAGAAACCTCTATTAGGGATAGCTGTGGTTCCCTTCCCTGACCAATATAAATGAATCTCCAAGGTACTGTCATTCACAGTAATGTTATCGAAGTCCTTGTATATGCCCTTCCCAACACCTCCCGCTGCTTCTGCAATATTAAAATCCTTCAAAACTAGATTGCCCTGCAGAGTTAACAAGAATTTCGGTAAGAAAAGATCGTGCTCTTGTCGGATTGTTGTGTGTAGGCCTGTCAAACACCAAGTCATAATAACAATTCCCAAGTCAAATTCCTCAACAAAAGACGATAACACAACAAAATAGATGAAATTAAAATAATAATCAAGTGCCAAATTTCACTTCACTTACTTGTATCGATACATCGAATATACGTCTCCCGAGGCTGCTAAATGTTTCGTCATTGGAATATTGAATTTCAGCAAAATGGAGACGTACTTTGTAACTTCCTTTCTTCATGCAAAGGCCATAGTATCTGATCGACCCAGGGGAAAGGCGAGCTGTTTTGTAAAATTCTGAGCCGTCCATATTCAAAGAAAGTGGGTTATTCGCTGTGTAACCAGCTTTAGCTCCCATATAAACCCCGGTGCTGCTGTAAGCCCACTTTTCTAAAGAAGAAGAGAAAGCTGATGCCCCGATCGGACTGCTGTCGTCTTCATATTGATTCCCATCAAAACGCATTTTGGTTCCACCACAATTGATAAACAAGGAATGGTCTGCATGGGTCGTTGGATAACATTGCATTAGACATGATAGGGGACAAAAGTAGCTCGGCAGTTTATGCTCAACAACCAAACATGGTAAAACTCACATTGTGCTTTATCGCTGCAGGGTAGATCCTTCACCAAGCACCAGAACCTAATGGGATAAACCAAAAAGATTGTCGATAATATAATTTTCACATGCGATTATCAACAATTGGTATAGCTCATAGTCAAAGAGACTTACGAATTGTTTCCACCAGATGAATAGCTGGAAACCAAATTGCTGGAAAGCGACACAATGTGTTAGATAATAACTCTAGAAATGTGGGGACGGGACAGAACTACAAAATTTCTGCCTTGAGAGAGAATATGCATTGACTCACACTTGTGATTGCTGACAACTGGTTTGGGGAGAACCGGTGAAATTGTTGTAAGATAAGTCGCTGCATTTCATACCTTGAGCTAGTTAGTGCACATATTCACCCCCATAAATAATAATAGAACAACATTAAAGAGTAATATATATTAGATGTGAACCCATGAGTCTCATACTAAGAATTATGAGTCAAATTCGGCAATCTATGACAATCTTATGGAAAAGCAAGAACAAAAAATAGATATTTTCATAGGAGACTAACAGAGATTGTTGGCTACTTGTTACCCAATTGGGTACTTCTCCAGTAAGGGAGTTGTTTGTCAGGAACCTACATTCACAAATAAAAGTCACGTAATACTTGTCCAAAGAATTGTTTGCAATCCTAACTATATGAGGTGTATATGATACTAATGAGGAATGAAAATCAACTACATATTTGCCGAGACATTAGAGGTAGTCAAGAAAATTTGTAATTACATGAACTGCAGAGCAGCTCCCATCTCATCAGGAACTTTATCAGTCAATCTGTTGTTGCTCAGGTCTCTACCAAAGAAGATAAAAATGAGACGAATCAGATAGTTTTCTCAAGAAAACTTGCTGAAGTTCATATAATTTGATCTTCAGTTCATGTAATTTGATCTTTAGATTGAGGCCTTTCTCATTTTTAAAACATGTATTTTCTCAAAATATGCAACAATCTGCTAGGACAAGTCCAAAATCCGTCGGTCCTTAATAACCGGTCCACTGGACTTTTCAAAGAAAAGAAGATATGTCTTATGATCAAATGAGATGTCCACCTCATTTTAGCAACTTACAATGTGTTCAATTTTGTCCATTCTCCAATATAACTTGGAATTGAGCCATTAAGCAAGCAGTTTCTCAAAATCCTGAGATGTGAAAAACAATTATTAGTGGTAATCAGTATACTAAAACGAGAAAAATCAAATATTCATGATATGGAGCTCACAAATATCCCATGTTCGTCATGCCCTGCAAATTAGGAAAATTCGAGCTTGGACCATTCAAATCAGATATTCTCCTGGATGCATATAAAACCACTCCATCACATAACATTAACATACATCCTACCTTTTCAAAATAAAACACAATCTTGCAAGGTTATAAGAGACAGAACAATAGCACAAGATTGAATGCTCACAACTGCGTCAAGTTTGTCAACAAAGATATGCTTGAAGGAATAGGTCCCTCCATAGATGTGCCTTGCATGTCCCTGAAAACTTAATGTCATAATATAAGCACAACTTTCGAGTATCTCATAAATCATATAAATAAATATTTTTTTTGGCCCAAAATGAAAAGGAGTGGGATACGCACAATCTTGTAATTTTGGTCCAACTCCCAATAAAATCAGGTATCTTTCCTGATAATGTGTTTCCATCTATACGACTGCAAAGGGTTTATATGTAAAAATCCCTCAAAGAAAATTCAATGTTGAGAGATAACAAGTATTAAGATGCCACTTACAAATCTTCTAAGTTATTTAGGTTGCCAAAGGAGTCGGGTATTGTTCCCGTGAAATTATTAGCAGAAAGAAGGCTGCAAAAAACAGTAAAAAAAAAAAGATCTAGGAATTAGATATATTGAAGGATCAAGTCTCAATACATAAGTGTATATAATATAGAACAAAGTGTATTTTCATCTCCCCAAACAAAGAGAAACTTCGTTCTAATTAAAGTGGGAAGATTAAAGTCAGATTTATGTTTCACAATCTTGCAATCAAGAGAGCTCCTAAACATTAAGAAAGGACTTCAAAAACATGTTATCCAAGCAAAAGTGTGTCAACTAATGTACTCCAATTTACTTACAGTCTCCTTAAGTGAGTCAAGTTTCCAATGTTTGGCTCAAGAGCGCCTTCAAGCATATTGTCCTCTAATACACTAGCATAGACATAAATTTATCACCATTAGGTATAACACATACTCAATACAAAGGCATATGATTTATAGCAAGTCTTACAGCTCCTCCAGCGTGCTAATGTTGCCAATTTCCTTGGGAATACCACTTATGCGATTTCCGAGTGCTGACCTAAAGTACCAAAGTAAAAACAAAATTATGCTTCTTTTCTCTAAGAACTTATAATTAAAACGCGATAATGATGTCTGATGAATTATAAGATCAACTTACAGAATGGTAAGTGGTATCTTAGTAAGAGTTGTGGGGAGTGTTCCATTGATATAGTTAAGAGAGAGGTCTCTGCTTGCAAAGAATGCCCACTTTAGAACTTTTACAATTCTCAGGCTATAATATTCTAAACTTCTGACAAATTAGTTGATTTAGATTCTCACGATTCCTACATTTCTTAGATAGATACATGCGTGAGAAAATTGATGACCAGGTGCTTAAGAAAGATCAATAAAGTATTATGAAAAACATTGTCAATAATAAGATAAGGTGGAACTAGTAGTCTTCATTGACTCATAGCATGCTTTTCTATAATTTCCCCATAAAAATAAGGAACCATGGCCTATCAGACACTATCAAGTTCTCTGGCCTAATTACCTTCCAAATGGGAAGATCTCATGCAATCAAGTCTAACTTACATTTCTGTTAGGTAAGTGAGGTTGCCAAATTCATTAGGAAAAATCCCTGTCAAATTAAGTCCTTTCAGCTGGCTGCAACACGAAGAAGATTAGGTAAATTGCAATTGACGCGTTGAAAGAAGGATACGGGAAGAAACGAAAATAAGTGTCAGGTCTTTCATACATGTTTGTGACATGGCAAACTGTGCCGTTATTGAAGGAACAGTTGCAAGTCACATTGCTTAATATTCCTGAAGCAAAGGTCCTGTTTAGACCTATACTCTCGCTGCATGATGTTTCGCTTACATTCCAATATTTGTTTTGCATTTTTGTGGCGATTGTTTTCAGTGTATCAACTGCAAGCACAAACCGAAAGTTAAAAAAAAACATTTATCAGTATCCGTTGCTAGATATATGAAAGGGATTTAGAAGGACCAAACGAACATGTACACTAGCAGGTGCTTGTGAGTTTGTTTGTGGTAATGAGGCTCCAGCCATACAAACTCTGACAAGTACTTATTTTATTAGACATGTCTTGTGCATTAGCACAGAACAATTTCGAGCCAGCAAAGGTAGCGCCCCTCAGTTAAGTCGACTATAATCAGTTCGACCACAAGTAAGAAAGGCTTATTTAGTCTCGGGACTGTAGAGTAATGAGTAAACTTCGGACAGTGCATCGTATTTACTTGGATTCAACTAAAACTAGGTACTTCTACAACTGCATGTATGGGAAGATGAGCTTGCAAGATCAGATAAAGTTACAAGCGATCATCATGATAGATTCATTCCATTGTCATCGATATAAAATGTCAATGCCACCTTCCTTATTAGAATAGCAGAAGAAAATCACAAACAGAGGGTTTCTTTTTATTGGTCGAAAACAGACGGTTGACCACAGGACATTTAAGCTAGTTTATTCGGGAGAAGTAAACGATGTACATATATTAGGTGAGGGAGGACTATTCTTCTATCTTCTCAAGTTGACCAAATCAGGCTGGTCAAAAAAACCAAATTGCCTTTTTCACATTGCAATCCAGAGAGCGGGTTCGCACCCAAGAAATGAAATGCCATCTATTTGACCACCTTATTGGTGGTGGGTATTATTAGCTGGTTGATGACACAGAGAATCTTTATTTCGTGATGATCATATTAATTCTCACATAATTATGGATGGTACATTTCCTTTCCCTAGCGGAGTTAAAAAGGGTCGTCTACATGTCAATTGGTGGCCATATTCAGGAAGGCCTATCAATCCCAATTATTGCCACCCCACACAAGACCACTGGTCTGACGGCATGAATTTCAATGTAGAAAGATCCCTAAAATACTGTGTGATATCAACATCACAGAATTTTATCTGGACAAGTGACTAGATCATATGGAGTACTGCAAGACTAGATTCTGATTGGACGCACCCACCATGGATGCACGCGTTCAAGATCTGTCCGAGAGAGATGGGTTTGTGTGGACCCTGACAGACAAGGTTTGACTGAATCAAATACCCATAACTTCTTTTCCGCTGATTTTTCTTGAGTCCTAAATTTTTATTTCCCTAACAAGATTAGGATTGAAAAGGAGGCTGGGAAAAACAGTTGCCCTCGCCAACAGCCTATTCTCGGAAAAGGAAAACTTCACCAATAATTCGCTAGTTCGACCGGTTAAAGTAAAGATTATCTGTGTCATAATTGAGGAAAGAGGAGAGTATCTGCAAAAGGATACAAGAATCTAATTATGGAGGTATGAGTTTTAGGTTCAGAGACGGGTGATGAAAATTATGCTTAAATTTTCTCATAAAAATTAAAACTTTTAGAGGGGCCACCGTCGGCCGCCTCGGTCTCTGCTCTATCTGCTGGGGAGAGCTTTCAGAAAAGAATATGAAAGTGCAGAAGAAATATCTCCCGCACCCCCCAGAAATTCTTGGACCAGAAACAAAAATAGCGAAGAAAAAAAGGACTGAGAAATGTGATAAAAGCTCCAAACTTTAGAGTTCAATTTGCAGATTTCAACAGAGAAGAGCCAGAGAGAGAATCAGGATCAGAGTCCGCAAAGCAATTATCCCAAGAAAAGGAAGGAAAAAAATAAACAGGGGGCCAAAGAGAAGACCTTAACTGCCATCAAAGGAAAGGTTTTGGTCATTCTGGCGTACCTTCATCTTGCGGCAAGAGTTGAGCATCACAGTCGAAGACCGCACAGCAAATCACGACAAAAACGACGCAGACAGCCACTCTGGAAACTGAACCCAGAGGCACCACCATCGTTAACTTCCCCTGCTTCCCCCTCGCCCGACACCGACCCAAACTCCGACCTCGATCCCCTCGAAAAACCGTTTGCGAGTCCAAAACTACGCGAAAATCTGCTTCGACCACGACAAAAACAGCGCAAAGAGGCGCTGGAAGGGAGTGGTTTTGGCCCTTTGGGAGAGGACGGGAGATGAGGTTTTCTTCGAGCGCTTTGTGTTTGTCCGAGAGGGAGAGGTAGTTGGAGTGAAAGACCAAACTAAAGAATGATTTATCGGTTCCTCGTTATCATTTTCAGTCAGAGTTGGTCTCCCAGTGGCTCTTCGTCGCGCTATATTTTACTTTACTTTTCTTTTTTTTGTTTTGGTCTGAGTCGCGCTATTTTACTTTATCATTGATGAAAATGGGGCATTTGATATTCCGTAAATATGTTTTCCTCTTGGGAAGTGTTAAAAATCCTCATGTCTATTTGAACGGTCAATAAGGGTCGCTCCCGCATTATTTAAATTTTTAAAATGGGGCCGGCTGTTTTCGATACTTAGTTGTAAATTCATGTTACGTAGCACTAACCGAACAAATAAAACTTAGGATTTTTTATGGTTAATATCACCCAAAACCTTATATTGGTATACTTATGATAAATTTACTATTGAAAACTCCAAAATGATATATCTATAATAAATTTACCATTCTTTAATTTCCGTTTAATTATATCAATATAACAAAAAATTATAAATTGATACACCTGTGACAAATATAAAACAAAATCTCAAACTAGTATACCTGTCAACTTCCACGTGTCATTTAACTCAGTAACTTGATGATAAAATTTAATAACAATTAACGGAGGGCAAATTTGTCATAAGCATATTAGTTCGTAATTTTTTGTGTTGGAGTAAAATTGTTTCATGTGTACTAGTTTGAGTTCTTTCATAGTATTAACCTTAATTTCTAAAATATAACTTTTTTTCCACATTATGTATGATTGACCTCAAAATGCTTTTCATTAAATATACAAAGAGTATTGAGATACTGATTAAAAAGATGCAATTCAACGTTACTATCTTGGCTAGATGTTCTTCTTGTAACTATCTATTTTAAAAAAAAAAGATCGATTCTATATAAATGTGGTCTGAGTTATTTTACTTTAATATCGAATTAATAATAAATAGGATCAGGCAATTTAATAGGCAATCTTGGGTTATTGATTGGATCAAATAATTCTTTACTTATTTATTAAAAATATGGCAAAAATTGGTTGGTTTCTGTGCAATGCAAAAGTATTAAATTTTAGGGAGTAAGTGAAGTCAATACCGCTGCGGAGGCTTGACGTCAATACCGCTGCGGAGGGTTGACATCGGCCCTTGGTTTTTGGTATCAACTTGGCAATTTGGTGGGTCAGAGGATGCAAGTTGGCTGCATTCAATCAGTGGGCCATCGCATCTACTTGGACGAGCCCATCGCGTTGGATAGAGTTTTAAACGTAACGCTGATATTGTTGGCCCAATTCAATGGCCAATCGGTGAAATGACTGATTTTTCCATCTATCTATGTTTCTTCGATCACTTAGGTTTAGGTTTAATTCACATTTAGATTATTTATGACAATAATTGCAATCTTTAGTTGAATATTATTCAAATAGCAATATCCAGGTACTGCTTTTTTTCTTCTTAGCAATTCAATAACTATCCTCGATCTAATGAATTCAAAATTTAGTTTAAGATAAAATTGGCGGCACGCTGTGTAATTGATAAGTGAGATACTTTCTCCAGGGTTCATAAAAGGAGCAGGTTTTAAAATGAATACCAGCCACCAATTTGGCAATGGAAAAGTATTGAAAGGTTTGAGACTTTTTTATTTTATTTTATAGGCCGTAGGAAGGTGTAGACTTGATTTAAGGGGAACGATTAATCTATGGTCCTCCAGTTGGAAGATAACGTGTTCATTCGAGATAAAAAAATAATAATAAAGCAAAAAAAATCGAGATCAGACATATATAAAAATCCTTTTAAGAAATGACGAAGGAGTAGAGAACATACATATGTGTGGGTCATGGGGCTTTTTGTGGGTAGGTTAAAGAAAAAATGTGGTTTTTCGAAATTTAAGATGGTCATTAGATTCTTCATTTCGTATTTATATGACAAAATTTGTATTTTACCTATCTTATGTGATAATTTTCCCATATTTAAAGCATTTGGTAGTTGGATGGAGATCCTCTGTCAACCCACACATTTTCTCATCGGTGTTTGAATCAATTCTCAACGCATGTGGTAATATATTTATGATTGGAATGTGAAAGTACATTCATAAATGTGCCGTGCAGGTGTGAAAGGCTGACGACCTTTTCGAACACCACGAGACACTCCATCCTCGGAAGAAGGAAAAAGGGATTTGGAAAGTTCAAATATAAAAAAGCAAATTAGCATAGATTCCTGCCCTTAAAGTGTGAAAGCAAAAGCAAATTGCCGAAACATGGAGCTTGGGCTCACCTTTTCTATCGAAAACAACTAAAAATAAGAAAGAAGAAAAAAAGGCGTTTGACTACGATTCTTAGGGCTGCTAGGAGCGACTAATGGTCTCCAGAAACTCCCACCAACTTCACACGAGTTGTCATCGATGCATGCATGCTTTCTCGTCGTAGAAAACGATTGTCGGTCAAATACCATTCACTCGTTGAACGGTCGACTGGGCAGTCGTTGACAAGTCTAAAAATCAACAGTGATTGAATGATGAACATCATGTCGCTTTTTTTTTTTTTTTTTTGGTCGGGTAGCTGGAAAAAGGTCCTAGTTCTAAGGAATTGACATCTGTTCATCCAGTTGACCGATCAGGGCTCGAGAAATATCCCTTATCTTTAAGTAGAAGCTCGAACAGAAAGGGCGATTGAGATGGGACTGCTTTTCTTTTCGTCTGTCTGATCGAGAGATCGCATGGGCTCCTTTCACGCTTCAGGATCGGAGCTGAAAATGTATGGGGGAAAAAGTAGCAGATGAATAAATAAAGAGAAAAATTGATAGGATCATGGATAGAAAATTCCCCAGAGATGGCCTAAAGACATTGGGAATAAGAGAGAAAAACAAGATGTCGGCAGAGACAATGATATGCTGAGTCTTGTTCGAGCGGCTGTGCCTTTTAGCCAATTTTTTACTTTCAGTTTGATTTTAGTCAATATTAAATACTTTAAATTTTGAAAAGAAGCAAACGAAAGTCATTATTTAAATTCTTTTTTCCTTTTTATTTGTCGCGACCAAAAATTTCGGGTGTACCAAGAGTTTGGCTAATGGATTGTTAAGCCTGGACTTAACTCGGGTTCTCCCAAGCTCATACCAATTCGCGACTTAGATTCAAATTTTAACATGCAATTGATTTTTAACTAGGAGTCGCCACTAATATATTTTTGATGAGTCGATTAGAAACCCAAGTAAAGTAACGGGAGATTTACTTTACTCCTATGAATCAGAGATCATGGGTACAGAGACTTGATTACACTAGATTTCTCTAATACCCTTTCAGTCTCGTTTTTTTATTTTCAAAAATGTTTTTGTAGGCAGCTTAAATTGATTTTAAATCTATTTCCCTAACATGTGAGGTGATCATACGGGTGGGCAATCCACCAATTTAACACCCAGATAAAACAATGAATAAATTATTAAACTTACCTCAAAGTAACGAAAGCATCTACAATGTTAATTCAGAATTCACATTAACAACCCTAGATATGATTTCTAATTAACACGCAATTTCCCTTTTTTTTCACTTATTTAATGAAAATTATGCAATAAGCGATGCAATATTAACTAAATGACCTAATTCTAATGACAGGTAATTTCTAATTGAATGGACCTAGCAACTACTATATGACATACATTTCAATGAATCTAATCCTAATGACATGCATATGACATTTTTCTTTTTTTCTTTTCTTTTTCCTAAAAGAATGCAATCTATCCTAGATAATAAAACTAATTTATTCTAAGACATTTTTTGTATTTTTCATGAAATTCGAAATTAGGTCAAATCTGAAAATTACCTAGTTAGATTAAGATCCTATTTAATTTGTATTAGGAATTAGGTTGAGTCAAATCCTAATTTAAACTAAAATATTATCTTAACCCAAATAATCCTAAAATGCAGTCTATTTAAGAAAATATCTAAACTTATAATAAATTAAGAAAAAATATTATCTAAAACTAAACTAAGTGCAATTTTACCCTAATATGCAATGACGTACATAATATGCCTTAATTCTACATGACATATGCATGATGATTTTTATTGTTTTTCCTTTTTTTTTTCTTTTTTTTTTTTCAATTTCGAAATTAATAATTGCCAAATAATTAAACATGCAATCCAAATTAAAAAAACTAGCAACCTAAATTAATTGATTTGATTTTTGATTTTTTTATTTTTTTTAAATTCAGAATAAAATTTCTATTCTAAATATGCAAATCCTAAAAAAAAGAAATAAACCTAATCATAACCTACATTTTTTGATTTTTTTAAAAAGAAAATTAACTTAAGTGACACGACAACAAATCAAGCAATATTGATACCCAAATTGACGAACCATATCTCGCGCATGAGATCGGGTTGGCCAATTTCACATAAATCGCGAATTGAATCTCGGGCATGAGATCGGATTGACGATTTTTCAAGTGATTGCGAGTCGAATTTCGGGCGCGAAAATCGGACCAACAATCACAAATTTCAAGGCAATTTCATATCATGCAATCTCAATTTCACATAAAAGGGATAATTACACTAAAAAGAGCAAGTAATATGAATTATCAACAATAATAATAAAAAAAAGATAAATAAATAAAAGAAAAGAAAAACAAAATTTATCTAAATTAATTTTTGGCTTTTTTTTCAGCTTTTCTCTCTCTCACCTCACTCACTTTTTACCTTTTGCTTTTTTTGTGTACTTTTTCACCCGAGACCAAAAGGAACCCCTTTTACTTTGCACGCGATGTATTTTATAGGTCCAAAAAATGTATCCTCGCGACATATGTTTTTTTTCCTTTTTTGCTTGTGCACGATACCCCTAAATATGTCGTTGAAATATACACACCCCGTGCAATATTCCCTTTCGTATTTCTCGCATATTCTATCTAGAAAAATTCACTCTTTGCACAAAATACACCCCTTAGTGTATATTACCTAAAAATATGAAAAATTTGAACGGAATATGTGAAAAATCTTCCCTTCATCGGCGGCCTAAAATAAAATAAAACAAAATGAAAATAAAATGTTTCTAAATTATATGCCGTGTGTGTGTGTGTGTGTGTGTGTGTGTGTGTGTGTGTGTGTGTGTGTGTGTGTTTTAAATTTAAAAATCAACCCCAAAAATTTAGGCGTCAACATTATTTGTCAAAATTAAATGAAAAAGTATATAGTGACGGAAACTAAAGGGGACGGGGACATGTTCTAGAGGAAGAGTAAAGGAGTCCCTTCTCTACTATTAGGGACGTCATCATAGTCACATCCTACCCTTGAACCCTCTTTAAAATGTCCTAAGATCTTGTAGTATGAAGATCTCTTTTTCACATCAAGCCTTCTACATAGGGATGAAAGCCCAAACAAGCACCCCATAACATTTTTTACTAGAATTTGCGGCTGATGGAAGCGTCCCAGTAATTTTCTATACAATCCAATCGGACGTTTTCCAAACGTCTTTAAGTCAAAAACTCGAGCATCATTGATTAGATGTCTCACTAGTTTTATGTACAAGCTACTAGGGACAATGAAGAAAAGAAAAGAAAAATCATAAAATTGAAAAAAAAATGCAAAAATGGTCATTTGCAATGAGAAAAAGGGATAGGGCAATGACACTGATTCAACCATTGACAAAGGATGATGAAGTTACTGTAAGAAGAGGTTAATGTGTTTGATGCCTCCACGAAACAAAGTATCAAATTACTAGCGACTCTTCACCGTATGGTCAATGATTTTCTTGCTTATGCTAATTTATCTAGTTGGAGTACAAAGGGACGCATTACGTATCCTTCTAGTGCTGATTTGATAAACTCAAAATGATTTAGTCACGGAAGGAAGTTTTCTTAGATGAGACACAGGTGAGGATTGAATCTGAATCATCTCTTCAGAAGCAAGTTTGGTTCTTAGTCATATAGGAAAATGATTTTCCCCTGGGATTCTTCACTACCATTACGGTTTTGCTTGACGGATGAAGCAAGCTTTGTGCACTAGGGCAATTAGATAGATGTATCTTATTGAATGAAATCATTCCCTCAATTTAGTGGGCTCTTCATTTCCTTTATACACAGATGTCATATGTGTAATGGGTTGTTAATGAGCTTCCAGTCCAATGTTCGCAACTATTAAAATATTTAAATAATAAACAACGTATTGATTTAATAATTTAAGCTTTTAAAACAATCAACAATAAAGATCCGAGTAGGGTTGTTTTCTCAAAAAAAGAACCAAAGTGGATCTTGTCTCAAATAAACGTTTGAAGTAAGGATGTTTTCTAAAAAAAAAAGGCTTAGAGTAGACTTTGTCTCAAATAGAAACCTGAATTGGTTAATTTAATCTCAAATAACCGTCTAAGCTTACCGACCAATTTGCATGTGTGGCTCACGCTCCCTTTATGTGCAACTCACATGCAATTTACGTGCGACCCACGTTTGACTCACATGTGATTTACGGTAGCGACCTTAAGGAGACAATAATGAAGAACCATCAAAGAACCTCAATTGCTAAGAGAAATTTGCAAAGAAAAGAAGATACAACACATGAACATGTTGAGATCAAATAAAACACCCACCTCATTTTAGCAACTTACAATGTCTTCAAACTTGTCCATTCCCCAATGTAATTTGGATTTGAGCTAGCAAGCAAGTAATTTCTCATAATCCTGAGATGTGAAAAACAATAATTCATGGTAAACAGCCATAATAAAAAAGAGACAAAAGAAACATATCAAATGTCCATTGAATTGAGCTCACAATGTCTCTATCATGTTCATGCCCGGCAAATTAGGAAAATTCGAGTGTGGACTTTTCAAATAAGATATTCTCCTGGATGCATATAAAACCACTCCATCACCTAATATTAACAACCCTTCTACCTTTTCGCAATCAAACATAATCTTACAAGAACATAAGAGACAAAGAACAGTTGCACATGATCAAATGCTCAAAACTCCAAGTTTGTCAACAAAGATATGCTTGAAGGAGTAGGTCCCTCCATAGATATGCCTTTAATGTCCTTGAAAACTTAATGCCGTAATATAAGAACAACTTTTGAGTATCTCATAAATCATGTAAATAAATCTTTTTGGCCCTAATTGAGAAGAATCGGGATACACACAATCTTGTAATTTTGATCCGATTCTCGATAATATCATATATCTTTCCTACTAATGTGCTTCCATCTATACGACCGCAAGAGCTCTATAAATCAAAATCCCTCAAAGAAAATTCAGTATGTTGAGCAATAGAAGGTATTATGGTGCCACTTACGAATCTTCAAATTTCTTCAGATTGCCAAAGGATTTGGGTATTATTCCCTTGAAAATATTAGCAAATAGAAGGCTGCAAAAACAAAATTAGGAATTAGGAATATTGAAGGATCAAGTCTCCATGTGTATTTTCATCTCCCCAAACAAAGAGAAACTTTGATTCAATTTAAGCAGGAACATTAGAGTTAGAACTTTTATTTCACAATCTCGCAATCAAGAGAGCTCATGAACATCAAGAAAGGGCTTTTGAAATGTGTTCTCTAAGCAAAAGTGTGACAATTAATGTACTTCAATTTACTTAGAGTCTTGTTGAGTGGCTTAAGTCTCCAACGTTTGGCTCAAGAGCGCCTTCAAGCAAATTGTTGTCTAATGCACTAGCATTGCCATAAATTTATCACCATCAGGTCTAACACATTTTCAATACAAAGGTATGTGATTTATAGCAAGTCTTGTAGCTCCTCTAGCGTGCTGATGTTGCCAATTTCCTTGGGAATACCACTTTTGTGATTTTCAAGTGTCGATGTGAAGTAGCAAAGCGAAGACTAAAGTATGCTTCTTTTCAAACTCCTAATTAAATTGTGGTAATGATCTATGATGTATGATAAGGTTAACTTATTGAATGGCAAGTGATATCTCAACGAGTTGTGGGGAGCGATCCACTTACGAGTGAGGCCTTTGCTTGCAAAGAATGCTCACTTTAGAACTTCTACAATTCTCAAGCAACAGTTTGCTAAACTTCCGACAAATTAGTTGATTTAGATTCCCACGAATGCTACGTTTCTCAAACAAATACATGCTTGAGAAAATTGATAACCATGTGCTTAAGATCAATCAACAATTACGAAAAAACAGTGTCAATCATAAGAAGAGGTAGAACCAAAATAGTCTTCGCCCAACTCATAACATGTTTTTCTGCGATTTTCCCACAAAAATAAAGAACCATGGCCTATCATACACATTCAAGTTCTTTGGCCTAATTACTTTTCATATGGGAAGATCTAATGCAGTTAACTCTAACTTATGTTTCCATTAGGTAAGTGAGGTTGCATAATTCATCAGGAAAAATCACTATCAAATTAAGTCTCATCAGCTGGTTGTGAAATGAAGAAAATACTGAGAGAAACAAAAATAAATTGTTGGTTCATACATACATCCTTGTGACATGGCAAACTATGTTGTTAATGAAGGCATTATTGCAAGTGATGCTCTCCTAAGTAAGTACATATTTTACTTGGCATGTTTTGTAGATAAGCACAGAATGCTTTAGAGCCAGGGAAGGTAGCGCCCCTTGATTAAGATGATTAAAATTGACTTGACCTTAAGTAAGAAAGGTTATTCAATCTCAGGACTATAGAGTGTAAAGCAACAAGTATGGTTTAGGACCCATTGATTGGATGTCCTACTAGTTTTTTGTGCAAGCTACTAGTTATGATCCCCAGTAGTGCTGGCATGATGTTAAAGTATAGCCACGTCCAACTATAATGAGAAGGACAACTTTCCAAGCATATATACGAGCTTCTACATTAGAGATATTGAGAAACTTTTAGATATAGAGATCATTTTCTAAAAAAGGAATCGAAGTGGATTTTATCTCAAATGAGGATTTAAAACTAGGCTTTTTTTTTCCCTCAAAAGAGAGCCTAGGGTGGACCTTGACTCAAATAAAAAACTGAATTGGTTAATGTAATATCAAATAAAGGCCCGAGTTCACCGACCAGCTTGCACGTGCGACTCACGAGCCACTCATGTGCGACTCACAAGCCACTCACATGTGACTCATGTATAACTCATGTGAGATTTATGTCTGATGTATTGGCATTTAGTTCCCTAAGTAGCACATTTGTCACTTTTCTAATCCTATCAACAATTTTCAATCTAGACTCCTCATAAAGCCAATCCCCTTGCTATTCCCAAACATATTCTCTTTCTCGTGGCCCAGTCCAACTCAATCCGCTACTCATCTTGTCCTAGGAAGAGAGAAATTTTAGTTGAATGCTCATTAATAGCATATAGTTAGCTTGGGGAAAGCTTCTTTTACCAAAAAAAATGTATGGGCAATACTATTGTTCTCCAATATTGGTAAACTAGTAACAATTGATTTCCTTCAATGCAGCGACTGTAAAGGTATATGAAATTTGGGTGTTGGAGAACATATATCATGCCTATCTCATTGAGAAATTCACAATTGCCATGCTTTGATTTAGAAGAAAATTGCTTCACATCAATGATAGTTCTATCCGATGGTATTCCCTGAGATTAATCATACAATCATAACCGATCATATTGTATTTCATTAAAAAAGAAAATGATTAGCTTGACAAGATCCAGGTTGGTAAGTCTAAAACAAAACACATATTGAATTTATCAAACACTTCCTTCACATTGAATGGAGGATGAAGTTATAAACATACTGTGAATTACCTTGTGAACTGGACCAAACCCTCATTCACCGATCTTATTCACAGAGTCGAAGTTTCCCGTAGCAATTTGATTTGTCTTAAAGTGAAATGGCCAATTTGGAAATCTAGCCCACATAATTTTGAAAAAAAATAAAATCCCTAGGTGTATATTAGGATAGCGATAATAATAATCGAAGGAAAAGCATAATTCTACAGCAAACTCTCAATCTAAGGAGTGATTCACCTATATGGTCATGTCTCATAAAAATACAATCCTAGTTAAGAAGAAAAAAATGCCATCTTTTGTGGTGTCACAATTTACTCATAAAGATTACATGAAAAATACAAAGAAAGTAGACAAATACGGTCTTGAATTAAGCATCATACTTCTACGGTGAATCAAAGAGGGATAGATTTCTACGTGAGCATATATACTAGTATGATAATCTCATGTGGATCTTCTACTTCTCTATCACCTAAGAATCCTATTAGCCATAGGACTAGTAATATCAAAACAAGGAGAACCATTGAAGCTTTCAGGATTCCAATAATTACTCTGGATGATGGTCCAGGGCTTCTAATATCATAGTCTATGAGTGGGAAAAAAGCAATAAATTTATGTGTGAATGCTTCAATGACAACATGAGGAAATAATGGTAGAGATCTATGCATTCAGTATTGACTTACTTGGTGTTATTGCAATAGCAAAATTAAGTGGTCCATAGGTTCCTCTATCTGGATGTGATTCCCTTCCCTAACCAATATAAAAAAATCTCCAAAAAATTTAAATAATAATAATTAAGGAAAAAAAAAGAAGAAAGAGGGAAAAGCGAGACCGGACAGGGGTGGCTCGGCCTCTTTCTTTTCTTTTCCTTATTCTCCCACTTGGGCCTGGTCCAGCCCAGTCCTTTTTCTTTTCTTTTTTTTTCTTTTTTTTTTTTTTTCCGGCCTTCTCCTTTTCTATTGCTTCCTTCCTTTTGTTGGGGGCAGGCCAGCAACGATAGCTGGCAAAGGACGAGCCCCACGCACGCGCTTGAGGGGTTAAGGGGGCCTGGTTTGGGGATTTTGAAGGGTGTTCGAGACATAGTGAGAGAGGGAGAGCAACCGAGAGAGCGAGGACCGGAGACCGAAGAGTGAGGTCATGAGCGAAGGGCCTCCTCCGGTAGCCACCGCGCCTGGACGTCGGCCGCCGACCCTCGCCGACGCGCGCCTCTCCTACAGTGGGTCTCAATGCGTTTCTTTTTCATTTGTCTCGGGTTGCGTCGATTTCCCAAGGATCCCGGTTTGGAGGCGTGCGAGGCGATCGAGCATAGCCCGATCTATTGAGCTCACCCAATGTTCGCCGCCCCCGAGCCGGGTAGGGACCCTCGGCCGATCCCCTGCTCGTGCCCTGTTTTGCCCCATTGCGGGCTCGCAGGACCAGGCTTCCTCGCCATCCAGTTAGTGCGAGTCCCGGCCCCGTCGGTTCTGTGCTCGGCCGTTTTTGGTCTGTGCTTGTTGATTGTTGAGAGTCTGGCGCGAATCTGAGTCTTGATTGTTCTGTGGCTCAGTCGACTCACCCATGTGTTCGACGTAATGCCTGAACTAGATTTGCATCGGTTTTCTTGACTTTTGGTCTGCGCTTGTTGTTGGTCGGAGGAGGTGAATCACGGCAGGTGTTGATATGGTCGCCCGAGGAACGACGGCATGGACGAGAGGGTCGAGGGTGTTGCCGGAGGTGCGGTCAGTGGCCGCTTGTCGTGGCTGTCCATGGAGGCCGCGGTTTGGTGGTTTGGGCATTCACGCTCAATGGCCGCGGCTAGAGTCGCCTTGACTCGGCGATGATGATCGAACATGGTGGCCAACGGTGGAGGGAACGAGCGTATATTGATTCACTGTAAATCATAATGTCACGGCTGGAGTTGTAATGTTATGGAATCGGTAAGCAAATATTCGGGCGTCCTGGGCGTGCTCGAAGAAGAAGACGTTGAGGAGCAGAAGTTGGAATCTTGGGAATGAGAAATCGTGGCGGCGGTGGTCAAGACTCAAGAGTAGTGAGTTTTGTGGCCTTAGCTTAGCTAAGCATAGTGGACTTTAGGCTAATTTAGGCTTTTTGAACCTTGGGCTGAAATAGTCATGAAAGCAAAGAGGGCTTCAGCGTGGGCTTGGTGTAGCATTAGTGGAAGAGTGGGCTTAATTGGGAGTTTTCCAAATTGGGCTTAGAATGGGTAGAATTAGAGTGGGCCTGAGGATAAGCTCAACTGTGCCCTTTAGCCTAGACCGTGAGTCTAATCTCAGCCCATGGCCCAGCCCGAAGACTAGTGGCAGGTAGCCCTAATCCCCTTTTTGGATAAAAAAAATATAAATTGTATTAAAAAATAAAAAATCCTGAATTTAAAAAAAAAAGCGTATTTTTTTTTTTGGGCAAGCTCCTCTTAAAAAGTAGGAGCCTTTTGATCAAAGATTGTGCTCGAAGTTGACTAAGCTTTTAGAGTTCTACCTTAGGGTTTCGATTCTCTTTGGAGACAAATGCTTTTGATTGCGTACTTTTAATATGATAGTTATAGCTTCTCTTTAGCCTAGTTAAGATTGGTATGTATTTATCTCTTAATGTTAGATGCTTGTTTTCTCTTGTACTTTATTTAATGCTTCCTTTAGTAACTAAGTGTTATTTTAACGATAATGCGCCATTATGATTACCTCACATGTTAGTAAGTGGGTTTAAAATCAATATAGATTGCTTGTTTGTGAACAAGATCAGGTATCGAAATAATACTACTTGATCAGTTAGTATAAGCAAGTTTTTGGTCCTAGATTCTCTGATTACGTAAAATATGAGATGTAATTCCATACTTTACTTGGTTTCTAGCTGATCTTAATAGGCTAGTGATGACTTCTTATTAAAAATTTCCTATAGCATTAATTTGAATATGCCAACATCATGTGAGATATGGGTTTTGGAAAGCCTGTGTCTAAAAGGAGGGCTATAGGCTCACTTTTTATGCAATACCCCTAAACTTATATATTTTCTCCTCTAGATGGAAAATGTAGGTTGCAACATTAAGATCAACAAATTGAACGATTAAATTTGATGAAAGTTAACGAAGTCTAAATTTATCATAAGTGTATTACTTTGGGATTTTTTTGTATTAAAAGAATTAGTTAGAAACAAATTTGTGACTAGGGGTGAGCGGTTCTAAGTTTCTTATGTGTTCCACTTGGAACCTGGACCCTATCATTGGATATAAGTTCATCATTTTTTGGAGCTTGAAACCTATTTGTCGAAATATGGAACCTAGAACTTACTCTATTATAGGTTCCAAGGTGGGTTTCAGAGTCTAATATATATATATATATATATATTATTTCATTTTTAGTTAAACAAAACGAAAATAAATGCAAAAAAAAATGAACAAGCTTATCATTCATCAAAGAGAATACAAGACAAACAAAATTATTAATAGAGGAAATGAAATTTTTGGTAAGGAATTCAACTAGATAAAAGAGAAGAAATGGAACAAAAATTTACATTGAAATGGAACAAAATTCACTAGGCTTTACTGTTGACTAGGGGTGAGCGATTTTAAGTTTCATACAGGTTCCACCTAGAACCTACCCATTTGAATAGGTTCTTCATTTTTTTGAACTTGAAACCTTCCCTACATATTATATAACCTAGAACCTACTTTGCCAAGGTCAACTCAGGTTCTACCTATATTATCAATTGAATGATTGCAGTAAATTAAAACATTTAATGACCATCACTTGCTATTACAATTTACTGACCATAACTTATATTTAGAAACATGAAAAATATGGACATTAATAAAGTAAAATTCTTAGTCCAAAATGAAAACTCCGACTGGTGCTTCTAAATTATACATTCATTATTGAACGATATGGAACATCACGGGATCATGTGAAGATATGGACTAACAAAAACATTAAAACTTATTATAAGTTCTAGTTACAGGTTTCGGGATCTAAGTTCTTCCAATCAAAGACTTAGAATTTACCCGTTGAAACAAGTTCCTCATTTTTTGAAACTTGGAGCCTACCTTACATATCTTGGCACCTAGAATCTACAGGTTCCCACTGGTGTAGTTTATAGGTTCTAGATTTTACTATGGAACCATGTTCACCCTTATCTGTGACAGTTTTACCAATTTATGGTTTTTCTTGGTCGAAAAATTAGTTTGGGATAAATTTGTCACAAGTGTACCAATTTAGGGTTCTTAGTGGTCAAAAAATCAATTTGGAATAAATTTGTTGTAGGTGCACCAATTTTGGATTTCCTTTAATATTAACCCTTAGAGTGAGATTGTAAACCACTGGGATTCGCCCTAGTGGCCACCCTTCCAACATGGAAGGGGGAGGTGAGGGGTTCAAATCCCCACCTTCTTAGGGGGGGGGATGGGATGGGGACGCGTAAGTTTCAAAAGTGGGTTTCGACTCCCACGCCCTGCAAGAGGCATGGCAAAAGTCTGAGAGTGAGTGTAGAATAGGAATAGAGTAAGACTGACAAAAAAAAAAAAAACATGAACTCAACAGGTGCTGAAAATATCGATTCTACTAGTCTTTGAAACGTAGACAATTTGGGAGTATTCGAATAGTGGGGAGTTGGTTAAACGGTTAAAAAGAAAAGAGCGATGTAAGTTTTGACTTGGAGTAATGTATTTCACATATATTTCTATTTGAATGGGTGATACACTTGTCTACATCGATAGAGATTTAGATATGTCAATATATATGGAGCCATTCATGAATGGGATGTGCTAAGGTGCAAAATGTTCCACCACCGTACAACTTGTGGAGCTATCATACCATCACTGACAATGATATTTGAAAATGTATAAATTTTCTTTTCGTGTAACCACTTTGACAAGCTAGCTTTTCTAAGCGATAGTTGTCAAACAATTCATAAATCAATCATACAGTATAATCAATTCAATTTTAAATTTTTAAATTTGGTTAATCTAGTTTTAAATATTTAATAAATATTCAATATATCAATTAAATTTTATGAATTTTGGCTTGAAATTGTCGAGGTTGATGCTTTTTTTTTTTTTTTGCATTTTAAAAATTTTATGTATTTTCTTTTTCTTTTCCTTCCTTTCTTTTCTTTTCTTTTTTTGCTTTTTGCTCATGGCCGATCACTTGCCAAGGCCATGCTTGCCTAGATCAGGGCGAAGCCATCATGGCCCTTAGAAGCAAAGCCTTGCTTGTGGCCGGCGAGCATGGCCCCTACCTATGGCCAATGTCGGTTGCCAACCATGGCCTAGACCGGTCACAAGCAAAGGGATATACTACTAATTTATCTGGTCAATGATTTTCCTCCTTATGCTAATTTATTTGGTTGGAATACAAAGTGACGCACTATGTATTCTTCTTGTGCTAATTTGATAGACTCAAAATGGTTTAGTCATGGAAGGAAGTTTTCTTATATGAGATACAGGCGAGGATTGAATTTGATGAGAAGCAAGCTTGGTTCTTAGTCATATAAGAAAAAGATTTTCCTCTCGGATTCTTCACTATCATTACGATTCACTTGATCGATAAAGCAAGCTTGGTGCACTAGAGCAATTAGATACATTTATCTTATTAGAGGCAATCATTCCCTCGATTTAGCGGTCTCTTCATATCTTGTATACACATATACCATATATGAAATGGGTTATTAATAATGTTCAAGTCTGATGTTTGCAACTGTTAGAATATCTAAATAATAAATCGTGCATCCATTTAACAGTTTAAACTTTTAGATTAGTTGGTAATAGTCCCATCAAATCTCACATAGTATCAAAATTAAAGGTCCGTGGCTTCATTGATAGACTCTCACATGTTTTCTACCGTCCCATACACACGTCGCCGTGTTAGAATCCACGTTTAAGTTGATATGGAACTTTCAAAAGTCACCTAAACTTGCATGTTGTATTTAATTCATTTGTTGACAAGTCTTTTGCATGGCGTCGTGCGAGGAACTAGGAGATAGAAGAGGCCATGTGAGTCCAAAGTAAAGAAATGTATCTGCTGTCAAGTAAAAAACCCCTCTCGCTCGAAGTGATTTTTATTTTAACTTTTTTCAGATCTCTAATGATCGACACAGTTTGACTTTTTTTAAAAAAAATTTTAAACACTTTAAACTTTGGTAATAAAAAATGTGTTTTTAAACATAAATTACTGTATAATCTATTCATAATTTGGGAATATGAATTTTATTTGTATCTCAACAAGCATTTGATTTACATATGTAATTTTGTTGGCGTTAACATTCATGTCATTATTATTATTATTCCCTGACTAGTTAGACAACTTTTATGATCAACTCAAGTAAGAGCGACGTAAGTTTGACTTGGAGTAATTTATTTCGCATATATTCGAATTTGAATGGGTGAGACACTTTTCTACATCAATAGAGACTTAGATAGGCTAAAGTATAAAGCAACCGTCAACGAATGGGATAGACTAAGGTGCAGACTATTCCACCAAACTCTATTATTATTTGAATAGTCTTGTGGGGTTCTCATAATGTCATCGTCAGACTATTCCACCAAACTCTATTATTATCTGAATGAGTCTTGTGGGGTTCTCATAACGCTTTCAAATTCCAACACGAATGAATTTTCTTTTTGTGTAACCAGTTTGATGAGATAGCTTTTCTGAGGGATAGTTGTCCAAAAATTAATAAATCAATTGCATGTTATAGTTAATTCAATTATAAATTTTTTAATTTGGTCAATATAATCTTAAATTTTAAAATAATCTTAATTTATAGTTCTTTTGGCTAATTTTAGCCTAAAATTGTTGATGTAGATGTTTTTTTTTTTGGCATTTTTTTTAAAATTGTTATGAATTTTTTTTCCTTTCCTTTTCCCTCATTTATTTTATTTTTTTCCCTTGTCGCTGTTTTCGCTCAAATTTGGGCAAGGGCGTCATGGCCCTTATAGGCCAACTCTCGCTTGTGGCTAGTGAACGTGGCCCTTGCCTATGGCCGATGTCGGTTGCCGATCATTGCCGAGACCAATCATAAGCAAAAAAGAAAAGAAAAGGGAAAAAAATATAAAAAAAAAAAATGCTAAGATGGTCATTTACGGTGAGAAAAAGGGACAAGGTAACAACACTGATACTTATCTTCCACCATTGGTAGAGGACGAAGAAGTCATTGTGGGAGGAGGTTGATGTGCTTGATGCCTCCACCAAACAAAGTTTCAGATTGTGAGCAACTCTTCACCGGACAGTCAATGATTTTTCTGCTTATACTAATTTATTTGGTTGGAGTACAAAGGCATGCATATTGAATCTAAATCACCCTTTTTTGATTTGAAAAGCAAGCTTGGTTCTTAGTCATATGGGAAAAAGATTTTCCTCTCAAATTCTTCACTATCATTACGATTCACTTGACCGATGAAGCAAGCTTAGTGCACTGGGGCAAAGATATATGTATCCTATTGAACGCAATCATTCTCTTGATTTAGTGGTCTCTTCATATCATTTATACATGGATACCATATACATAATGGGTTGTTAATGAGGTTCAAGTCCGATGTTCGCAATTGTTAGAATATTTAAATAATAAATCGCGTATTCATTTAACAGTTTAAACTTTTAGAATAGTCGGTAGTAGTCTCACAAAATCCCACATAATATCAAGATTAGAGATCCGTGGCTTCATTGATGGACTCTTACATGTTTTCTAACGTCCCATACACACGTAGCCGTGTTAGAATCCACCGTTTAAGTTACTATGGAACTTCCAAAAGTCACCTAAACTTGCATGTTGAATTTAATTGCATTTGTTGACAAGTCTTTTGCATGGCGTCGTGCGAGGAGCTCGGAGATCAAAGAGGCAATGTGAGTCCAGAGCAAAGAAATGTATCTGCTGTCAAGTAAAAAACCCCTCTCGCTCAGAGTGATTTTTATTTAAACTTTCTTCAGATTTCCAATGATCGACACAGTTTGACTATTTGTTTAATTCTAAACACTTTAAACTTTTGTAATAAAAAACGTGTTTTTAAACATAAATTACCGTATAATCTATTCATAATTTGGGAATATGAATTTTATTTGTATTTCAACACGCGTTTGATCTGCATATGTAATTTTTTTAGCGTTAATATTCAAGTCATTATTATTATTCCCTGACTACTCAGACAACTTTTATGAGCAACTCAAGTAAGAGCGATGTAAGTTTGACTTGGAGTAATGTATTTAGCATATATTTAAACTTGAATGGCTGATACACTTTTTACATCGATAGAGACTTAGATATGCTAATGTACAAAGCAACCACTAATGAATGGGATAGACTAAGGTGCAGAATATTCCACCACCGCACGACTCTGTTATTATCTGAATGAGTCTTGTGGGGCTATCATAACGTCACCGTCAGTGACTTTCAAATTCCAGCACGTATGAATTTTCTTTTTGTGTAGCCACTTTGACGAGACAACGTTTCTAAGGGATAGTTGTCCAAAAATTAATAAATCAATCGCATGTTATAGTTAATTTTATTATAAAAGTTTTAACTTTGTTCAATACAATCCTAAACATTTTAATACTTTTCTAATATAGTTATTTTAGCTAATTTTAGCCTAAAATCGCTGATGTAGAATTTTTATTTTTATTTTTGCAATTTTTTTTAATTTTATGAAATTTTCCTTTTTTTTCCTTTCCTTTTCCTTCATTTCATTTCTTTATTTTTCGTCGTCACCATTTTCACTCTGGGCGAGGGCATCACGGCTCTTACAGGCCAACTCTCACTTGTGGCTGGCAAGCGCGGCTCTTGCCTATGGCTGATGTCAATTGTCGATCATTGCTAAGAGCAGTCACAAGCAAAAAAGAAAAGAAAATGAAAAATAATAATATAATAAAAAAATGCAAAGATGGTCATTTGCGGTGAGAAAAGGGGACATGGTAACAACACTGATACTTATCTTTTGCCATTGGTAGAGGACGAAGAAGTTACTGTGGGAGGAGGTTGATGCACCTGATGCCTCCACAAAACAAAGTTTCAGATTGTGACCAAACAATCAATGATTTTCCTGCTTATGCTAATTTATCTTGTTGGAATACAAAGGCATGCACTGCGTATCCTTCTTGTGTTGATTTGAAAGACTCACAGTGGTTTAGTCATGAAAGGAAGTTTTCTTATATGAGACACATGCAATGATTGAATTTGAGTCACCATTCTGTTTTGAGAAGCAAGCTTGGTTCTTGGTCATATAGGAAAAAGATTTTCCTCTCAGATTCTTCACTATCATTACGATTCACTTGACCGATGAAGCAAGCTTGGTGCACTAGGGCAATTATATACATGCATCTTATTGAAGGCAATCATTCCCTCGATTTAGTGGTCTCTTCATATTCTTTATACATGGATATCATATGTCTAAAGGGTTGTTAATGAGGTTCAAGTCCGATGTTTGCAAACGTTAGAATACTTAACTAATAAATAACACATTTATCTAATAATTTAAACTTTTAGAACGATCGGCAATAATCCTACCAAATCTTATATGGTATCAGAAATAGAGATTTGTGCATTCATTGATGGACTCTTACATGTTTCCTAACGTCCTATACACATCCGCCATCTTTGGGACGTTTGTGGAGCATCCAAGTATTCCATTCGGATTAGGGGTGTGCAAAAGAACCAGGATCCACCTGGAACCGAATTGGAACTGCCTGGAACCGGTGGTTCTTGAGGGAACCGGTCTGATTCCCGGTTCCAATTTATGGGAACCGGTGGGTACCGGTTTGGTTCCCGGTTCCATGGGCGGATCCGTCCACCCGCCCACCCCGACCGGATCGATTAATTTTTAATATTAAAAAAAATTGAAATTACTAATTAACAAACCCAGCATCAAAAGGCAAGTAGTGCATGAATCAAAATTAGTCTCGATCTTTGTGCGCAGAAGAAAGTCCCGATCCTCTTGAGGCGCCGCTCAGCCCCTGACCTTCCGAGACCGCCAGAGGGACGGTAAGCCCAAACTCGACTCCTATTTTTGGACTGTTCTTGAAATGATTGATGAGGCGATATATCTTATTTAGCGAAATCATTGTCCTCTGCATGGAAGAGATCACAGCAAGCCGAATCTGCACATCGTCGCAGAGCTCTGCATCACTAGTGCCTGCGAGTTGCTCTTGCTGTTGATATGGATATAATAGAGTGGAAGTAGTTTATCTTAGCCTCTGCCAAATGTGCGTATTGTTGCGGAGTTATCTGAGTATCATGCATAATAATTCGTTTTTCGAGGAAGTTGTAATTCTACAAAAAGAGAAGATCATGTCATGTTGCTAGTTATAGACTTGGAAAATCTTATCTATGGTTATTGTGCAGATGTAGTAATTTTGAACGATGTTCTCAGAAAAAGAGCTCATGCTTCGTGTTGCAGAGTTGGTTCCGAGGCATCCTGGACGGACCAAGAAGCAAGAGCCTATGTCCACCGCAAGTATTGGAGCTTCGAAATCCGGCAAGGGCGGGAAAAAGAAGAGATAGTCGAACATAGTTGCAAATGCATCGCCGCAGTTATATTATTATTATTGTGAGACCGGTTCCATGAATCCACCCGGGAACCGGACCGGACCGGCGGTCCGGTTCCCAGGTGGATCCATGCAACAAACGGGTGGATCCCGGTTCCAATTTTTCGGAACCGGTCCTTAGCAGGCGGTTCCCGGTTCTAGGTCGGAAACTGCCCGCCTGGACCATGCACACCCCTAATTGGGATGGTGTATAGTCCTACCGTGCTGGGGACATTTCCTAAACCATCCCAAGAGGCTCGAAAATTGTCTCAATCGTCTTGGAACCATTATTATTTGATCTCAGTCTAAACTTTATTTGACGTGCCATGGTTTTTCTGGACTTGGTGTCTATATATCTACAAGGAACGGAGATAAAAGAGCCAAGCAAATATGAGTATTAGTCGTCAAGGTAGCAATAGCAAACCCAATCGCCCCCATCGCCGCCGCCCCCCAGCGCCCCCCCGGCGCTGCTTGAGTTCATATTCGACCAAATCTAGAACATGCTCTTGATTATGTTGCAATTGGAATATTTCAGCCTTTTTCGACGATGACTGTGTACAAAATAATCACTGATCTGCATGCTTAGAGCTCCCCTCAGACGTACCGTTTAGTTGGGAAATATAGGAAATAAGGACTTGGGTTCATTCTTATTTGCTGAATAAATTAAACATGCTAAATTTAGTAAAACTGTTAAAATTATGTCTCAAGATCTGACGTTAATTGTTAATTGTAGGGTTTTGAATATTCCGAATTGGATATATCTCATTTTGCTTTGATGTCAAATTGGTGAGAAAAGAAAATAGAAAAGGACAGTCCGAAATTTGGACTTCCCCTGCAAGTTCGGAATACTGCAATGCGAAATACGGGAACTTTCTTTTACGAGTCGCGTCGATTTTATTTCCATTTTTTAGAGTTCAGTGGGACGTTGGACTTTGACCATGAAAGAAGTAAATTGTGGACTCATGGCCAATTGCATGAGAGAAGGAAAAAGGATATTAAATCCTACTGGAAGTCGGCAAATAAGAAGGGGCTCACATTTATATGCATATAAATATTCGGACGGAGGAATCCCGATGTGCCGTGGTTGATGAAGAGTGCAGCAGGTCTTCGTGCCGTCTGCGTCGAGAGAGAACTCTTGAAGCGCAATTTCTAAGCTAGCGCTTGTTGTGAATTATTTCTGTAAATTTTTTCGTGAATTATATTCAAAAAGTAGTAGTGTTCAAGCCAATTAAATATTATGAGTTTAATATCTGTTTATTTCTTCACGAGATTGAGAAATTATTTCACAATAATTTGTGGGGCTAAATATTGCATGAATTATTGGCTATAATCAGGGCTTAGAGAAACATTAAGAGTGTTTAAATGATTTGAGTATGGTTGTAATCTCTATTATATCGCTTAATTTATAGTAGAATTCATCACTGCTTTTCCCATGGACGTAGGTCACTATGACAAAATTATGTAAATCTGGTATGAGATTTATTTTCTTATTCTATCTGCTATATTATTTGATTGTTTGCTTTCGCAGCAAAAATTGATTTATGAAAAGGAATGATGTGCTAAAGTGACGTGTGAAAAATCCTTTTATTTTTTTGTAATTAATTCTGTAGACCACATCATCTAGAGAAAAAAGAGTTTATTGGAATATTTTCGGAATGGTTTTTATTTTAACTTTTCCCAAATCTCTAACTGCACACGGTCTGGGACGGTAAAAGAATTATTTTGACATTTTAGAAGCTGAAAAAATAAAAAACAACAAAGTCGTGCATGGATATGTGCATCTCCACCCGTGTCTGATCTACATATATGATTTTTTCTGGTATTACCTTTGAGTAATATTTGGACACGTTAAAGAACTTTTATGAGCAGCTCAATTAAGAGACTTGTCTAGTTCACTTGGATTAACCTGTTTCGAATATATTCCTTGTCAACATCGATACAGGCTTAGATTTGCTAATGTCCAAGCAACCATTAATGAATGGGACAGACTATGATGGAAATTGTTTCGGATTCCCCGACCATGCAACTCAATTATTGTTCGAGGAAGTACTTAGGATAAATATTCCATCTATCTGCTGGGACTTTTTTTTGTGTATCAAGTTTGACAAGATAATTTTTTTCAATATTTATAGTCAACATAAATGATACTATCAATTGCATACAAGCTATGATCTAGGATTGAATTTGTTAAAATAGGTCGTAAACCAATTTTTTTAACCCATATATGATGAGTAGGGTTGTTGTATTCAATAAATGGATAATAAATGAGTTTAAACATAAGATGAATGTTAAATAAGTCATAAATGGATCTACAACTTACTTAAATCCAACCCATCTTTATTACTCTCTCTTCATTATCTCTTGCCCTCACCCGATTTCATGCTCACTAGTTTCCTAAATTGGGCTAAATATAAAAGGTTGCATTTGGTGGTTAGTATAAAATTTAGGATATGATAAAATTTATCATATCCAACATTTAGTGCTTGCTCAAGATAGATAAAGTCGGATATAAATGGGATATAGATCGGATAAAATTATCTCATGGAAGAGGTGGGATAAAGACGGATAAGATTTCTGATATCTATTATAGAAAACTTTTTTTTTCCTCAAATAACAAATTTCTTATATTAATAAATTAAAATTATATTTTAATATAATAATATTTGAATTATAATATAAGAAATTCAAAATAACAAAAAATAAAAATTATTTTTTAATTTAATCTTATTTTTATTTATATATTTGAATTTAATTCTATCTTAAAATATACATTCAATATATACATATATATATATATATATTTATTACATATTTTAGGTGTTTTAGTAATTTAGGTATATTAGTACAATTTTTTATTTAATGAAATTTTATTAGAGAATGATGGAAGGGGAAGAAAGAACTAAAAAGGAAATTAATGAAAAAAGAGAGGAAAATAAAATGAAAAAAGAAGATAAAAATAAAATAGAAAAGAGTATCATGAGAGATTTTTACTATATTATTTTGTAAGATTTATGATTCATATAGGCATTTATACCAAACAATATATAATATGATGTGAATATATCCGATATTATTATTACAATCACTAAATAGTGGATATGATATAGCAAAAATCCCATAGATTTCATATCTTATTAGTCCTATCCTGGTTAGAAATCTGGACGATCAAATGTGGCCAAAGTATTTTAGTAATATAAGTCAAGTTAGGTATGAATTACTAGATTTACGTTACATAGAAATTAGTCAAAACTAGTCAAAACTACTCGAGCTATTTGTTTAGCAGGTCTATCAGGCTAAATGACTAAACTTAACCCATTCATAGAGTTCAAAGGGTGTTTTGTTGGCCTCCACATAATCATATTTCCGCATCCGTACCCCTAAACTATTGAAAGAAATAATTGGTTACAACTAAAGTAAATAGAAAGAGGGAAAGAAAAAAGATCTTTTCGAGGAAGTGAATCTAATTGTTGTCCGAATAAGTTAATCACCTAATGGAGTTTCCAAGAGTCATGGAGTATGGACTCCACTATGGATAAAGTGTATAATAACCTAAAGCTACTGAGCCGTGATTCTAGCAAAAATGATCATTTGCGGTGAGAAAAAGGGATAGGATAATGACATTGCTACTTATCTTCGATCATTGATAGAGGACAATGGAGTTACTGTGGGAGGAGGTTGATGCGTTTGATGCCTCCATGAAATAAAGTTTCAGATTGCAAGCGACTCTTCACCGGATGGTCAATGATTTTCTTGCTTATGCTAATTTATCTGGTTGGAGTACAAAGGGACGCACTACGTATCCTTCTTGTGTTGATTTGATAGACTCAAAATGATTTAGTCATGGAAGGAAGTTTTCTTGTATGAGACAAGGCCGATGATTGAAGCTGAATCACCTTTTCGATTTGAGAAGCAAGCTTGGTTTTTAGTCATATAAGAAAAAGATTTTCCTCAGGGATTCTTGACTAACATTGCTGTTCACTTGACAGATGAAGTAAGCTTGGTGCATCAGGGGAATTAGATACATGTATCCTATTGAAGGCAATCATTCCTTCAAATTAGGGGGCTCTTCATATCCTTTATACATGGATATCATATATGCAATGGGTTGTTTATGAGGTTCAAAACCGATGTTTGCAACTATTAAAATATTTAAATAATAAACCACTCACTCATCAAACAGTTTAAGCTTTTAAAATAATCGGCAGTAGTAATTAAATTTCACATGATATCAAATTTAGAGGTTTGTGTCTTCGTTGATGGACTCTAACATTTTCCCTAACATCCCATGCCAATGTCCCATCTTTGGGACGTTTGTGGAGCATCCAAGTATTCCATTGGGATGCTATATATTCATTACCGCACTCGGGACATTTCCTAAATCGTCCCAAATAGGCTCGAAAATCATCTCAATCGTCTTGAAACCATTATTATTTGATCTAAGTCTAAACTTTATTTGACGAGCCGTGGTTTTTCTAGGATTGGTGTCTATATGTCTAACATGGAACGGAGATAAAAGAGCCATGTTGGGTCAAAGCAAATGTTAGTATCAGTCGTCAAAGTAACAAAAGCACCTCGCTCGGGTTCATTTTCGACCAAATCTAGAACATTCTCTTGACTGTATCGCAATTGGAAAATTTCGGCCTTTTTTGACAATGACTATGTACAAAATAATCACTGATCTGCATGCTTAGTGCTCCCCTCAGACGTACCAATTAGTTGGGAAATCCAGGAAACAAGGACTCGGGTTCATTATTATTTGCTGAATAAATTAAACTGCTAAATTTTGGAAGACTGTTAAAATTATGTCTCAAGTTTAAGCCCACTAGACAAAACCGATCCGACGTTGATTGTTAATTGCAGAGGTTTGAATATTCCCAATTGGATATATCTCATTTTGCTTTGATATCAAATTGGTGAGCAAAGAAAATAGAAAAGGAAAGTCTGAAATTTGGACTTCCCGTGCAAGTTCGGAATAGTGCAATGCAAAATACGGGAACTTTCTTTTACGAGTCGTAGTCGAATTTATTTCCGTTTTTTAGAGTTCAGTGGGACGTTGGACTTTGACCATGAAAGAAGTAAGTTGTGGACTTGTGGCCAATTGCATGAGTGAAAGAAAAAGGAAATTAAATCCTACTGGAAGTCGGCAGAGAAGAAGGGCCTCACATTAATATGCACATAATTATTTGGACGGAGGAGTCCTGATGTGCCGTGGTTGATGAAGAGTGCAGCAGGTCTTCGTGCCGTCAGTGTCGAGGGAGAACTCTTGAAGCGTCATTTCTATGCGAGCGCTTGGCGTGGATTATTTCTATGAGCTTTTTTTTTTTTTTTTGAATTATATCCAAAAAGTATTAAGGTTCAAGCCAATTAAATATTATGAGTTTAAAATTTGTTTATTTCTTTGTAAGATTGAGAAATTATTTCACGGTGATTTGTGCGGCTAAATATTGCGTGAATTATATGGTGTAAGTAAGGCTTGAGAAATACTGAGAGTATTTGAATGACTTGAATATGATTATAATTTCTATTATATCGCTTAATTTATAGTATAATTCGTTGCTGCTCTCTCCGTAGATATAAATCATTATAACAAAATTATGTAAATTTAGTGTTGGATTTATTTTCTTATTTTGTCTATTATATTATTAGATCACTCGTTTTCGCAACAAAAATTGATTTATGAAAAGGAATGACACACTAAAGCAATGTGTGAAAATATATATATATTTTATTTATAATCGATTCTATAGATCACATCATCTAGAGAAAAAGAGTTTATCGGAATAGTTTCAGAATGGTTTTTATTTTAACTTTTCCCAAGTCCCTGATTGCACACAGTCTGGGACGGTAAAAGAATTATTTTGACATTTTGGAAGCTGAAAAAAAAAAAACTACGAAGTCGTGCATGGATACGTGCATCTCCACATGTGTCTGATCTACATTTATAATTTTTCTGGTATTACTTTTGAGTAATATCTGGACATGTTAAAGAGCTTTGATGAGCGGCTCAATTAAGAGCATTGTCTAGTTCACCTGGATCAACCTGTTTATTCCTTGCCAACATCGATACAGGCTTAGATATGCCAATATTCAAACACCCATTACTGAATAGGACAGACCATGGTGAAAGTTGTTTCGGATTCCCGACCGTACAACTCAATTATTGCCCGAGAAAGTAGTTAGGATTATTATTCCATCCATCAGCTGGGACTTTTTTTGTGTATCCTGTTTGCCAAGACAATTTTTAAAATATTTATAGTCAATATCAATGATACAATCAACTGCGTACAAACTATGATCTAAGATTAAACTTGTTAAAATATGTCATAAATCTATTTTTTAGCCCACATATGGTGGGTGGAGTTATTATATTTAGTAAATTGGTCATAAATGAGTTTAAACATAATATGAGTATAAAATAAGTCATAAATGGATCCGCAACTCACTTAAATCGAACCCATATGACCCTCTCTTCATTATCTCTTGCCCTCACTTGGTTTCATGCTTACTTATTGTATGAGTTTCCTAAATTGGCCTAAATATAAAAATATTTTAATAATACGAGTTAGGTCGAGTATGAGTTATTAGATTTACATTACATAAATATAGGTAAAAAAGAATTAAATGTGTATATTTGGATCAGACTAACTCGATCTATATGTTTAATGAGTCTATCTTGGACTACCTGCACAGGCTAAATGATTGAACTTAACCAATTCATAGAGTTTACAAGGTGTTTCATTGGCCTCCACATATCGGATTTCCGCATTTGTACCCCTGAACTATTAAAAGAATAATTGGTTACAACTGAAGTAAATAGAAAGAGGGAAAGAAAAAGGATCCTTTCGTGGAAGTGAATCTAATTGTTGTCAGAACAAGTTAATCGCCCAGTGAAGTTCAATATGGACTCCACCATGGATAAACTGTATAATAAACTAAAGCTGTTGGGCCGTGATCCTAGCGAAATCAGAGCCATTGAAAAGACTATTGTCATTGGAAGAACCAATGCAAGAGGAAAAGAATGATAAGAATAGAAAGATTTTTTGCTAGGTGCATGATAACATCAATCCTAAGGAAGACTTAGACTTATTCTCTCAATTTCAGCCGTTGAAATTCACAACTAAACGTGTCTTTGTTCCAACCACTCAATCTTGATCACTTATAGACGAACACTGTGAGCCTTTGTCCACTCTCCCTCTTTTTATACAGGCATGCCATGAAGTTAAACCACACATTCTTAACAATCATCTCTCTCTTGCTTAGCCAAGTTTTGCAATCCCAGACTCTGGTTAAAGAGAGTGAGATCTCTCCCTCCCTCCCTCCCTCCCTCCCTCCCTGTCTCTCTCTCCTGTCCCTCTGTGGGTTGAACTTGAGACTGAGATGGTGGCGAATCTCTTCACGGTTCAATCCCTCTTCTATGGGTTCGTCCTTCTGTGCGCCATTAACTTAGCTGGTGCCGCCACTTGTCTGCCTGACGACGAAGGTGAACAAAATAAATACCGATCTTGTATTGCTTTCATCGTATTGTTCCTTTTCGTCCTCTTGTTTTTGGCTCGCATGGATACCGAGTTTTATTTGTCCGTGCTTTCTTTCACAAGTAAAGAAAGATGCTATACATATATATTATATTTAACCTCAAGTACACACGAGTTTGGCCTTGTTTGTGCTTACTCTGCATTAGATACTGTTCCTTTGACTTGTCAGCTCTTTTCTCTTTCAGTGGTTGCGTTGAGAGAAATAGCAAAGACCTTAGGGAAAACGAACTGGGATTTCAATGTAGATCCATGCAGTAAAATTGGTGGATGGGGTGATAACAAATCGCCTGATAAAACTACAGACGCTGTCACATGCAACCGCGATGCTGACAACACCACTGTTTGCCATGTCATTAGCATGTAACTCTCTCTCTCTCTCTCTCTTCCCAGATAAATAAGTAGGAAAAACCTCAAGTTAATGCATTTTTCTTAGGTTGAACAAGTTGATGTACTTTACGAGCATAGCTTCCTAGCTAGACTTTGATATCAATCACGCGATTGCGCACCGATTCTTTTATCTCTTTATTGAGTCAACTAGTTGACGTTGTGAACAGTTTTAGCATTTCACTGAAAAAACAAATTGGCCAATTTCTGGGTCGAAAGTGTATTGAGTACAAGAAAATGGATATTCACTGGATAAGGCATTGAAATCAAAGTTTAGCTTTTCAATTGCAAAAGCGATTGAAATTTAGGGGAAAAGTGTAAAGTTTTACACCTATTGTATTGATGCAAATTTAACCCTAAATATTTTGATTAGTGCCAATTTAGTCCTAAATCTTTTGACTGATGCCAATTTAGTCTTAAACATTTTAAATGTGCCAATTTAGTCTTTAATTTTTTTTAACAAGTACGAATTTAGTTCTAAATGTTTTGCCAATTTAGTTCTTCGAGTTAATTTTGATCGGATAGTGCTAATATTGATGCTGGCCAACTTACATTGCATCACTGATACTGACGTAGATAATTTTTAATAATATTTTAATATTTATATATATTTATTATTATTATTTTTCTCTCCTTTCCTCTTCTTTCTTTTGCTGGTGATCAACCACCGGCCATCCACCGGCCATGGCGAGGGCAAACCCTGGTGAGCTCCCCTTGCCAAATCTAGCAAGATCGGTCCTCACCCAGACCAAGGCGGCCTCGTTGGGCGCCGCCTTTGCCCTCGCCTAAGCCAGGGTGACCTCATCGAGCATTACCTTCCCTTGGGCGACGCTCGACAAGGGGAGCCTTGCTCGGGCTAGATTCAACGAGGCTGACCCTTATTGGGGCTCGCCCTCAGTAAAAGGAAGAAGAAGAAAGGAAAAGAAAAAAATAAAATAAAATAAATAATCAAAATATTATTAAAATATTGTTAAAAATTGTCCGTATAAGCGCTAGTGGTACCACGTAAACTGGCCACCATCCACGTCAGTAATATCTTGTCAAAATTAATCGGAAAGACCGAATTGGCATAAGTTAGGACGTTTAAGACTAAATTTACACTAATTCAATATGTTCAAGATTAAATTGTCACCATTAAAATATTTATGACTAATTGGATAGGTCTATGAATTTTTTAACATTTTTCAAGAAATTCAAAGATCATAAGTTAAATCTATTCATACAAATAAGTTGTGCTTGCAAATAGCAATCATTATGCTACTATGAGAATAATGGCATAGTATAGTTCATAAATTATTAAAAGAATTGACTCCACAATCATTTCTAATTATTTATTATTCCTTTTTTTTTTGTGATTCAAAACATATTTTTAATCTTATGGTGGATTAAGGATAATCACATAAGTATTTCTCTTTTTCGTTTTGCATGGAAAAACATAAAAATGAGATGGGAAGAAAAAGAGTAAAAGGGACGTGATTGCTCACTCGTAATTTCTACCATGTCGAGACTTCTTGTCAAGCTTTCAATTCAACAATGATTTACCTGTAAAGAAAACAGTAATAGTTTTATTAAGCTAAGCGGCTGCTTGACTTTCGTCCAACTTGAACATGATCACCAAGCTTTCTCTCTCTCCGTTTCTAACGTCATGAAGGCCTTCCTCACTGTTTACGAGTATTATCATCCTCAGGAAGTAATCAACCTCAGCAACTCAGTTTCAAATACATAACAAAAGAAATCTTATTAGACAAATCAAATTTATGACATGTCTGGTTTCATTTCTTGAAACCGATCGAGCAACCATGGCCAAGCTTGTTTTTCATTTTTGTTTAAGTTGATACCTTCTTCTTTTTTTTCCTTTTTTCTTAATAATTTAATTTTTTTTTACAGTGCAGCACTTAATGGGCACCACATCAGTACCACGTGTTTTAAGATTTTCTTTAGCCACATTATACAGAATTAACGGAAGTATTTGATTACATCAATTTGAAAAAAATTAGCACTTTTATTAAACTTATCCCAATTCCATATATGTCATGTTTCGATAAAAATGAATTTTTCATAGACTATTTGTCATTTTAACTCTAATCCTGTATTTTGCTTCATATAGTGTTAAATGAGATCAAAGTAATTTTACTCTCTACGTTATAGTGTTGATTCATGTTAACAATTGTAGATATGTTATATATTACATTACATATTGTGCATGGTATAGTCTATTCTATATTTATACGATTTTAAAATATTGTTTCGCATAGCATCAATCTGTTTTGCATTGTATTGAAAGGGATAGTCAACTTTTCTCTTCATAATATCGATTTATGCGTTTGTAATTTTTTTTTCTCTCCACTAAATAATACATGTCATGCATGATAGAGTCAATTCTTTGGTTTTACTACTTCAATGTAATAGCTCTCTCAATTTTATTTATAAAAACACTTGTATATATTGCCTCGGCTTAGATTAAAGCTTGCAATCAAGGAAACTAATTATGTTGAAATTGAAAACGGATAGGATATCGAACCACAAAAACGAAAACTATCCGAGGTGTACAGACCACATTTTTTTAGAGATTTTTTTTTGGCCGAATGGATGTTTAAAGTTAAGTAAGAACGAATATTTGAAAGGAAAACCTCATTAGACAAATCTCAAGAGACAATATTACCCAACTATGTTTATATTCAATAAATAAAATCTTATCGTCTTTCTTACACATTTATTCAAATAATAGTTTTAGATTATGCAAGAGGAAGACTATAAATAAAGTGTAAGATTGGGGAAATAATGTAGTTGGCTAAAGAAAAATCCTCAAGCAATCATATCGTTTATTTCTGTTCCCAACCCACTTTATCTGGGTTGATCCTAACCCCATTATGTTCGAAACTTAGAATTTCAATTCAGGATACGAATAGGTTTATACTGTCATTTTTCTTAAAAGGATGCCTAAAAAATTCATGTCGTTATGATATGATCGAAAAATAAGTGTTATCCCGATTGTATTATAAACGAAAAAAGGTTAAATAGTCTAATGGAACTATTTTATTAACTATATTTTTAAGAAATATTGTATGTCATTATTGAGTTTTGTTACTATTAAAAAAATTACTGGAATATCAAAGTAATTTACATGAATATGAAATAAAAATTAAACATACTTTGGGCATCAAATAACAGGTAAATAAATTATCTTATCATATTTAAATTATTTATTATGTAATAAAAAACATAATATCAGTTGTTCACTATGTATGATTATCTAAATTTTCAAAATCTAATATTATATTATTCATAATATAATGATGTTAATCACTAAGTAAATTAATTGATGCTCAATTTTTTTGTAATTATTATTTTTTATCATATTATTAATCATATAATAAATTATATCTATTTTTAATAGAATCACATATTACTTTATTAAATCTAAATCGTACTCATAAATTAACTTTTTAATAATAGATAAAAATGTATATGTTAAAATTGTAATATCTTGAATATATATGGGGTATTACATTTGATGATTGGATACTAAAGTGATAATTATAATAATTTTTTTTTTATATATAATCATATGTTATGTGCTTAACATTTAATTCTAATCATATATAAATTATTAAGATATAGACAATTCTCTGATATAATAGATAATATATCTAGTCATTCGTATGAGCGTTAAGCTCATGAAGTATGATTGACAATTAAAGTGATAATTAGCATATTTTCTCCGTCTCCGAGTTTGGGGGTATTTTTGAAATTCCGATGCTATTTCCATTTTGAATCAATTGGTATGTAGATATACATAGCCGTTCTCCAAAATTATTTTGTCATTGTGAAAACAGAGTTCTCAAGCAGCAGTCTCTTCCCGGCACTCTTCCACCTCAACTGTTCAAATTGCCTTACCTCCAGAACTTGTAAAACTCTCTATTCTCCCTTTCTCCATTATCATCAATCCTCTTCTTGTTCTTCGTGGCCGTCATCGTCGTCTTCATCTGTCTCTGTAAACAGTGATGTCACACGCAACTACCTGAACGGCACAATTCCTAAAGAATGGGGCTCTACGAAGTTGCACAACATGTATGTGCTCTCTCTTTCTCTCTGACATGCACGCACACAAAAACACACTTCGGCACACAAACATAGAAATACGAGTGTCTTCTCTTGATTGGGGGAGCGCGATGATATGGGTGCAGTTCTCTGCTTGGAAACCGGTTGACTGGTCCAATCCCAAAGGAGCTGGGGAACGTATCTACACTTTGGAAATTGTAAGTTATCACTCATCCGGCCGCTCGCGTTTGGCCTCTTCGCTGTGTTAAATTTGATTGATGTTGGAGATATTAACTCTCTCCTGCTCAGAGTTGTCGAGATCAACCAGCTTTCTGGAGCTGTTCCTCCAGAGCTCGGGAACTTGTCCCAGCTACATCAACTGTGAGTCTCTTGATGCAAATTTCTGCATCATTAATTGAGTTATTATTCGCTGATGATTTTGTGTCTGGGAAGGGAATTTTTTTCATTGAAGTGATCTGTCAAGAGATTGGCATTTACGTTCAATTAACCAATGTGATACCATTGGTATTTTCTTGTTCCAGGCACCTCACGTCAAATAATTTCACCGAGGAGCTACCAAAAACATTTGCTAAATTGACGACATTACAGGAGCTGTTAGTTTCCAGTTTCCACAAACTCTGCTAATATTTAGATACTTCTATTCTTTCTTCTTTATATGAATCTTGTTGTTTTACGCAGGCGACTTAGTGATAATCAATTCACAGGAAAGATCCCTGATTTTATTCAGAACTTGACAAATCTCGATATGCTGTAAGGCTTAATGCTTCTTCACCTTTTAAGTTGGTCTATATAGATATACCCCAAAGATAATTTAATCTATGTATTGTATGATCAGGGTTATTCAAGGAAGTGGATTGGAAGGGCCAATTCCCTCCGGGATCGCACTTTTGGAGAAATTGTCTGACTTGTTAGTGTGGAAATTCGGCATTTTGATCTGATCTCTCCTTTCTTTAATATGGTGTCAATCTAATAGAGTTCCCTGTTTGATTTTGATATGTAGGAGAATAAGTGACCTCGATGGACCCGAGTCCCAAGTTCCACAACTTAGGTGTACAAATATTGTGACATTGTGAGAGCGCTGCTCCTTCACAAATAGTTTACTTAATGCAAGAGAGCCACATCGTCTTGGCAATGTGACAATATCAGTGCTTTTCCCTTATAGGATGCTGAGGAGCTGCAATCTCATAGGAACGCTACCTGGTTATCTAGCAGGAATGAAGAACCTAAAAATATTGTGAGTGGAAAACGGCTTTCCCCTTTTCCCATTCCAAGTAGAATAAACAATTTTACCCTTAATGAATGAGATTTAAACTAGGTTATCGTTAACTATTGATTGCAGTTAAAGAACCCATTTAAGATGGCTTGAAGGTCCCTTACTGACTTCAATGGTGTTTGGATCTTTTCTGTAGATATTGCTGAATTGTGAATCGTGATGTGGCATTTAAATTTCTAGTGACTGCAGCCTTTGTTGTAGAATATTCAGTTTTCTGCATAAGTATATGGTCCTTTTCTCTCTTCGTTTTCACTTTTCTAGGAATAGAAACCACAAGAATTCTTACCTTGGTTGTGGCGCCCATTTCAACTAAATTACTTTTGCTTTGATTTGTTATCTTAACTTCTTAAGAGCATTAATGCAAAATGGATGCTTCTAGTGGTTGATTGTTTGGAAACTTTCCTTCTAGTGGTTTATTTCTCGAATCTCAGCCCCACAATATCAAACTGTAGTTTTGTGCCTGACTGTGGTATATTTGTCAGCCATAATATTCTTAGTTCCAAAGAGGGCATGGCTACAAGTGCCCCTCCATACAAGTCAATTATTCTTAATCTGGTCATCTCTGTAAGATTTTGTAAATGCTACATTTAACGGCAATTTTTTGCTATTTTGTTATTATCAGCCATCAACGTTTGTTCTTTGTTTTTTTTGACATTTTGAATAACCGAATTTCTGTGGTTCTGCCGTGGCTTGTCAGATACTCCATTTCCTTTTCTTCAGGTTAGACTAGGTCGCAATTTCTCCATCGATAATTATATTGGACTGCAGAATCATGCTTTCCTGTTTTTTGAAATCCTCACTTTTTGTTTTGTTCATTCAAGCTGATATTCTACTTTCTAAGCAGCCTAGTATTTAGTCATCATCCCTTTATTCACGAATAAAATGTTATGGAGGAGATCTGTTCAATATATTATGATGTGCTTTATTTTTTGTCCTATTAGATTAATGGAATTCAATTTGAACTATAATATGTTGCATTCCAAGGGTTTGCATTCAATTAAGGCACTGTTTGGTAATCATCCAAATAGTGCCTGATTTGTTTTTTTGTTCCCAGAATCAGTTTGGAAACAAAATCGCGTTTGATAAAATTTTTGTTCCCGGGAACAATTTTGGACAATAATTGAGAATAAAAAAAAAATGTGATTCTCAGTCTGGGAATCAAAAAAAGAATCAAAATAGTGAAAGTCTTCTTCTTCCCTTCCGCCATCCCGTGATTGCCGTCCACCACCGCTCGTCGCCGTCCACCGGTTTGGCAAGCTCGCTGGTGGCCAGGCAAGCCTCATTGAGGTTGAGTGAGGCCCACCTAGCCCCGGCGAGGCTTGCCCAGCCCCACCGGTGGCTGAGCGGGCCTCGCCCAGCCCCGGCGAGGCCCGCCTGTCCACTAGCGAGGCTCAGCCTCGCTGGGGCTTGGCAAGCCTCCTGACGCCCAGCCCCGCCGATGGCCAAGCGGGCCTCGCCTAGCCCCGACGAGGCATGCCTGTCCACCGGCGAGGCTCGGCCTAGTCGGGGCTCGGCAAGCCTCCCGACGCCCAACCCCATCGGTGGCCAAGCGGGCCTCACCTAGCCCTAGCGAGGCTCGCCTGGCCACCCGTGAGGCTCACCTAGCCCCGCCAGTGGCCAAGCAAGCCTCACCCAGCCCCGGCGAGGCCGGCCTGGCCACCGACGAGGCTCAGCCAACGAGGGTCGGCCTCATCGAGGGCCGGCGACGCTCCAATGAGGTCGCCGGCCCTCGTCTGGCGGGTCGCCGGTCTGGCGACTGGCCATAAGAAGAAGAAGAAGAAGAATAGGAGAAAAAGGAAAAAAAGAAAAAAATTATTTAAAAATTAAAAGAAATTGATTTGGAACAGAATCAATAAGCACTGTATCAAACGTAATTCTATTCCAAAATCAGAAATTTTCGACAGTTACCAAACGTATTCTTTTATTCATAATCAGTTCCCGGGAACAGAATAAAAAATAATCATTTCTTGTCAGAATCTGTTCCCGCGAACAGAATCATTACCAAGCACGCCCTAAGTGCCTAAGTAGCACTTCAATTTATTTAAATTTAAATTTCCAGGTCGTAAATTTGATTTACAGCAGATTTTTTGTATAATTATAGCGTGTGACCAACTTGATGAACATGGATTTTATGCAATGCATGCCTCCATAAACAAATGTCTAGTAGAAAGCATAGGCACCAGGCAGTTATCTGTATGTCTAGACATCCGAACTGGACCTATAGGTTCATTGATGTAGCCTGTGTTTGCACGATCCTCCAAAGTATACTCAAAGAGCATCCAATGGGAGTGCGTTAAAACTATCTTCTCATTATATTTGTCTCCTTTCAATTCAATTGTTTTGCAGGGACCTCAGCTTTAACAAACTGAGTGGTGAAATCCCCGACAACTTTAGCAGCTTGGGACGTGTAGATTATATGTAAGTACTTTGATGTTGGACTTAGGCTTCTTTTTCATATATTAGATAAGAATCTAAATTTGCACGTTGTTACAGTGGCCAAACTATAGGCAACTCTTACTATAAATTAGTTGAGCTATCAATAGAACTTAGACCATGGTAACATGTCCAATTTATAACCCTTAAAGTCCTTGTGTCTTGAATGCTTATTATTTCACCATTCGAATTTTACAATGATTTGGGTCATCAATTTATATTTGTTGTTGACTGATTATTTTGGTGGGACTCTAGTCTTGGAGCAGACGTAGATTGATAATATTATGTTGCTTAAAGAGCATAATTCACAAGTTTCAATAGAGTTATTTGTTTACGCTGGAAGGGTTAACTGGATCAGTTTTAAGCATTTGATAGTTCAATGTATATGTCATTAAGGCGCGTCCTGTGCACCTTTTTTATGATGCATAGGAGATTAAATATAGCAAAAGTCCTTAGTCTGTCTATTTGGTTCTTTCCACAACAAGGGCCCCAGATTGTATGGTGAGTGCAGTTCTTACGTGCTTTATAGAAGGTCTACAGATAGGACCCTGATGTCTAGTCCCTAGTCTTGAAATGATGAGAAACTGTAGTCCTATGTTTCTTGTACTGTTTAACAACAGCACATCTTTTTATCTTTCTGCCCAACAATTGACTGTTTGACATTCGTACATCTTCCCTAATTATTTATTTTGCCTTAGAGGGACAAGAACATTATCGTGAGCAAATAGTTAATAAGCTGGTACGACAGTATCCTTCACCATGTTCAGCTTTGTGCGTTGGTGTTATATTCCCCATGCACTCCTAGTTTTGCAAGGATCAAGTTTTTCGTTTGTCAATGATTTCCTTTATCTTTCATCTCCAGCTGAAAGATGTATAGTGATATCACGAGTTAAATGATTTTTTTCTGCAACATTAATAATTAAATGCTTTTAATCTGCTAAAAAATGCATTTTCAAGGAATAACTTTAAAATTTTTCATTTTGAGTGTGTGAAGTACATGAGGAACTGACTCAATCAAATATTCATGTTTAGCTATCTAACTGGAAACCAATTGACTGGAGCAGTCCCCGATTGGATCTTGGATAATGCAGAATATGTGTAAGCTCTGCTGCCTGAGGAAATTGTCTTGTTTAATCATGAATTTGCTTCTTGCTCTATCCGGCTAATCTTGCATTGTAGTGAGCAATTATTCATTCCCATCTTGCATCTTTATGGTTGTAGCCTATGGAGTTGAATGGAAACATCATAAGTACCTTTCTCCTTGTTGGGATCTGTCAATGGAAAAGTTATATGTAAGACAGGAGGCTGAATCGTATGGTACCCATAAAAAAATATAAAGTGGATTGTCATGGAAGTGCCAAGGTAGCCCCACTTGGAAAATTTTTAGTTCTTATAAATCCTCGTTGAAAGTATGTCTAACGTATCTCCCACAGGATATGATTAGTTGCTCGGGCTATTTCTTGCTGATAACAATGTTTATGGGTTTGTGTATTTGAGAAACTCTACAACAAAAGAGTGTACCTAGGAGAAGTCTGATATTATCTCATGGGTGTAAGAATGAATCTCTTACGAGGTATTTTAAACATTTAAATGGTGGTCTGGATATTTTCGTATAAGATGACCTAGCTTAGTAGTCATTAGAATCACGTTCTCTTTTTGCCTCTTTGCCTTATACATCACGTCTGTTGTACAGTTAGTGGGCAAAAATGTATTTATGCACTCCAGTTAGTTCAAAAGCCTCCGTTGACTCCAATTAGTCTTTCCTTTTAATTATTTAAGATAAGAGACCTTTAATAAAGATTAAATATTACTTTCGTCACCTTGTGATATTTTCGCCTTTTGACTTGCCTTACATGTCCATATTTTGCAACTGGTGTGCATACTTGTACATAATAATCATTTGATATATTCTTCAAATTGATGATATTTTGGAAACGGTTGACAATTTCTGTGTAGTGATCTGTCATACAACAACTTCGCTACCGGAGGCTTAGAATGTCAAAAACGAACGGAGTATGTACTACTTCCTTCAGTCTAAGTCCAGGGCTTCCCTCAAATGCGCAATTATGAGTAACTTATAATCCTGCATGTGTACAAGATTGCCATTTCTCTACTGAATGTTTATTTTCTCTTTTCTATACAGCAACTTGTTCGCAAGCTCGGCGGTTGACAATGTGTACGTTTGACTATTTCTCTATTGAATGTTGACAATGCATATGTTGGAGATTAAATTTTTCCTCAAGAGACTTGCTTTTCCAAGGACCTGTATTTTAATTGTTTATGTAGGTAGCGCTGAACTTCATTCAGAATGATGATGATTATAACTTTAAAAAATCTTTGCTGACTTGCTCAGAACCTTATATCCTGCTGCAAGTGGACCTGTATCATGTTTGAAAAGTCACCATTGTCAAAAAAGTAAGTTGATCTGCTGTACATCCTATCATTATCCCCAGATCCTGATATTACATCATACTTTCTGTATTTTCTCATCAAATTTATCTTCTCGTCAAATCTCCTCTTAGCTGTTGTGTCAATATTTGATGGTTAATGGATAATTACTCTAGAAATTTCGAGTGCTGGCTCCATGAAATAATGTGTTGCTTATAAACTTGGGAGTTTCTATGTGATTTTCCAATAAGGAAATGCAAGTTTATTTAGTGTGTCTGGAAAGTCCACTTCATGTCAAGAAAAAGAGGAAAACTTGATTTTTCTCTTTGTGGCTGTTTCTTTACTCCATCCAGATCGGTATAACCTCTTCATAAATTGCGGCGGGAGTGAAGTAAAAGTAGGGCACAACACATACAGCGCTGATACAGAGCAGCCTGCAGCTACTTTAAGTTCCTTCCCGACTGGACATTACTGGGGCTACAGTGGCACTGGTCACTTCCCTGATGACGATATGGATTCAGATATATATATAGCTGACAATGTATCAGTACTGTCCACGGATAATGCCCAGCTTTACATGAAAGCACGACGTTCTGCCATCTCTCTGACTTATTATGCTTTTTGTCTGATGAATGGGATCTACAATGTAAACCTTCATTTTGCGGAGATAATGTTCACAGACAACGAAAGTTTTACGAGCCTTGGAAGGCGAGCTTTTAATGTTTACATACAGGTAAATTTTGGGCATTATGTATTGCTGGTTCTAATATGCAAAGCTTATAAAGCGTTCAATTAGTTATGGTAGGGTTGTTCAGTGTGGAGATACTCAGCTTAAATCAAATCAAACATTATTTCAGGGGAAATTGGTCTGGGAAGATTTCAACATTAAGCTTGAAGCAGGTGGAGTTGGAAAGCCAGTCGTAAAATGTTTTAATGCCACAGTGACCGAGGGCACTCTGGAGATACGCTTATATTGGGCTGGAAAAGGAACCTATGCTATACCTACTAGAGGAGTCTATGGTCCTCTTATATCTGCTATCTCCGTCTATCCTGGTATCATACAAAGACTTTTATGTTTCGCTTGGTCCTTCGCCGTTGAGAAAGTTACTCGTATTCATATGAATAAAATACCCATCTTTTGTCTTGCACTAGAAGTCATCAATAGGTTATTCAGTTACTTGGTTTGGTTGCAAATGTCCACTGTTGGATTCAGGCCATTGGCATCTGTTACAGTTGATCAGATAAATTTCCAAAGTAGCTGACTAGGATCTATTATTTTTCTCTTAAGAGGCGAAACTTGGCTATAGTTTGCTTTGTTTTCTTTCTATCTGAGCATATTCCCTCTGTGTATCTTTAATCCTTCTATGTAGACTATGAAACGATGGCCTCATACAACTTTCCTGCTATGAATCAACGACCATGTATTACAGCATTGAGAATGAAGACTAGATTTTCTTTTTTCTTTTCTTTGTATTTAGTGTTACATGTTCCACAGATGATATCTTACTGTGCTCATTAATTTGATAGTTTCTGTAGAGTACTCTGAGCGGTTTTCAAGTCTTCTTGATTCTCAATTAATGTGCTATCTCATCTATTGCTTTCTGTTTCGCCTAGAAGCTACAGATATTTTTCTGCATTTATGTCCTCCCCCATTTACTTGAGCCATATTAGGTAAACATATATTGTTCTTTCTTCACTGCAGGCTTTCATCCCCCAGGCAGCATATCTCCGGGCATGGTGGTCGGGATTGTGGCTGCTATAGTCTTTGCAGTTTTCCTTATCCTGGTTATCCTTTGGTGGAGAGGATGTCTTGGACGTGAATATAAAATGGCTCAAGGTAGCTGCTTTCCTGGAATCTCTGTTGTTAGTTCACACATATCTGTCAAGAAATATGAGAATGTTATGCACTCTGAATACATTTTCCCCCTTCCGTATTCTGATGGAGGAGAGGTTACTCACATTGCATCATTTATATCTCAGCTAGATCACTCCTTTTAAACAGTTGGTGCATGACTCTTCTTCTTCTTCTTCTTCTTCTTATCTTTTCTGGTGGGGAAGGTGTAATCACAATGCATTAGTAATACTGCAACTAGATTTACAGTTACCCTGTGAAACTGTTGATGCACGACATTTGTGCATTCCATAGGGAATTTGATTTGACATAAAAAGCCAAAAATTCTTGTTAAGCATTAATACAACTAAAGTGTCATAGATCCATTTGGTTCACTCAACAAACTTATTTTTATTTACCAAATCCGAAAAATGAAGGGATAGATAGTTATAGGGAAAGAACAGTAGATTGTTTCTCAAATATGTGAATATAAATATTGGGTCTCCTTGGGGGCACAATCGACCATATATATACCAAGTCTATGTCTCAAACACCGAAACTAACTGCCAGAACTTCGCATATGCAAGAAGTTGAAATATACGAAACCTTGCCTTAGTTTCCAAAGTGGGTTTTTTCTATGATTTTTCTCCTTCACTACTAAAGACCCTGGAGAAATAATTAATTTTCTTTTCAGAGTATAAACTGCCAACCGATACTGGACTTTCCTAGAAATAATTTTCAAGATGCTAAGATATTCTGTACTAAACTTGCTCAGACCAAATAGCCACGACAAGGTTTTCTGTTTCATTGAGAAGGAATGGCTATGTCTTTGTTAGATGGTGGATTACATACTTTAGCAGTTGACTCTTCCAAAGTCTTAATAGTTTCCAAAATATGGTGCAGATTTGAAGGGTCTGGCATTGCAAATTGGTTCATTTACCTTGCGACAGATCAAAGCTGCCACAAATAATTTTGATGCTGCTAATAAAATTGGAGAAGGAGGTTTTGGTTCTGTGTACAAGGTATGCTGGAAAATCGGTGAACCAAATTCCCCTAATTACAAACAGAAAGATCAGTAGAAAGTAGCATTCAATGGCACTCAATCTACACAGCACAGATCTGATGCCAAAGTTGAATTGCAGGGACTTCTGTCAGATGGCACCACTATAGCAGTGAAGCAGCTTTCATCCAAATCAAAGCAAGGAAATCATGAGTTTGTGACTGAGATTGGGATGATTTCTGCTCTTCAACATCCACATCTTGTGAAGCTCTATGGATGCTGCATTGAAGGAAATCAACTTTTGCTGGTTTACGAGTACATGGAAAATAACAGTCTTGCTCGTGCTTTATTTGGTAATTTGATATCACATTGTTCTTCACTGACTTCAGCTAATGACACGGGAATGAAGTAGTTTTGGTGTCTTTTGATACAATTGAAGGTCCTGAAGAATTTCAGTTAAAGTTGGACTGGTGGACAAGACACAAGATATGCGTGGGTATTGCTAGGGGCTTGGCATATCTTCATGAAGAATCAAGGCTAAAGATTGTGCATAGAGACATCAAAGCTACCAATGTTTTATTGGATAAGGATCTCAACCCTAAAATATCAGATTTTGGTTTGGCAAAGCTTGATGAGGAGGACAAGACACATATTAGCACCAAGATTGCTGGAACTTAGTAAGTTTCTGTTAACCTAAATAGGAGCCAGTGACAACATAAAAGCATGAAATAGAAATATTTAGTCTAATCTAAGAAAAGTGAGTTGAACGGAGCTTTGTGGTTTATTCAAACCATCCCAAAGCATGGTGCTCAACAAATGTGCCTTAACCCCAAAGCTTTATGCCTCTCCCACCAATCTTCACGTTAATTAGGAAAAACATGTTAATTATGTCATAACTCTACCATTAAGTAATGATACTCTGATATTGACATGTAAATCTTAATTTGAATATAACTTAGTTTTATAGGTAATAGAGCAAATTTGCCCATGTTTTTGTTGTATACATACGGAAAAACTTAAATAAGCATGTTCACATGTTTGAGACACTTGCGTTAACATGTGGGAAAAGTCAACTTGTTTATGAAAAGAATGTGATTAATTAGGGAAAAGATAAAACTGTAAGTCCATTCTACTAACTCTAACATTAATTCAAAAAAAAAAAAAAACCTATGACGTTAACTAATTTCCGTTATCTCAACAAACTTAGACAATCTAATACAATTTCTGGAAAGTTCATATCCTCCTATGTGGGATTTTACTCATAAAGATTGATAATATCCTACATGCTCCATTTACTACGTTTTGTACGGTAATTCAATGTGCCCCACCTAATGCGTTCATTCAGACAAAAAGCTTGCTTGTCAAACTATTATGATACAATTATGATGCGATACATTTTAACAACCTATATTGACACATAATTTAAGTGTTTTATTATGTTTCCCCTATGACAATCAACTTCATGCAAAACAATTTAATGAACAACAATAACTACTTTATGTATGAATTATCTATATATACTCCTTTGTATCAAAAAACACATTTTTAGGTATGTATGTGCCACGTGACATTAACATAGAGGATGCACTTTCAAGTGAACTACAAAAAAATAATACCAAAATATACAAAGCAAGCTCGTGTATCGCAAGGGTTAGAAGGATAGTGAGGAAGTGAAAGGCTGTCTTTCTATTGGTACAACAATAACACAAGCTCTTTTCTTGTTGTGCAGTGGATATATGGCACCAGAGTACGCGATGCATGGTTACCTCACCGACAAAGCTGACATCTATAGTTTTGGCGTCGTTGCCTTAGAAGTTGTTAGTGGCCGGAGCAACACTAATTCCCAAAAAAATGAGGAATGCTTTTATCTACTGGATTGGGTAATCAACTCTATCATTTCAATTATGATCATATCCGTATTTAAATCTCTACTTTTGCCGGTGGAAAATGGATTACGGAAGCGTGAGCATAGTATATAACTCCTCACATGCACTTTTAATGGTTGCAAAGGAGTTTATAGTTACCACCTATTGAAACCTGCTTAAGAATTGTCATGCTGTTGAGTGCAATTTGTTATTTCAAATTAATCCAATTCTTCTTATTATGTTGGTCTACACTGAATTTTCATGTAGAATCTTTTTTCGGATTGAACTATTCCTTCACATTTGGGGTCCTTCATATTTGGGGTAGTTCAGTCTTAGTTTTTATGTTTTTATGCTTGACATTCATACTCCCTGTAGTTTCATTAGCACCAAACAAGTCCTTCGACTACTATTGAGTTTTGGCAATTACTGGTAAATTAAAAGTTTTCAAGACCATGTCTTGACCAGAATATCCATATACTTTCGATTGAGGTATAACTTTTTTCACATTCATATAATTGAGTCCTTAAGTTAGATTTTGTTTTGCGTTGAGTAAGCAATCATTAGAAAAAACAATCGCCATTAGTCCTCGTTAAATCTGATTGCCGCCTGAGTTGCACGATCAGGTATTTTTTTGTTAAACTAGAATTGACAGTAGAAGGCAATGGATGGTGTAAAATATGGAAGGACGAGTCTACCATTTCATGTAAGCACACCGACAAATAATTTGTGCTAATAAAACTCAATAAGAGCTGGCGAATTTAAAGCAAAATTGGTAATTTTTTGGCAACCAGTTAACATTTTAGTATGTAATGTTGGAGTTCCCAACTTTTTTTTTTTTTTTTTAAATTCAGTAAAGAAATCATGTTTGATCTGTACTGACTCATTCGATTCTTTTTATCTATTTATTCCCTATAACGAAGATGAAAAACTAGCAGTGCTTATCAACTGCATTTGTCGCGTAATAATCAAGGGACATAAGATATTTCCTTCTTCCTGTTTTATTATTAAGAGCATATTTTGCAATTGATCAGTACCTGAAGCTTGAAAGGAAAATATCTTCACTTTTCATTTCTTTTTCTAGGCACGCTTTTTGAAGGAGAGAGGAAATTTAATAGATCTAGTTGATCGGAGGCTCGGTTCTCACTTTGACAAAGAGGAGGCGCTGGCATTGATAAAGGTAGCTTTGATGTGTACTAATGCGAGTCCAGCACTCAGGCCGCCGATGTCGTCTGTGGTTAGCATGCTTGAAGGCAAGGTTGCTGTTCCGGTGCTGGACTCCAAGGGCGCCGTGATGACTGAGGAGCAAATTGAGGCCATGAGGAAGCATTTTAGAGGTGACGAACATCAGGCAGTTGGTGAGAACATCACCAAGAGTATGTCCACTGATGGGCCATGGACTGGAACCGCTTCCTCTGCATCCGCTAATGATCTCTATCCAGTACTCGTGGATACTGATTACTGGCAGAAGAGAGAGTAAGAAATGGTTTGTTGCGTTCTAAGTAAATTAGTTCTTGGAAGAACTGGCGCTTTAGCTCTTAAATTTCTCTCCGAAGTTTCTCTTTCGCTTACGTTTGAAACTGAAGGTATAGATAATATAAAGAAAACAACAGTGCTATGCAGTGCAGTAATTGTGTATTGTGAACTCATTAGTTGGGAAAGCCTAAAGATAATGGCTTGTGGTTTGATGGTTGTATTCGTGCCGTTTCTTTCCATATTGTTATTCAAACAAAGATGATGTTGCAACTTTTTTCTCTTCACACAATAAAGATGCAGATGGTTGTTACTGCAAGGGAGGGAATCTATTATGGAAGTTCTTCATTTGTTTGAATGGCGAGATGTGCGAAGTGGCACGTTCTTGCTCTGGACATATTTTGTTCACGAGCTCGACCTATTATATGTTGCTACACAAGAATTTTTCTTAGCAAATGCAAATTTTTTCTGTATTTAGTATTGATGATGGTTGACCAACTTCATCTTTCCCATCTTTGAGAAATAATGAAGGAGAAACTTGATACTTGCTTGTCTACCCACAAAAAAATTTATCCGGAGGAACTTGCATGTCTAGTCACTGTTTCTTCCAGATGGTGGATTACTACCTCATCAGCAGACTACTTCCATTCCATCAGTGGTTTTGTATTATGAGTCAATGCTCAAAACGATCTTAGGTTAATGTCAAAAGAATCAAACAAGGAGAAACCGAAACCAAAACCTCAATGGGATCAATTGCTCACCCTGAGATCTAAGAGGTGGGGGCCAATTCGATTTAAATGTTTTGTAATTAGCAAAAGAACAACGCAAGTGCCAAAACTTAGCACGGAAGACACTTAAGTATTAAAAGTTACAAAAGGTACATTTAAGTACCGTTGACTTTGGCCATTTTATTAAGGGCTTTATCATACCCAAATAAAAATTAATTTTCATTAAATTGCGTCTCATATAAACAGTAGAATATGATCTTGAGTGAATAAAACTAAAAAATAAAGTGAGAATTAAGAAGGAAAGAAAAAAGAGGAGCATGATTCTGCAGTCCAATATAATTATCGATGGAGAAATTACAACCTAGTCAAACCGAGAGAAAATAATATGGACTATATGATAAGCCACATCAGAACCACAGAAATTCAGTTACTCAAAATGTCAGAGAACAAACAATAAGCATTGCTGGCTGATGATGACAGAATGGCAAAAAATTGTCGTCAAATGTAGCATTTACAAAATTTTACAGAGATGACCAGATGAATAAGAAGACTTGACTAGTATAGAGATGCTCTTGAAGCCATGATCTCTTTCGAACTAAGAACACCATGGCTGACAACCGTATGACAGTCAAGCATAATACTCTAGTTAGATATTTTGGGGCTGAGATTCGAGAATGTAAACCACTAGAAGGAAGGTTTCCAGACAATCAACCACTAGAAACCTCCATTCCACATCAATGCTCTGAAGAAGTTAAGAAAACAAATCAAAGCAAAAGTAAATTAGTGAAAATGGGCACCACAACCGAAGTAAATAAGTCTCCATTCTTGTGGTTTCTATTCCCGGAGAAGTGAAAACAAAGAGAGAAAAGGTCCATATACTTCTGCGTGAAAGTTTATATTCTACGCAGAGGCCACAATCACGAGAAACTCAAATGCCACATCACGATTCACATTTCAGCATTATCAACAGGAAAGATCAAAACACCATTGAAGTCAGTAAGGGAGCTTCAAGCATCTTAAATGGGTTCTTTAACTGCAATCAATAGTCAACCATGAACTAGTATAAATTTCACTCATTAAGGGTAAAATAATCTATTCTGCTTGGAATAGGAAAAGAGGAATGAAAGTAATATGTTATCTTTATTCAAGATATCTTATCTTAAAATGTTGAAAGGATAAAGACTAACTGCAGCAAACGGAGAATTTAGAACTAGTTGGAGTGCATAAATACATATTTACCCAATAACAGGACAACAGACACGATGGTATAAGGCAAAGAGGAAAAAATAGAACTGTGATTCAAACGACTCCTAAATCGGATCTTCTTATTAAGAAATATCCAGACCACCATTTAATTGTTAAAACTACCCGATAAAAGCTTCATTCTTACGCCCATGAGATAATATCAACTTCCTCCTAGGTACACACATTTTGGTTGTAGAGTTTCTCATATACACAAACCCACAAACGTGCCCAAGCAACTAATCATATTGTGCAGGTAATGTGTTAGACGAAAACTTTCAAAGAGGATTCACAGGAAGCAAAAATTTTCCAAATGTTATTTTTATCATTCCAAGAGGTTTGAAAAAGACCTAGAGCTGCGAAGGGCTTTCCTTATAGGAGAAAGTGGGGGCTAACTTGGCACTTCCAAGAAAATCCGCTTCATATTCTTTCATGCATACCTCGTCTTACATATAACTTTCCAAAAAATAGATCCCAACAAGGAGAAAGGTAGTTATGATGTCTCCATTTAACTCCATAGACTACAAAACATAAAGATGCAAGATGGGAATGCATAATTGCTTGCTACAGTGCAAGATTAACGAGATCGAGCTAGAAGCAAATTTGGGATTAAACAAGACATTTTTTCAGGCGGTGAAGCTTACACATATTTTGCTTTCTCCATGATCCATTTAGGGACTACTCCAATCAATTGGTTTCCGGTCAAATAGTTAAACAAGATTATTTGATTGAGTCAGTTCCTCGTGTACTTTATGCACTCAAACTGAAAAATTATAGTCATACCTACGCATTATTTGGCAGATTAAAGGCATTTAATTATTAGAGGTCTAGTAAAAAATCTGTTAACTCATGATATCAATATAGAGCTTTCAGCTGGAGATAAAAGATAAAGGAAATCAATCACAGAGGGAAAACCTGGTCCTTGCAAAACTTGGAGAGCATGGGTTGCCATGACACTAATACAGAAAATATAACATAATGAAGGATACTATCATACTAGCTTATTTACTATTTCCTTGCAATAATGTTCTTGTCCTTCTGAGACATAAAATAAATAATGAAGGAAGATGTGCCAATGTCAAACAGTCAATCGTTGAGCAAAAAGATGAAAAGATGTGCCACTGTCGAACAGTCCAAGAAGCTTAGGACTACAGTTTCTCATCATTTTCAAGACCAGGGACAAGACATTGAGGTCCTATATGCAGACTTTCTAGGTAGCACGTACGAACTGCACTTGCCAAACAATCTATGGCCATTGTTGTGGAAAGAATCAAACAGAAAGCCTAAGGACTTTTGCTATCTTTGATCTCCCATATATCATGAAACTGGCGCACGGGACATGCATTAAGTACATGCACATACCAATGTCAAATATTTAAGTAACACTGATCCATTCATCTCTTCCAGAATATCATCAATCTGTATCTGCTCCAAGGCTAGAGTCCCACCAAAATAATTAGTTGACAATAATCATACATTTATCTCCCAAATCATTGTAAAATTTCGATTGTGAAATAATAAGCATTCGAGAAATGAGGCCTTTAAGGGTTACAAACTGGACATGTTATCGTGGTCTAAGTTCTATTGATAGCTCAACTACTTTACGGTAAGAGTTGTGTATAGATTGGCCACTGAAACAAATAGAGAGTTTAGATTTTTATACAAAATACGAAAAAGAAGCCCAGGTCCAGCATCAAAGTACTTACATATAATCTACTCTTGCCAGGTTGCTAGAGGAGCTAGGGATTTCGCCACTCAGTTTGTTGAAGCTAAGGTCTCTGCAAAACAATTGGATGGAAAGGAGACAAAAATGATGAGAAGGTCATTTTAGCTAACTCGCACTGAACACTCTTTGAACATACGTTGGCGGATTGTACAAACACAGGCTAGATCAATGAACCTATAGGTCCAGTTCAGAAGTTTCAATATACAGGTCAACTGCCCGGTACCTATGCTTTCTCCTAATCATTCGTTTCCAGAGGCATTCATCGCATAAAATCCTTGTTGATCAAGTTGTTTACACATTGTAAAATATACAAAAATTCTTCTGTAAATCGAATTTACAACTTAAAATTTCAATATATATAACTAGAAATGCTACTCGGGCACTAAATTCAATGCATAACTTGAAATGCAACATGTTATAGTTCAAATCGAGGGATTCCAGCGATCTAATAGGACCAAAACTAAAGCAAATCATAATGTACTGAACAGATCTCCTTTATAACATTTTATCCATGAATAAAGGGATGACAACTAAATACGAGGGTGATTATAAAGTAGAATATGATCTTGAGTGAATAAAAACTAGAAAATAAAGCGAGGATTATAAAAAAGGGACAGCATGATTCTGCAGTCCACTATAATTATCGACGGAGAAATTAAAACCTAGTCGAACCTAGAGAAAAGGAAATGGACTATATGATAAGCCACAGCAGAGCCACGGCAGAACCACAGAAATTCAGTTTTTACTCATATGTCGTCACGAATCCGAGGGCGAGAAGACTACTGATATGTTTTGTGCAAAGAAATGGAAGGAGTTGACATGGAAAGGGTGGAGGAAAAATATGGACGCAGCTACACAGAAACATAAAAAAAAAAAAAACCCTCAGGATTTAAAGCCTAACTCGATAATAATTGAAGTAGGTAAGACTCAAACTACAAAAGTGGTAATCTCACCTGAGCTGAATGGTTGGCCTGTACATGATTCCAGATCTTTGCCAAGCCAAGGAATGTGCAAGACCCAAACTAAAGGATTTATCAGGCCATTGCACCATTGGTGTGACACGTGTACCCCATTTGTCCTGTCATTCCGATAAATGTATCATTAACCCCAAAATCAACCACAAAGATAAGAAACAACTACAACCACCATAAACAGCTCTAAATATTCTTCTCGGCTTTTTTACCATTACGCACCTTACAAGAGCAGCTGAATCTCATCTCTCCTGGGTATTGACCCTCAGCTTGAAGAATTTTCCTACAACCACCGACAAGCACTTGTTGTCAGCCCCTCACCAGATACGTAGGTGACTGGGCCATTTGGAAATTGCAATTGCAAATCCAAGAATGACTCCACCAGGAGATGGCAGTGACATTAGAATCAGCCACAGTAAAATGCATGTGTGCGTGTGCGTGTATGTGTGTATGTGCGCTCCTGCATATTACCCAATGTACTGGGCATGTTCCATATAAGCAGGAACACTCCAAAGAATATAACATGTACACCCAACTTCTGAAAACCAAAAAGATCAATGCCAACCTAATTGACCTTTAATCACCAACCAAAAAGGTCCTCATACACATTGAAGGATGAAAACCATAGACTTAGTAAGAGGCAAACCAATTTTTTGGGGCAATACCTATAGTTTAAAAAAGTAATAAACTTAGGATTAAGGCAGACCATTGACATCAGGAGCCAACTCTGATGCTTTGACCATACAGCGGGACAAAGGAAATGGATCCCATTCTAATAATTGGGGAAAAAAAAGTCAGATGAAAACAGATAATTAAATAATAAAAGAATTGACTGCTTGACAGTCGATGGTAGCAGAGAGAAAACATGGCATCCCATGATATGTTGACCTCTGTCAATTTCAAACTATAAACGCTTTAAATGTATACAATGAGAAAAACAGGACATAACTTTCTGCACTGTGAGTTACTCTTGAAAACATCCAAATTGGCAAGATTACATCAGACTACTACCACAGAAAATTTTGAGATACTATACTACAGAAGAATTTTATGTTCTTCCTCATTAACTTTTAAGTGGAATATCCTGGATCTGGAAACAGAGAGAAATAATAGCAATGCTAGCAAAAATCAGGGCTCTGATGAAAATATCATAACAAGGCACTGAAATCTCAGGGGTTTACATCATAATGCAGCTAACGATTTTGACTATGAGAGTACTACAATGCAGTCAAACCGCATTTGCGTAGCACTTCTTAATCCAACAGTTTCATGAATATACAAGAAAAGTTGCCTCACCAGATAAATATCAGGAAAAACAACTCGACAGACTTTCATTTTAGTTTTGTCGTAAGCATTTGAACAAATACGGTCAATTCAAAGGCATGTGAAGAAACTTTTCCTTGTTTCTTTCTTTCACTTGTTGGGACATGGTTAACTGCAATAGAGTCCTACTTATACCTTCCTATCATAACCGTACCAAAGCAAGAGTCACTTTGATAAATGAATGGGAAGGAGTAGCGTAGAATTATGAACAAAAAGTTCTGGTCCGAGCTGTACATGGAAAAGAGATGAACTGTCACTCCCTCATGTGGAACTCCCCTGAAGCCTCTGCTCTCCACAAATCCCCTCACGCAATGAGAGAACTCTCTACATCATGCGTCTGGCTATCATAAGTCGATGTAATATTCACTGTTCCCTGAATTCAAGTAAGTTTCATGTCTGTGTAAGTGCCTTAAAACATGTAATCTGAGATCTATTCAACACTAAAGAAACAAAGCATTCAGGCTACATACAGATACATAAGAATTGCCATGACCATTCAATGGACATGGTTCCTTGCCTTACAAAATTCTTAGCACCAGAACAACCCACATGGATTAGAGTTACGAGATTCAGTTGCCAGTGTCTTGCCTGGACGCAACCCCAATCCTAAATATCAATCTTCTTACCTCTCCCAATTACGTAAAACTTCTGCACGTACTCGCGCTAGCTTAACACAATAATCACACGCCCAAACTTGTTCATCCAAAATTAATTACACCATAAAAAAACGTCTAATCACATTCATGAAACTCAGAAAAGACTTCCTGGAAAGTCCTATAATTCCTATCATACAACTCTTATTTCTCAAAATGGAGGATGTTAACTACAAGCCTCAATAGGAGGTCCGCCACGGTCAAAAGATTCAAAACAAAAGGCAATAAAGTTTCTAGACAGTCAACCACTAAAAGCCTCCATTGAGGTTAGTAAATTAGACGAAACGGGCACCCCAACCAAGGTAAGAACACATGCACTTTCTATTCCCAGAAAAAGTGAGAAAAGGTCCATATATACCCCGTTTGGTTCAGTATTCCCAAAAGACTTTGAACCCCCAAAGCCCCTTGGGAAAATTTTTAGATGTTTGGTTTAGCATTTGGAGGTCTCCTTAACCAAATGTTTGCATTTGAAATGCTGAAAGCCTAAAGCAGCTGGGGACAAAAAGAAAAATAAGAGCGATGTAATTTTCAACTTGGTGTAACGTGTTTGGCATATATTCCAATTCGAATGGGTGATACACTCGTCTACATCGATGGAGACTTAGATATGTAAATATACATGCAACCATTCGTGAATGGGATGTGCTAAGGTGCAAAATGTTCCACCACCGTACAACTCTATTATTATCTGAATAAATCTTGTGGGGCTATCATATCATCACCGACAGCGAATTTCATATTCAAATATGTATAAATCTTCTTTTTGTGTAACCTTTTTGCTTTTCTAAGGGATAGTTGTCGAAAAATCCGTCAATCAATCACACTATATCAATTCAGTTTTAAAGTTTTCAATTTGATTAATTTAATTTTAAATATTTTAATAAATATTTAATATAGTTATTTCGGTTAATTTTGGCCTGAAATTAATGAGGTTGACAATTTTTTTTTTTTGCATTTTTTTAATTTTATGAATTTTCCTTTTTTTTTCTTTTCTTTCCTTTATTTTCTTTCTTTTTGTTTTGTTTTTTTTTTTTGTTTTTTTGTTTTTTTGGCTTATGGCCGATCACTTACCAAGGCCATGCCTGCCTAGATCTAGGCAAAGCCATCATGGCCCTTACAGGGCAAGCCTCACTTGTGGCCGACAAGCATGGCCCTCGCTTGTGGCCGATGTTGGTTGCCAACCATTATTGAGACTGGTCACAAGCAAAGAAGAAAAGAAAATGAAATTTTTTTTTTGTAAAAATGGTCATTTGCGGTGAGAAAAGGGGATAGGGTAACGACATTGATTCGACCATTGATAGAAGACGATGAAGTTATTGTGGGAGGAGGTTGATGCGTTTGATGCCTCCTCGAAACAATGCTTCAGATTGCAAGCAACTCTTCATCGGATGGTCAATGACATTCTTGCTTATGCTAATTTATCTGGTTGGAGTACAAAGGACACACTGCGTAACCTTCTTTTGCTGATTTGATAGACTCAAAATGGTTTAGTCATGGAATGAAGTTTTCTTATATGAGACACGAATTGAATCTAAATCATCCTTTCCTATTTGAGAAGTGAGCTTGGTTCTTAGTCATATAAGAAAAAAGATTTTCCTCTCGAATTCTTCAACCACTAGGGTTCACTTGACAAATGAAGCAAGCTTGGTGCACTAGGGCAATTAGATACATGTACCTTATTGAAGGCAATCATTCCCTCAATTTAGTGGGCCCTTCATATCCTTTATCCATGGATGCCACATGTGTAATGGGTTGTTAATGAGGTTAAGTCCGATGTTTGCAACTATTAGAATATTTAAATAATAAGCCACGCATTCATGTAACAGTATAAACTTTTAAAATGATTGGTAATAAAGGTCCGAGTAGGGCTGTTTTCTAACAAAAGGAACTGAAATGGAACTTATCTCAAATAAACGCTTGAAGTGGGGCCGTTTTCTTAAATTTAAAAAAAAAAAAATGCTCAGAGTAGACTTTATCTCAAATAAAAACTTGAATTGGTTATGTCACGACCTCTTTTTTCCGTTCGGGAGAAAAGAAAGAATGGTTTAGGAGTATTTGCCTAAAAAGGCAGACCAACGGCCCTAAATTAGGCGCGGGCTCTCCCAAGCCCATACCTCGCGCGACGTTGGATTTTGAATTTTAGTTCTTAACAACCTATGTACTTCTAGGAGTCGCCACTAGCCTATTGGGGTCGGCTAGAAACCAATCAAGACGCGGGAGTGTTGTCTCGATTCCTACGCAACCAGAGATTTCTAGGAACGGGGACTTGTTTACGCTAATGTTTCTATTAGCGCCCTTGCAGTACCACTAACTTGAAAGGTTGTTCATCTAAATGGTCACACAATCTTGATTACCAATTATAATCCTTACAAAACCGCTAAGCGCCATGCAAATGTTTTTGTAGGTTTTTTTTTTAATATCTAGACTAATCCCAACATAATCTAGAAAAGAAATTTACACTCAAATTAATGAAAAGCGATGCATAAGTAAACATCCAAGAAATTGAAAGGACTTGAAAGTAATGCGGAAAAGAAAGACCCGATACAAGTCGGGCAAATAATATTACATGGCCTTGTTATCTCGCCCCGGGACAGGACCCCCATGAGCAAAAATGGAAATTTAAATATGCATGAAATTACTCTAGATGCATGCAATTACTCTAATTAATTCTAATCTATGCATAATAGATTATTTACAAAAATGGTTCTAAAAATACCAAAATATCATTTAAATTAAGAAAATGAACTTTTAAAATTAGGAAAATTTTATAGATGTCATTTCTATCATAACTTGATACCATCCATCATTTTTACAATTTTTTTGAAATTTTCATTTTTTTTTTCATTTTTTTTCATTTTTATTAAAACATAATTCCTTAAACCGATATATGCCAATTTACACTAATATGGGACTGCCCAGTACATGAATAATAAGAACCAAGCTCAAATCGATCGTTTGAAGATCGAAACTTGGTTTGCGCATTTCTTCAAACACTTGGCGTGCATCAATCTACCCAAATCAGCTTCGTCGGGCCATGTTTGTGGCCTTCAATCTCAACTCACAAGCAATTTCATGCGGAAATAAAGTATCAAGATTATACTACCACATGCAAGGAGCAAGATTAGACAGAAATCATAGCTTAAAACACAAAATAACTAAGCTAAAATCATCCTCAAATATGCGGGTTTGATCTGATTTCACAAATCTGGGTTTGAACCCAAGTCAAACAAATAGGTTGCATGCCCATATTCAAGCCCCGACACTTATCACATGCAAGATTTAAGGGAAACACTACTTAATCCGAGTGAAAGTAGATAACATGAGCTTTCAAATGCAACAAAAATCATAGAGAATGGCCCACCGAAAGACATCAAAAAGACCTCTCCAAGAAGCATACATGCAAAACTCTTGAAGAGATTCCAACACTCAGGAAAATTTCCACCTCGAAAATTAGTCCTCCGGACTAGTTTTCCTCTTGATTTTCGTGATCAAAACATGTTCAAAATTAAACTAAAATATGTCTAGGATGCTTACCTTGCTTCCTAATTTCCCTTTCAATTGACTCTTGGCAAGGAAACCAAGAAATTGTCCTCTGGGAGCACATGGAAGTTGGTTCCTTCAAACTGAAAGTGAGATCTGCAGAAGAAAAAGTGACAATGAAGGTTTTTGTCGACCTCTAAAATTAGACTTCAAGACCTCTTTTGTTGGAAAAATTAACACCAAACCAAACTAAATATATTCTAGTTTGGGGTAAAAGTCAATAGTTTCCTCATTTGTCTCTCCGTTTTCTCAAAAACACCCGCTTTCTTTCACTCGTGACCAACCGGGCTCAACACTCAGAAAAATTCAGACTTTCTTTGGCCCGCCAGGAGGGTAGTTTTTCGGGGGGCTTTAGAAGACTTTCCCGAACTCCATTTTTGACATGCAACCTATGGATGAAAAGATCTTTGAGTGAAGTTTAACTCTCTAGTTGAAGGTTTTGGCTAATGTTTGCCTCAGGTGTGTGAAAATCTCACTTTTCTCTCTCTAGGTCGGTTTGGAATTTCTAGGTTTGCTTTTCTGAAGTTGCTTCTGAGGACCTCTTTGGGAGACGACCGTGTGCTCTCTCCTCTCCCTCTCGTCTCCTCTCTCTCCTGCCTCAAAAGAGCCTGCTTCGTAGATGTTATCCACCGCAATCATCATTCTCTTGGTCGGCCTTTTGTCCACCTACCAAGCCTGCCAACTGAGCTAGTTCACCCACTCTCTGTCTTAGCCAATTTTTCCAACTTCTGTAGGTGTTGAGTGTCCGGATTTGGTGCGATTTTCCCGTGCCTTCAGCAGCTTATCCCTGGCCGATTTCCGTCCACTGGCACTACTCATTATGCTCTTTAATCACGTACAAATATCAGGTTGGATGGGCGGCTGAGTGAGATATGGTGGGGCCACCAAGTTGCTTACTCAGCAACTCCGAATTTAGGCTAAACCGTGGGCTGGGTTTTGGTAGCTGGCTTAGATGCTTTAATCCATCAATTTGGCTGCAATTTTTGATCAATTAGCAAGCTCATGCATAGTAGTTTAAGATCTTGGCCATTTTTCACAATTGTACTCACTCAATTTTGCAAGAAAGTCCCTCAAAGTTGGCCATTTTCTTATCTAAAAATACCCATTTCAATACAAACTTGGTCTTTTTGGCCCGATTTAATTGATTTGAGTTGGCCCAAGTTCAATTTCAACTTAATTGGTGACCAAGATGATGATTTAAGGGTTCGGGCAAAATTTTGCAAAATTTGCGAATTGGTCCCTCAACTTTTGTAAATTGCATTTTGGCCCCAATTTGCCATTGTAATTCCAATCTGACCTCCCGGGCTTGGCTAGTCACATTTAGATCATTGGCCACGACTTTTTTTTTTCTTCTTTTTTTTTATCTTTTTTTATATATTTAATTTTTTTTTAAGGAAAACCATATTCCATTTAAAAAACTATATTAAATGCCTAGATAATCTATATGCAAGAATTTAATTTGAAATATTTTTGTAGAAAAACAAGTTCCCATTTTTTTGGAAATGATTTTTGGGCAAAAATTTAAGTGTCAACAGCTGCCCCTCTGTTGGAAGGAAGCTCAAAGAGATTTCTTTCAAAGATAAGGTGACACCTAATTTTTTGTTTTTTGTTTTTTGTTTTTTTTTTTTGTTTTTTAATAGTAAAATGAAAATGCAAGTAAGCTTAATGTAAAGAGCGTAGTTTAGGGATGTACCTATGAATACTTTGAAAAGTGTGGTTTAAGGCTACACCCACGAACCTTGTGGTTTAAGGCAGTCCCACTAACCGTGTGGTTTAAGGGAGTCCCACTAACCTTGTGGTTTGAGGCAATCCCACGAACCTTGTGGTTTGAGGTAGTCCCACTAACCTTGTGGTTTGAAGTAGTCCCACTAACCTTGTGGTTTAAGGCAGCACCACTAACCGTGTGGTTTAAGGCAATCCCACGAACCTTGTGGTTTAAGGCAGTCCCACTAACCGTGTGGTTTAAGGCAGTCCCACTAACCTTGTGGTTTAAGGCAGTCCTACTAACCGTGTGGTTTAAGGCAGTCCCACTAACCTTGTGGTTTAAGGCAGTCTCACTAACCGTATGATTTAAGGCAGTCCCACGAACCTTGTGGTTTAAGGCAGTCCCACTAACCGTAAAGTGTGTGGTTTGATGATGACCAAGAACCTCTTGAAAATACATGGTTTAAGGCTGACCCATGAACCCTTTGGAATTGCATGGTTTAAGGATAACCAATAACCTTTTGAAAATGCATAGTTTAAGGCTAACCCATGAACCCTTTGAAATTGCAAGGTTTAAGGATAACCAAGAACCTTTTGAAAATGCATGGTTTAAGGCTAACCCATGAACCCTTTGAAATTGCAAGGTTTAAGGATAACCAAGAACCTTTTGAAAATGCATGGTTTAAGGCTAACCCATGAACCCTTTGAAATTGCAAGGTTTAAGGATAACCAAGAACCTTTTGAAAATGCATGGTTTAAGGCTAATCCATGAACCCTTTGAAATTGCATGGTTTAAGGATAACCAAGAACCTTTTGAAAATGTATGGTTTACTTGGAGGAACCTGTCATTCGAGAATATTCTGAAATGGATACTGCACATCAAATAGAATTCAATATTGCAAGTATTCTAGTAGCGAAAGCATACTAGATGAGATCGATTTCAGCACGTGTCATCAGAAACAAATATCAAAAGTGTATCGATAATGAGAATGCAATGATTGCATAAACAAATCAAACTAATCTCGACCACTTGACAAACTCATACAATTGTCATCACGCTCGGATGATATCATTAATCGTCAAATTCTCTTGGGAGAAAAATCCTTGTTGAAATGACCTTGACTTATGAGAAAGGTCTGTTAAGTATGCCGAGCAAAGACACCTAGTCAGAAAGGGCTTCTTGCATATTCTCAAGAAAATGGCTATTTGATCCCATCTATTCATGTGGGAAATAAACCGATCACTCAATCTCACTCTTCCAGTGTACAAGGCTTTGAATCATTCGCAATAAGTACACATTGACCAATCTAAGAGGTCTTTTAGAAGGACTGTAGTGCAGGTTTGGTCATGGTTTTAGCAATGGATAAGCATCATTGGTTATGAAATGAATTAATCATTGATCAACATCTTCACCAGGTTTACAAGTCAAGAAACCTTAAGATGAGATAAGACAACCTTGCTCTCACTTCTTCAAGCGGCATCTTCTTTAGAAATCCTAATTTCCACTCAAATTATCCCAATCTGAAGAGACTTTGGGAATAGGTTGTAATGTTAGTTCGGTGAAAGGCTCAAAAGGCTTAGCTCAAAAGGCTTAGATCTTTTTGTTGATGGGGAATTTGAGAGTTGGTGATTATCATGGCATCATTACCATATCATCCGTTTTTCTCCTTTTTTTTTCTTTTTTTTTTTTTTGTGTTTGACTTTTAAAATTCAAATTGTCTCGAAAGTCCTCTGACTAATCATCTTAACATAATGGCTTTTGCATTTGCAGTGATTTTCTTTTCAATGCAAGCAATTTTTTTTTCTTTTTGCCATTTTTGTTTTCGCAGAGATATTCCTCTTGATGCAATTGTTTTTCTTCCACTCTCCCTTTTTTTTTTCTTTTTTCGGGCATTGGCCTTACTTTTACCAGGCACATCGCTTTTTCATGCCCCTTAATTTTCACTTGACTTTTGCTCCTTTGGACTTTTTGAGCTCTTAGGACTCTCAAGACGCTTTTCAGATTCTCATGAAAAACACCAATTGCATTGGTAAATCATGTGCCCTGCCCCCAATGTGGGGAGATAATCACCACTCAGGTTTTAGAAATGAATAGTTAGGCTCAATATGGTTTAAGCAAAGGGTATCGATGTTTGGGTAGAGAAAAGAATGCTCTTCTTCACCTTGGGATGCTTCAAGTTTCCATAAGAATTCATCTGAAGTTACCACAAAAAGATTTATGCAAGTGAGAGTAAAGAAATCTTTCTCATCTTTCCTCTCCAAATAATGTCAACCCATACCTCCATAATTGCCCCATCGTGGGGTGGTTCTTGACAGTGGTATTTTGTAGAAAATTCTTCACATTAAAAGGCTCAAATGGGCTAATTATTGTCACCTGTAGTGTGTATGATAGAGGAAAGAAATGCCTCTTATCATCTTGATCTATGTACCGCTTGCGAATGAATTCAATGACCTTAAACGACACAGGTTTTCTTTTTCACTTGAATCCCAAAGTGCTTAAAGGACATGTTTGGAAATGGGTTGCCTTTCCTCATCCTAAGTGTTTCTCGCTTGGCATAAGCAACATCGCCTTTCATTTTTGTTGAGATCATCTGAGTGGATTAATCTCCATAAAGAACTTTGATTTGAAATGAGTGATCCATCGAGTGGATGGACAATTTAAAGGTAAAAAAGATTTTTCCAAACCTTGTGGAAAACTTGTTTCTTCAATTTCCATTTTTTGCGCTTGTTTCTAGAAAAACACTAAATGTTTTTTTTTTGCGATGGAAAATCTCCATTTATTTTCCATTTGATTTTGAGAAGAAGGGTATTTACCTGTGCCTTAGTAGTCAGGCGACCCTACGAAGAACAAAAGGGAATGTGTTAGTACATGAATCCTCAGGGATCATAAAACTAGAAACGATATAACATTACCCTTGGTCAGTTTCACCATTTGGCGGCAAATAGTGGAATGAACGTACCGTTTTAAGGCTTGAAGAGAGTCGTAGGTTTTTGGTCTCATTAGTTCAAGCATTTTTCTCTTTTTGCAAAAATAAGAGATGCAAAAGTTTTTTTTTATTTTTTATTTTTTTACATGGCAACCTTGTTGCCGTTTCTGGGGATCGAACCCCATACCTCTCGGACCCGTTCATTCATTCCCTATACCACCAGGCCGAAGCGCCGGTAGTGTCCATGGGGCGCTTCCTTTTATATTTAATTGAACTGGCTCTTGAACTCCACCAAGTTAAGTGAATTTGACATGTGTTACCTCCATATGCTTGCTTGGTCCATATAGATTATGCTTAAATCAATTTCTCGAGTTTGTTCCTCGAATACCGACGCTTCCTGTCAAACAAGGGAACTACATCAAAAATGAAGTTAGAGGGGCATTTTGGAAACGATACCGAATTACCCTTCTCCTGCATCTGACTTTAAATGTCTTGTGTTTCCTCTTCATGTGCATTTGCTCCTCAGGTGTTAACATTTCCTTGAAGATCTTGCTTTCAAAGATGTTATCTAATTCACTCATTCTAAGTGGACGTCAAGGATGAAAGGAGAGGGGTACTCCTTGTTTCGACATGTGAGGGCATTGCTCCTTGAATGTTTTACTCCCTTGATTCCATCAAAATGGATGGTTGGGCCTTAGCATGCCTTCTTGGTATAAGGTGTTGCTCTAGCGGTCAATGTGCACATTTTCTCCCTTTTTTTTTTTGTGCTAAATCAATTGACTTTGTTTCATCTTGCTTCACGGGTGAGAGTTGCTCTACTTTGAGTGACTTGCCCCATTTATCAACTGCAAGGAAAAAAGACGTAATATGTTATTTTCATACTCGACATGGTTCATTTTAGGAACAATATACTCCATTTTACAGCATATATGATGATATCGCTCCATCCCGTTTCCTTGGCTATGGAGACGGATTTGCTCTCTTGATTGACAGCAATTCATTTGGCAAATGTTTATTCCATTTGAATCTTTCCCTTTTTAGAAGTTGGGTGACTTAGGCATTGCGTGCTCCCGATCCATTTTGTGGCCATCTGCCCCAATTAAAATTTCCCCTTTTAGGCTAGGTGATTTTTCGCCATTTTTGCTGTGTTAATGCATTTCCCACTTTACAATCTGTAAGCATGGGTGCTATGTCAGTTTATGAATGAGTTGTTTTGACTTTTGGAACGAACACACTCTTTTCTTTTAGAGATCATTGATTCTAGACCAGGTTGTCCTCCCCATGTAATCTTGTTGCTTGCTAGTAGTTTGCCTCACTAAAATCTGCACAAAGTACAAGGACAAGTCATTCCTAAAATAAATTGAATTTAACTTGAATCCTTACCACCTTTTATTCGAGGGCAACATTTGATGACCGATTCTTGTTTGTGTGCATCTATATCTTGAAGTGTTGTCTTGCAGACCCCCAATAATCATCTCCATATAGGATTGGATGCCAAGAAACCATTGGAAGTGTAGGGATTGCAGTTGCTTCTTGTTTTTCGTCTTTCCAGAGGAAGTAAATGTTAATCTTGAACAAAACCGTCAGTTTGCCCCCTTAAAGCATCGTTCTGCGGATCAACCATTCTCGTCCTAGCTTTAAAGTCCACTTTTGGCATGGTCAAGCAAAAAGAGTTCAAGGAATAGTTGTCACGCATGACCTGCGAAAGGAAGATAATGTCAGTACATGAATGAAAAATTGATCTTTCAATAAAGCCGCCTCTTACAATGAAATCAAGGCGACGATACCTTCTTCGTACTATCCACTTAAAAGAACTTGGTATTTCATCAAGATTTTATTAGTAAGAGGAGATTTCATTAAAAGATCGATCCACGGCTATCAATTGAATGCCCATTTTGTTCCAAAAGTTTCATACACAAATGGGGCATTGATTTTGAAAGATTAATTTGTAATTTCACTCATGCAAAGGTGAGGTGATTTTGAGAAATCAATACACAAAATGTGATTTGAATTTTAATTTCGAAATGTGACCAATAAAGAATTTTATTGGAAATTTGATTTTAATTTTATGTCCCCAAAATGTGATCTTGACTTGGAAGAATTTCTATACAAAATGTGACTTTGAGTTTGTAATTGAAAATTTAAACAAAAACATATGTTCTAATCTAGGCCAGATCAGATGCATTTGAAATCAAGAGTGAGTGGCAAGCCTATATTTTCAAGGGCATTCCATTGATTTCCGTGAATCTCAAAAAATGAAAATATCAATCCGAAGTGAGCAAGTAGATGGAGAAATTGTACTTACAATGGGTGAAGAGACATTTTTTTTTTCAATCACATAGACATGCGGATGTAAACTTGTGAGGTTTGATGCATAAATGTGGAATCCTAAAGGCTTAAGGTCCCCATTTTGATTAGATCAAAAGAGTTTTCCCCACTCCGCACTTGCGTCGGACAGTTCTCTTTATCATTAATCAAAATGAGCGGGACCAAAAGTGGATGACCATGGGTCATTCCCCGCACAGGTTCCATCTTTTGGCATCTCCTATGGGCTTCCTAGTGCGATCGGGGTTTTAGATCGCGGGTTGTGTGTGTAAATGTGTAATGCTAAGATAAGTATAAAGGCACGCACATCAATTGATATCCAAACAACACTTCAATTTCATCCATATTGGCATACATTCCTACGCCTCCCTGCAAAAGAAATGGGTTAACAAAGACTCCACCCCTTATTACTCCAAACCTACAAAAACATTTAACACATTGTTAGCGAACTAACCTTGTTTTCCACGCGACTTTGACACGCGCTATCAAATGAAGACCATGTTAGTGAACAACCAACCAAGTTATTACGGCCTAAGTCCTCTAAGGTTAGCAACCAAGTCCCCAGCGGAGTCGCCAAGCTGTCATGACCTCTTTTTTCCGTTCGGGGGAAAAGAAAGAATGGTTTAGGGGTATTTGCCTAAAGAGGCGGACCAACGGCCCTAAATTAGGCGCGGGCTCTCCCAAGCCCATACCTCGCACGACGTTGGATTTTGAATTTTAGTTCTTAACAACCTATGTACTTCTAGGAGTCGCCACTAGCCTATTGGGGTCGGCTAGAAACCAATCAAGACGCGGGAGTGTTGTCTCGATTCCTACGCAACCAGAGATTTCTAGGAACGGGGACTTGTTTACGCTAATGTTTCTATTAGCGCCCTTGCGGTACCACTAACTTGAAAGGTTGTTCATCTAAATGGTCACACAATCTTGATTACCAATTATAATCCTTACAAAACCGCTAAGCATCCATGCAAATGTGTTTCCGTATGTCAGATGGATCGACCTTGTAGAAGATCGGTATCACCAATCCTTCATTGATATCCTTGCACTCCACAACCTTAGCAACTTCTTCCAGGCACCAAGTAGAAGAAGCGTAGTTTTTAGAGAGTATCACAAGTACAAGTCTTGACTGCTCTATTGCCTCCAATATTTCAGGTTTAATACATTTTCCCCTCTGAAGATCTTGGTCATGATCATCTCGGAAGGCCATGATTCCTCTTCGCCACAAATGATCATGCAGATGGTCAACAAAGTTTTTGCGTATATCTTCACCTCGGAAACTTGGGAAAACATCATACTGATATTGATCATGTTCATTTTCAGACCTTTGAAAAGATGCCATATCTTCTTGGACAAATTTTGCAAAGACAAGAGAAATGAATGCACCTTGTCCTTATAGGAGTCCTCAGAAATAAATCGGAGTTGTGTTGATGATTCAACAAAGATGAGGAGATTTTACGGGGTTATATAGAGGCTCTATGTCCGATCTCATACTTCCGTTCCAGGGCCAAAGGAGATGACTGAGTACAAGTGAATTCCCTTTGCCTGTACATCCTCCCCCCCAAAAAAGAAAAAAAGAAAAAAAGAAAAATTTAGCAAGAGAGCAAGAAGAGACTTTCAGACATCCCCTGGAAGATGAATGTAAGATTTAGCGAAGGTTAGAGGCTTAATCTCAACTAATTCCTTCTTTGAGAACTAATGATGTTATGACATGAACCGTCAATTTGCAAAGATGTAGGAGTCCAGAAAGGGGGAAAAGAACGAAGTACAAAACAAAGACGAAAGAGACTCTAAAAAGTCCAACTTCCCAGGCAACTGGATTGGGTTAGGCCACTTTTAAGGGCAGAAAATGGTCAAATCAGCACAAAATCAACGTGCATTTAACGTTACGAAAATTTCTGGAAGATGATAACCAAAGGAAATGGCAGTTTACGCATCTGGTGCTAAGAAATGGTGAAATACATACAACAATTGACAAACGAGGAACGGCTAGATTCAGAAACAAGTAGAGGACAGATAAAACCTGGAGAATGGAAGAAGCTGGAGTCTGATCGAAGAGATGAATGCAGAAGCCGATTGAAGCTGTCAAGACTCGAATTGAGAGACCACGATCAGCGGAAGCTGTTCTTATGAAGGATTGCTCAAGTGAAACTCCCCAGAAAGATGACTGTTTTTTGTGTTGGCGATTATTAAGTTTGCAACGTTACTTCATACTCTTTTCCTGCCATGTGGAGCTAGGTGTTGTTCTACACAGTTTTTTCTTCTAAAATCAGCGTTCGAATGTCATTGAAATCGTTGGTGAGCGACTAAATTAGTTGATATCTCAATCTAATTAATGTCGAATAATTTCCAGTAAAAGCCGGAAACTTCAAAGGTGTCCAGAAGTTGCAATAATAGATGTTAGATTCCACCAATTGCCATAATAGATGTTGTTAGATCACAATCGCTGACCCTGGGATGTATAAAGAAATGGCGATACTTTTCCAAACCTAATTTTTTTTTTTTTTTTTTTAAAAAAGGTTGGCATGTAACTAATATTAATTGGTATCTTACCATGTCAAATGCTGATACAATAATCAAATCAAGGCCGGCAATTGCTTTGAAAAATTAGTAACTGTCACGACATAAATGTTGATATAATAATCAAATCAAGGCTGGCAACTGCTTTGAAAATTTAGTAATTGTCATGGCATTGACAAGTTATAAAAATAAATATCGATACGCTATTAAAGTCAGTTGACAATTTTTAAAGCATATATAGGTCTTGGTACTTGTCAAAAACCTGTCAATAAGTTACAAACGCTTGATCAGGCGGAGCAAACTTACCGGTCATTTTCTGATTTATCGGAGTTGTTTGACACTTACCAGTATCATATACCAAATTACCAACGCCTCACTGAATTAGATCCCGTTGCTCGGGGCGCGGAATGCGGACATCTGAGAGGGGGATTGGTCGTGATTATAGGCCTGAAATGATCCTAAATGGAACTATGATATGTCCATGACGACGCCTATAAGGGGCCCGGATCGTCTGCTTTGTCTGCTAATGGATGATTGGCACACTTTTCTTCACTTTTCTTCCACAAAGCAGACGATGGCAGGGCAATGCATCTGTCACGAGCATAATCCTGCATGGCAATGCAGATCCTCGAAAGGTAAAGACCCATGTCAACTCATCGTTTTCTTCCATGGCCGAGTCACCTATCAAAGCGTTTGGTTCGTAGTACTCGCAGGTGAGATGAAAGCAGTTCACCGTCGTGGACGCTTCTTCGTCTTTCCTCTCCGTTTTAGCTGAAGAGTTAGAAGGATGTCTATCTCGAAGCCAAGTCTCCGGTAGCTCCAGCTGTTCTCGACCTGGTCTGTTCCGTGAAGGAATGACAGCGCGGGGATCGCTCTGAGTCAACTCGCATGAATTATTCTTCATCTATGTTAAGTATATTATTTCAAGAAGATATACATATGTAGACTCTTGGGGAGAACCGGGGATGATAATTCACCACAAACTAAACCTAACCCAAGATCAATTTCTCTCTCGAAACTAAACCGATCGAAATCAATTTAGCCTCATCAACAACCAGTCATATATATCCTCAAAATAGCAAATATAATGCCAAATTGATAAGAGAATAAAGCCAATAACAACACCAATGATTTAATGTGAAAACCCAATGTCGGAAAAATCACATATCTTCCAAAAACTTCCACTAATTACTAAGAATGATAAAATACACAAAGTAGTCTTATCTAGTCATACACCGGAGGCTCAATATAAGCATTACAACCACAATTTTTTACCAAAAAGGTGAATCAACAAATTCAAAGTAAAAAAACCCTAACCGCAATTAAAGAATTTGGAGGAGGTTTTCAATGAGCGAAACCTATCAACTCATAGCTTTTGGTCTCACGAACAACATATTCAAACTTAAGCCGATTCCATTAACGTTTGACTTTTCAAATAGAGACCGCAAATATTCAGCTTTCTTTCTTTTTTCTTCTCCGCGTGCCCTCGGTGAGATCACCGTCTCACGCCTTCTCTCTCTCTCTCTCCACTTTCTCGGGCACACACGCACGAAGCAACAACCCCCTTTTTTTTCTTTTAGCTTTTGACTTTTCTTCCTTTTTTTTTTTTTTATGTTTCTTTTGTTTTAATGTTGGCTGGGCCCCACATGAAGTGGACCCTGCCAACAGTTGACATCGCTCGGCACGGAGTATATTCGCAGCCTTTACTTCTCCCGCCGTCGTGAACGCGGGAGTTGGAATTTGCTCCTCCAAGAACCGGGGACCGACTCTTCTTCCTGGCGCTTCTGCAATTCTTCTTCGTCCCTCTACCAAACAACAAGGAGAGGAGAATTGGACGGTCGATATCGAGTGGCTGACTATTTGTTCGCGTGGAAATTAGCACGGCCGGGTTCAAATGTCAAAGCCGGCCGACCTCGTTCACTTCCGAGGATGCCCGGGCCGGGCTACAATTCAATGACGTCCTTGACAAGGCAAAAGCATTGAATTGGTTCATCACATCACTTTTTTAAGCAAATTAACTTGAGAAGTCGTCTTAGATTTAAAAAGGGGCCTAGTTATGTTCTCCAACCGAGGACAATCTGTTCTTATGTTAGGAGCATTAGCTATTCCAAGCATTTTCTACTCCTTTAATCTTATTTTCGGATGTGTTTGTTTTGCTCAAAAATCTCATGATAAAAGTAAATATTTCCTATGGAAATCATTTTCAAGGAAAATTGTTAGTTCCATTTGCTTGGTGGTTTAAGAAAAATGGTTTTCTTCTTGTTAGAAGGGGTAGTCGTTTTCCTCCCGTCTAAGCATGTTGCTTTCGGTCAAGAAGTTACGCAAACACGAGAAAGTTGGAAAACAATTTTCTAGAAAAGAGCTTTCCTTTAAAAAAAAAAGGGGGGGGGGGGTGCTTTAAGCACCGTTAGATTTGTTAAAATATCAAATCTATAAGTTTTAAGTTAATAAGTGGAGAAGTAAATGCTGACCAAGGCCGAAGAGACTTTTTTTTTTCTTTCGTCTGAACATGATTTCGATCATGTGAACGCGGGGCCGGCCTTATGATGTGTCCACATTCCGAGTGGCAAATGGCGATTGTGGCTGCTCGAGTAAAATTGTTTGTCCAACCTCCTTAACATGGAGAAGTTATTGCATGGTTCGTAAGTTCTCTGAACCATTATCATCCCCCGTCATTAATTGAGTAGGACCTACCACTGGACCCATATGATTAACGGTAGAGATGGGTCTGGTCCATAGCATTTGTAGACCATGCAATATTTCTTCCTCAATTACCGGTCAGATTAGTAAAGGCGATCAACGAGCAGGCGCCTCAAAAGGAAAATAGATTGGCTAGAGCGACGCCCTTACATTACAAAGCCCGGCCCGTATTGAACATAACATTTATATAAAAATTCTATATTGTGGGCAAGCTTATTGAAATTATATAATGCACGCTCAACCCAATGATCACATCTACTTGTTAATAAAATGGTAGTGTTTTTTCTATTATTCTAGGAAAAAAATTTCTAACCAAGCATTTAATTGATTACTTTCAAGATATGGATATCAATCATATGTCAACTTAATTAAAAATAAATGTAGGTAATGGCTAATTTATAACCCGTCAATAATTCATCAGACAAAGTTTTCTCCATGAAAGAGTATGACCAATTAGCAAAGTACCTATGTATTTTGATGAAGGGTCATCTTAACACTTCTTAAACATACTTTACAAGGGAAACTTATTTATTAATCATTGCAAATAGCAACAACCTTATATACTCATTTACCTTTTTCTTGGTTTGGCCCACCAGAAAGGGTACACCTGGTTGTGGATGACATCGGAGTAGGACTCCTTCCGATAGATGTATTTCATGAATGGGTTGGGACTAAACCAAACTGAGAAGACCTAAGAGTGTGGCTCTCAACACGTTTTGAGGACAACGAATGATAGCAATGGACCACGTTGCACATCAAATAAAGGGGATAGTGTTGATGAGCCACACAAGCAAACCCCGATGAGAATGTGAACTTTATACACTAGGCCATTAGATGAACATAACACAAATTAAGTGTACATGAGTTAAACAAGTCCACTACATGCAACTAGTGTTACTAGACACGTGCTAAGCGAAACATAAATTAGTTCACATGCATGATATGAAATGAAATTGATTTTTTTTTTCTGAATTCAAAAATGATAATCTACTAGAGGCAACTATGAAATAGTGGATTGGGGTAGTATATAGATTTTGACCCCAAAAATGAAAAGGTAGTATTGAGATGATTTTAAAGTTTTTAAATGCAGAGAAGTTACTAAAATGAGTAGGTTTCATGGTCAGAAGTGGGATTAAGATAATAAAATTGCAAAACGTGGAGTTGAATAATCAAATCAAAGTTTATCGGCAGTCAACTGACACAAAGCATAAATTATTTTTTCGATTAATAATTAGATAGATATTAGATAATAGGCCTAGGTGGATTTATTTCGTATTCTCGCCGAATCACAACAACGATTTCATTATCGTTATAAATTTTCGTATGGATTCTCAGCGTGAAAAATACAAGAACCTGGTTTTTTCTATTTCCAGATATGCTTTCATGCTGAGCGCGCACTATAAAAGCCCCCCACCCGAAATAATTCCTCGGGACGCCGCACAGAAATGGCGGGAAAATTGGATCGGGGTTGAGCCCTAGCAGGGGAAGGCGCAATCGGATTCTTCTTCAAGGTGCCGCGCGAAATCATCGGTCAGAAGGACAACCTCCCCGTTTTGATCGGAGCTTCGGATCAAAGATATGCCAGGCAGGCCGAAACCCTAGGGATCGCCGACGAGATCGCGGCCCTCGTTTCCGATAAGCTGCAAGTGGCATCGTTCGACTTTCTTTCCCTCTTTCGATTTTCGATCTCGTAATTTTTGCTTTTTCGTCGTCTTCGATCTCTCTCTCGTGTCGATACGTGAGTGTTTTGTTCCCCCTCCAATATCCCTCCATTTTTAACAAGATTCACGACGCGCGCAGATCGGTAACTGGTTTTTGATGTCTTTCCCGTTGTCTGGAGAAAAAAATAAGATTCATGACGCGCGTAGAAATTGACTTCTTGCCGTTGTAGATTCTAACACATTGATCAATACTAGTTCCTTGCGATGCCTCCTGATTTTGTGGTTTTTGATTTCTTCAGTGAAGAGCTTGTGCCACAACTTGCCTGAGTCTTGCAGAATTGGTTAGGCAAAATTTGGAGACTAGGCAATTTGAGTTTATCATGTTATAGAGACATGATCCTTTTATTTTTATTTTTTGTATGGCTTTGACTTAAACATGATTCATTTGCTTAAATTATCTTAGGGAGCTAAATCAGTGATTGTTCTTGGGATCATGTTTTCCACCTCCCCATTCTGTGAAGTATGCTTAGACTTACTGCCTTGAGGTAAACTTAGATGATGCCTTTCAAGTTATACAGCATATAGCCAACTTCTTTGTCAGGTCAGCATTTGTTCAGTAATTTTATGCTGCAAAGCAAGTTGCGTTTGAAATTTCCTTGTCGAAGTTCTTAAACTATCATATATTATACACGATTATGGTTACATGAACTGTGCTTATTGTAAAAAATTTCACTCAGTTTGAAGGGAGAAAACTTCTAAGTCGCACTTGTTATCCTGTGGTGAGGCTTGGAAGTCTGTAAACTGGGCTTCTGCCCGAAAAGTGCTCAACAATCTGATATATAATTACAGTCCCACCTATTGCGGGAAAGCAGGGTAAGCTCTGATGCTATCTATTCATTGCATTTCTTCATCAGTTTTGCTCATGATTTGTGATTTTCTGACCGAAGTGTTACATTTGAATGACAATAGGAGGGGATATGATGAGGTTTATATCTTTCATGACTGTGAAGTCAACATTTTTCACGGCATCAAGTCTCTCACGCGGAAGAAAGCATTGTACCGAATTGCTCAGGATCAGAAATTTGCTCTTTATGTAAATGAGATTATGGGGTATGTGGACATTACTTTAGCAGAAACTAATGGCAATTGTTAAACATTTTCCTTGGTTTATCTGAGCATGAACTGTGCTTGGTTTGTCGCCTGTAAACTAATTGATGACTTCGTGTCCTAATAAGTCAATTAATGGACGATCTAGGATGTCTATCTATTTGCTTATGCGTCAAAGCTTTAGTCATGTGTGGGCACTCGTAGTTCGTATGTGGTCAAGATGAATTCAGTAACTGGTTTTCTCGGCAATAGAGGGAAACGAGTCAAAAGAGCAACGATTCGATTATGCAGGGAAGATGTTTAGCAGTTCAACACCAGTATGGCTCGACATTTCCTGCCAATCTGTAGTACCTGGAGACCAATGACATGCCAATTTATGTCATCTGAGGAGACCAAAGGCAATCTGTAGCTTAACAAAAAAATGTTGGACCTAACTGATGTGCACTTGTGTAGAACTGATATCCCGGAGTGGGGGATATCCAGCGCCCCGTCGAGGACTTGTGGTCGTTCGAAGGTATGTCAGTATCCATGAAATGTCCGGCATTGCAGTAACTAAACCACTCGGGTACACCACGTTCTGGAGCGAACCAGAGAAGCTAGGCTACAGTAAGTGGTGCTGTGGAAGAGTAAATGGTGTAACGAACCAAAAACAGGGACTGCTTTTGCTGCGAGGTAAGACCAAGATCTCGAGGAAGAGAAAGCGACTCTCTCTCCCTCTCCCTCTCCCTCTCCCTTATCTCATCTTGCAGCTATGGTCGCTCACCGGCCATGATCCGCTGGCATCAATGGAGACGATCCATCATGGCCACAATCCGCTCGAGCTCGCAGCATCCATGGCCATGATCTGCTTGAGCTCGAGCTCGCAACATTCATGGCTGCTTGCTGCCCGAGGTCATGACATTGCCATGTCCACTATCTGCTCGACCTTGAGTCATCCATGGCCATTCGAGCTTGAGGCTATGGCCATTCGAGCTTGAGGCACTTATACCCATGACCCCACAGCATCCACTGCCGCTCACTGCTTGGATCCGAGGGACCGCAGCGAGTGTTGGTAGGGTGATCCAAGGCACAGGGGTGATGGTTGATGATGGTGGAGAGCAGTGACCGGTGGTGGGGGAGGTTTAGGACGCGGCTAATTTAGGGCATGGATTTTGTTTTTCCGGGAAGATGGGTTGGCATTTTGTTTATTTTTAATTTTTGTATTGCTTAGTTAACTTGGTATTTAGGTAGACGGTCCACATCAACAAATATCCATAGATAGTGACATAGTTCAACGGAAAGATTAATAGTATTTTATTTGAAGAAGCAGAAACTTTTGATTTTAAATTAAATTATAAGGAAGATTTTGTTTTTACGATAAAAATAAATGAAGCACATTAACTATTTGTAACGCTTCATTTTTTCGCATTAAATAAATGATTTAGTAAATATATTTCTAAATATAATCGCTTACATCACATGAAATAATTAGTTGAGGGAAAATGTTAAAATGTTATCATTATATACAACAATTTATGTTTGACAATTTTCGTGGATGAAAAAAATGTTTTTCATTCTTTTTTTTTTATAAACATATAAGGAATTAATTTTAGGAAACTGTGTTCTAAATCATTTATTTTTTACAAAATAAATAGAACTTAAGGCATAAATGCACATGACACAAAAGCCGGCGGAATATTACTAGAAAATTTTATGGATGATAGCTGCCAATAATTTCTTTGATTGATCGCAAAATGAATCAGATTGAATATTAATATTAGCCACGTTTAGTGTACGTGGCTCTTCAGAATCCTGTGAGAGTTAATTACAATGCCTTGTTTAAATTTTACATTATAAGGCTCCTGTCTTTATTTTCCTCATTCTTTATTTATCATTTTTGCTTGATTTAGTTTTTATTGCTTGAGTACCCATGCATAATATCATTTATATGTGTTGGGACTTACAAAACATAATTGAAGAAATTGCATGCAAATTGTTTTCATAAAAGAGATAAGGCACCAAAAGAATGCTAAATTTCATATAGAGTAACCGAGTTCCTAGACTTGTGAATCTCTTATTTGTAGTAGTAAGGGTGACTCCCTTGCCTTACACGGCTAATAACCGATCCATTATATGTTAGTGGCAACTTCTAAGTAAATTAAACTAAGTAATTAAAAAGAAAATCAAGTTATAAATGATAAAGCTCTGGAGAACCAATGCTAATCGTAGGCGCCACCTCGTGAGTACAACCACTCAAGCCACCCCCTTTATAGATCTCACCTCAGGAGGTTCGCGACAACTCTATTGTGAAAATAACTGAAGTTTAACGCAAGAAAAATATATTACAAGAGAACTCGACAAAGAACAATAACAACATAAGAGATTTATATGGTTTGATTTGAATGTCAATACATACTTCATAAAAAGAGCTAACTGCCCAAAAATCCACTATGAATCCAAAAAGTATAGAATTTGCCATTGTTTGATCACTCAAGTGTTTTCCAGCCTCCGATCTCAATCAAAACAAACCGTTAATTGTTATATCACATTTTTTCACAAAGAACTCATTCAAAAAATTCACATAGAGAAAATTCAAACATGCCTCTTATTACATAAAAATCAAGTAGAATTTCATCTCATCTTATATTCTAATATTTTTATCAAAACATAAAATTCCATTGCAGAAAACCAACTCAATTTAGAAAACCAATAAAACTTTAAAAACTATTCGGATGGGTTATCTTGGCTCAAACTCAATACATTCTCATCAATGGCACTCATCTTCGAATTAATATCGATTTTCAAAAGAACGGACATAAACAAACAGTAGCTGCCAAGTTCAAGATGACGGTTGCTCAATGACATTTAGTATGCTCTTGTAATAATCTTGGAGCAAATCTGGAAAGAGATGATTCCATAGACAAATCAATCTCCCATGAAGAGCATGCAAAGGAAAAAAAGGGTAATTACAAAAGCTAAAGAAAGAGATAGAAGAACTCACCATATTTAAATTCTCCCACTCTTGAAAAAAAAAAAAAAAAAACGTATATGCGTGGCCTCACCTGTTAAAAGAAAAATTAATGGTGTGCAAGGATTTAATAATCCGTAAGGTTTACAGACAAAGCTCATTAGGGTGACGTTACTTCAAATCACTTAATGCCGACCACGATTGACGTTTCTTCAAGTAGCTGCAAGAAAGATTTTGTTATGGCGAGAAAGCGAAACACAAAAGCCAGCAAAAATATTTCTCCTGATTATTTTGGAGATGTTGGTGCCGGTGGTGATATTCTAGATTTTTAGGTTAGGATTAGCATAAGTTTTCATAGTTTATTTGGATTTCGAAAGGTCTAACCCCAATTGATCAAATCTAGTAGTGATTACCTTCTTTTGAAATCATGAATTGTTAGTTGTCCAAGTCTTGAACGATGCCAAATGACATATAGATACTCCATGAGTAAACAACCTCCATTTAACGGGTGGGACCGAACCTCAGAGACCCCACAGCTCATTACACCTTCATTCACTTCGTACAGGTCCGGATCAATGGAATATCTCAAGGCACAATTTACCTCCCTTGGTGTTTGAATCTCATGGTAGATTCTATTCCAATCCCTGGGCGATGAGCTACACCACCAGACTAAAAGATTATCAAAGTCTCTTGGACACTGCTCGTAAACCAGATAAACACCACACTTTTCGATCTTTAACCCAGGGTTGGTGATCATAAATGAAACGACAATGTGGTTTGACATGGTATCCCAATTTGTATCACGTGGAAATTGGGTACCCGACACATAACCTAGCCAAAGGCAACCTGAATTGACAAATCTGATGGGAAACTTAAATAAGGGACCTAACTGATTTCCATAAACATAGAACCCACAGAAAATGAAGTGGGCATTTTCCAGGTCCTGACAGGAGCTGCAGTTGATTTGTTTAAAAGAGGCGCATATGGCAAATCCTCTCCAGCTATTGTCATGCCAATTAGGGGACATGTCTATGCTCAACAAAGGTCCAAATCCCTGGAAGCTAAACCACTCAGGTATTTCACATTGCAAACATGGAGACACCACATAACTTCTCGGAATCATTTTCCTGGAACGGCAAATGATGTAACGAAGCAACGACAAGGAGTACTTCTGCTGCAAAGTTAAATTAAGATCTTGTGGAAGCAAACTGAAGCAGTTAAAGAAGCAAAACCCCGAGTTAGGTACCGTGCATATAATGAATGAGTTTGATATCCTTTCCAATCTGAGGCACTTCTCAGCCACCACAACCTTTGTGCTTTCTGGAAGTCTTGGTAACACTTTAAGATTTTTGCAATGATTTAATATGAGAAATTCCAGGCCAGAGATATGTTCGATACTTGCAGTTATGGTGGTAAAAAGGTTTTCGGCTAGGTCTAAAGACCTCAAGGAGGGTAAGCAATCAATATCTCGGGGAATTTCTCCTTCTAGAAGACTACAGCCACTCAGATCCAACTCTGTCAAAGAGGATAGCCCTGAAAATGAAGGCAACCGCAAACGTCTAGAGTTGAGAGCTCTTCTCAACGTACGCGTCAGTGTCCTCCAAGAATTTTGTGGCCTCCTTTTACTAACATGAAAGTGTAACTTTTTCAGATTTTGTAAGAATCTCAAGTTAGATGGGAGGTGTGTTATGGCACTTTCACTAATATCAAGCTCCTCTAAGCCCTCTAAGCCCCCAATGCTCTTAGGCAGCTCTTCAAGATTTGAACATCCACACAAATTAAGAACTGTAAGAGCTTTTAGATTACCTACACTATATGGAAGTCCCGTGAGGTTTTCACAGTCACCCAAGTCAAGTAGACCGAGTCTTTCTAGATTTCCAATTGAAGGATGAACCTGAGATAATGCTTTGCAACCTTTGAGAATTAGCCTCTCTAGATTTGGGACATATATGAAGTTTGGAGTCTCCACAAATAATTTGGAACCATTGAGGTTGATAACTTTTAACTTCTCTAAGACCTGCATCTAGAAAAAATCGGTTGAACAATTTTATTAGCTTGTTAAACATAATAAAGCGTCAAATGAAGCATACACATGCATGAGTACTAATTCCAACCTTTTCCCCTCTCCAGAGGCTGCAAAGGAGGCTATCCTGCATATGGAGTTCGACAAGGTTCTTTGGAAGAAAACTTGGTGGAAATGATTTAAGATTGCAGTTGTCCCATCTTAGCAGGCATAGTTCATTTGAAAGGTGCTTGAGCCCAGAAGAGAGGTGGATGGCACGAATGTCAAGCAATCTTAAGTTAGTCATGTTTGTGAAGGACTCTCCATTCAAGCGCACTATTCTATGGTCCTCAGATTGCAAGACTATGGCTTTTACTTTTCTAGTTCCCTGACAAACAACTCATATAGTGTCAATACCTGACTAGCAAGTTTTGCAAGTTATTTTTTCCTATATCAAACAAGCATGCTTGCAAATTAATTTTGCAGATACTAACCGAGTTTTTTGACAGAATATGGCATACATCCTCAAAAAGCCAGACTCGACTTCGTTCTCCTGGCTCTTCAAGTGACTCTTGACTAACAATTTCCCAAGCCATCTCTTGTAGCAAATCATGCATCCACAGTTTGTTGCCCACAATTTGGATAAGAGATTTATCAACAAGGACTTCGATTCCAATATCTGCATACAAGCCGCAATTGTCTAGAACTTCTGTAATATAAGGTTTCTCCTTTCCCTTGAAAAAACAGGCAATATCTAGGAAAATCTCCTTCTCTTTCTGTTGCAGTCCATCATAACTTAACCTAAGCCGGTCAAAAATTTTCTCTTCTGGACATTCTTTGAGTCTGGCCAGCGCACTCTTCCATTGCATCAAGCTCCTACAAGCCAAAAAGGAACCTAAGACATCAAGGGCTAGAGGAAGGCCATCAGAGTATCCAATAACCTGTTTCACGAGCTCATTGAACTCTGCTGGAGGATGGTTACTTCTAAAAGCTTTCAAACAAAATAGTTGGAGAGCCTCACTAAAGGATAGTTCCTCCACCTTATATACGGAATTTACTCCATAATGGAGAAGCAAATGTTCATCTCTAGTTGTTATAATGATCCTACTCCCACGTCCAAACCAATCAAAACCTCCTGCTAATTTTTCCAACTGCTCCTTTTCATCCACGTCATCAAGTATAACAAGAACTTTTTTATGTCGTAGCCGTTCTTTTATCATGTTTGTTCCTCTGTGATCATCCTTGATTCTTAAATTGTCGTCTTGGAGAATATCACCGAGAAACTGGTTTTGTAGATATACCAGACCAATCTTTTTTGAAATTTCTCTTACATTGGCAAGAAAACATCCATCATCAAATTGGCCGCAAATTTTGTCATAAACTGCTCGTGCAACAGTTGTTTTGCCTATGCCACCCATTCCCCATATGCCAATACTGCGTACATCGCTCTCGTCCAAGCATAAAGATTCGACTACATTTGCAACACGGGAAGGCATTCCCACAAGATTGCCTACACCATAGGACAGCCGGGGACCCAATTTATCTTTGATTTCTCCAACGATTTGCCGAATGAACTGTGTCTCATATCTACAATGAAGAAATCCAGATGATTAGTTCCCCAGGGAGCATTGAGGCAGTGTAGTTTTGGAGGAGTTAATAATATATTCTGGTTCAGATGAACTAACACAATACAGAGTATGATAGTCATGACATTCATGGCATACTAAACTTAAAGAAAATAAATAATTTCAAGTTAGTGGAAGAGAGGCCTACCCATCTTTCAATTCTCTTCCGGCAAGACCAGCTACTTTACTTAGTGCATCCTTCCACCTCTTTATATCTCCCCTGTCGCCAGTATAAGTTTCCTCAGTTTTAGCAAAGCCTCTCCCAAAGTTTCCCCTCAATTTCCGTATGTCAGATGGATCGAACTTGTAGAAGATTGGTATCACTGATCCTTCATTGATATCTTTGCACTCCACAGCCTTAGCAACTTCTTCCAGGCACCAAGTAGAAGAAGCGTAGTTTTCAGAGAATATCACTAGTGCATATCTTGATTGCTCTATTGCCCTTAATATTTCTAGTTTAATACATTTTCCCCTCTGAAGATGTCGGTGGTGATCATCTCGAAAGGCCACGATTCCTCTTCGCCACAGATGATCGTGCAAATGGTCAACAAAATTTTTGCGGGTATCCTCACCTCTGAAACTCAGGAAGACATCATACTTGTATTGACACTGTTCGTTTTCTGGCCTTGGGAAAGATGCCATATCTTCTTGGACAAATTTTGTAAAGACAAGAGAAATAAATGCACCTTGTCCTTATAGGAGTCCTCAGAAACAAATCGGGCTTGTGTTGGCAATTCAACAATGATGAGGAGATTTCAGGGAGTTATATAGAAGCACTGCGTCCAATCTCATACTTCCATTCCAGGGCCGAAGGAGATGATTGAGTACAAGTAATCGCCCTTTGCCTGATCATTTGATTTGATGAATTACTGTATATCACCCCAAAAAAATAGAAAAATAGAGAGCAAGAAGAGAGTATCAGGCATCCCGTGAAAGCTGAGCGTAAGTTTACCGAAGGTTAGAGGCTTAATCTCGACTGATTCCTTATTTGGGAACATCAACCATCAATTTGCAAAGCAAAGTAACAAAACAAAAATGGAAGCGACTCTAAAAAATGGAACTTCTCAGGCAATTGGAGCACTTCTAAGAGCAGAAAATGGTCAGATCGGCACAAAATCAACGCGCATTTAATGTCACGGAGATTCTTGGAAGAAGATAATCAAAGGAAATGGCAGTTTGCCCATCTGGAGCTAAGAAACGGTGAAATACGCGCGAAAAATTAACAAACGAGGAGCGGCTAAACTCAGAAACAAGCAGAGGACACAGAAAACCTCGAGAATGGAAGAAGCTTGAGCCCGAACGAAGAGACAACTGCAGAAGCCGGTCGAAGCTGTCGAGACTTTGAGCTTGAGATTAAAGACTACGATCCAGCGGAAGCTGTTCATCCGAAGGATTGCCAAGTCAAGTCAAGTCAACCCCCTCACCAGAAAAGATGATTGTTTATTGTTTTGCCGATATTTTATTTGTATGATACTTCGTGGATAATAAATGAATGGTTTTTCTTATACGCCAAACCAGAGAGTCCTTGGTCCCACGCGCCCCTGTCGCTTTGCTGGGTGATATGATGGATGGAAAGGGCGAACTTGCAAAATCATATATTTATATAAGTGCCCCGGTCAACGAATATTTAATTAGGGTAGTCTACAAGTGTGCAGGTGGGCCCGGTCAGATTCTCAGGAAATCATCGGACTTGTAATTTTATGCGCCTCTCTCACTTTCCCACTTTTGCTCTTTCGCTTCTCGTTATGTTTTGCAAGAAGGCATGATTTATCGAGAAGGACAAAACTACACTGCCATGGCCCGTATGTTGAAGTGGAACTATAAACTATTGTTGGTATGCTCTTTCTAAAAACTGAATCAAGCATATAATACTAGCCACAGATGAATTTTGTCGAGAAATTTTTTGGATGGAATTTAATCGTATTGGTGATATATATGGCAGCATGTTATGTTGTGGTTTCGATTTGATGCTTGTAATCAATGTATATGTGCACGGACCAATTCTATTTCGCTGTTTAATCACAACTAACGTGTTTTTTTTTAGACTAAATTAGAATGAAGTGATTTTCAGGACTCAATAATAATGGATATGATTTTTGTGCCTCATCGCTATCGAACCATGACTGTAAGGTCTTCTTGACTCGAGCATAGGATAAGTTTGACACATGCTGGCTATCCTATATAACATTGTTTATGAGGTGGAGCATATCTTATGATTTGCTAGAATATACGTAATGCTTGTGAAATGAGTGAATGTGATGCCTACTCATTTCTAAAGCCGAATTATTCTTAGCATGACTTCATAGGAATAAAATGAAAAGCGAATAATGCTTAAAAAAGATCAAGGAAAAAAAATGAGAAACAGAGGAGGTTGCTCGCGCTTGGAGGTCGAGTCGAGCGACGAAACTCTCTCTGCTCGATCGTGCTTCCGGAGAGCATCGATCCGCCGCGAGCGAGCTAGCGAGAGAGAGAGCTCAGCAACGATGTCGGTGCAGGAGTATCTGGACAAGCACGTGCTCTCTCGCAAAAATCGAAGACGCCGTCAATGCCGCGGTTAGGGCCAAGACGCCTAATCCCGTCCTGTTCATCGTAAGACCTCTTCCTCTTCCTCTTCCTCTTCATCTCCTTCCTCTAAACCTCCTCTCTTTCCTCGAGGATCTTTTCCCGCTTTGTTTTCCGAGAAAATGCGGGAAAAAAGTTGCGCTGGCTGCGATTTCTGAAGCCGTGGCGGTTTTTGAGCTGAACAGACTCACGCAGACGTGAGAGTTGGTCCCTCAGCTGATGCGTTGTCGTTGCTCAGCCGGATGATTTCGTTTCGCAGTGTAATCACATGAGAAAGGCGGTCCCGTCGGTCATAACGAAGACCAAAGCCAGGCAGATACTGGACAGCAGGGTCATTCGTACTGTCGAGGTGGACTTGAACACCCTCAGAAGGCGGCGTAGCCTACCAACTCCAGTTGCAAGTACAAACGCCTCCCTCTCTTCCATCTTCATCTTCAACCTCTCTCTCTCTCTCTCTGAAGCTCCACGGTCATGGCTGAGGACCCTCAGAACCCGCCTCCCGCTTTGGAGGCGCCGGCCCTGGCAGAGGAAGTCGTGGGGGTGGTTCCGACGCACCGCACGCAGCCGAAACGCCGGTCGCCGGAAAAGAGCCGCCGGAGAGGACGTGGCGAGGGCGCGGAGGCGGAGGCGGAAGAGAGAATCGTGAAGGCCTCCTGATTCGCTTCCTTCAAGGAAGAGACCACCGTCGTCGGGGAGCTCCCCGAGGCACAGAGGAAGGCCCTCGACGAGCTCAAAAGCCTCGTCCGGGAGGCTCTGAGCAAGCGCGAGTTCTCCGCTCAACCGTTGCAACCGGCTCCTAAGGAAGAAGAGGAGAAGAAGGAAGACAGAGGAGGCGGCGAAAACATCCGCGGAGGAGCCTGCGAAACCTGAAGCCGAGACGCGACGTTGACGCGTGTTTTGGACGAGTTTATGCCCGGTCTTTATATCCTGCTCGTTCTTTGCCATCACGATCTCGCGATTTCAGCTGCAAGTTCCGACAGGTACGAATCAAGAGAAACTTAAGGAAAAGCCGATGGTTCGGAAGGTTTTAGGTATATGAAAGGCTTAGGGGTTAATATTACTGAAAAAAAAATTATAAATTGATATATTTGTGATAAATTTATCTTAAATTATTTTTTTATCATAAAAAAATACCAAATCGATATATTTGTAAAAAATTTACCTCTAAATTGATTTTTTTATCATAAAAAAATCACAAACTGGTATACCTTTATTAATTTTCATTAAATTGAATTAACTGGTATATCCTACTAAAAACGGAGGGTAAAACTCTAAATTAGTACTATGTCATTTAACTGAGCAATTTGACGGTAAGACTTAACGAAAAAAGTGTCATTTAACCGACGCCCCCGCTCGCTCCTGTTCCCTCCAGCCTCGAAGCGACCGCCTTCCGCCCACCTTCTCGCCATACCCATGATTGCTCATCCTCTTTCCGTGCGTGCCCGTCTCCGAACAGGGTATTCGCGTTGCTCGCTTGGAAGCGGGACTAGCAGCCTGAGCCGGTCCTGAAGCCAACCATTGTCAAAGAAGTGTCACTAGGGCGGCCGGTCACGATTCGATCCGTCTCGGGCCCGCCTGCTGGCCGCCTTCATCTAGCCGAGTAGGGCCCTGTCACCCGAGCACACAAATGTGCTCCTTTTGCTCTGTTTTCAGGCTCGCCGGATCGGAGCTCGCGGCTCTTCGGTTCGCCCGAGTTCCGACCCGACCCTGGCGGGCTACGATTTGTTGTCTCTAGGCTTTGCTTGGTTGTTGTTTCTGCTTGGATTGTTGATTGATCTCCCGATCGAGCTTTCGTTAGCTTTTTTGTGGGCGCACCCTAGATGTTCGACGTTTTTGTCTAGGCCAGATCCGCGTAGATTTTCTTTGGTTTTGTGGGTTGGTCGTGGACAGCTTGAGGAAAGGGAAGGTTAACGGTGTTGGCACGGGTGGGTGTTGGAAGATGTCGGCATTAGGGCTACCTCGAACGGTGCCCGGTCGATGGGCCTGAGTTCTATCTTCCCGGCCAAGCTTGGTGGAAGCCGAGCCAAGTAGTCCGCCGGCGGTGGTCGACGCCGGTCGGAGGGAACGACCGGTAGAGGGTGGTGGTTCGATGACGGTGTGGCTGCTGGCTGCTTCGACCGGTGGTGTTTTTGGGTGAGATTTGAGGAAAGCCTGTTTCGGTGAAACAGAGAAGCTACAGGCGTTGTTCGGGGACGGAGAAGAATGCAAGGAAGAAGAAGATTTCGGTTCAATTCGGTTTTTCTAATGGTTCAGCTCGGTTTTTCAAAACCGAACTGTTGACACCCCTGGTTGTACCGGTTTGAAATTTAATTTGAGATAAATTTGTCACAGGTTTATTTTATTCATGATATTAACCCAAAGGTTTGTACTATACCACCTGACTAAAAAATCATCAAAATTTGCTGGAATTTTTTTATTCCCCCTTTCCTCTTCCTTTTGTTTTCTCTCATGTACCTTTTTCTACCTGCAGAGTTCTGTCATCGCGGGAATTACATTCTTATTTTGATATAAGCCATCTGTCACATGTGACACTACTGTTATTGCTAAAGAATGGTGTCAAGATAGACCAATTCGATCTTGGAAAAGTTAAGAGAGGAGATGAAAGTCATGCAACTTTAATGAATTGTTTTGCTTCTTTTTGTAGACTAACATCCTGTGAATTTTTTTATATGGGGCCAGGATTTTTTTGTTGAAGGTTAAAATTATCTAGAAAGACTGATGATATGATTTTTCTGAAGTTTTCTTTTTTTTTCACTGACCCTAGATTTTTTTTTTCCGTCGTTTGATATGTTCTTTATTTTTTTTTTAGTTCGTGAATGTTATTGGTACCGTCCTATTTTAGTTAAGTCTTAAATCTCGGCGATCTTACTTATTCCTAATGCATGCTATCCTCTTTTCTAATCCACTATTTATTTTTATCGAAGTATGGCATCTCGCCAAAAAGACTGATGCAGAACACTGACTTAACGAATTTCTTTAAGGTCTTGACAATCAGCACAGATGGAGACAACAAGTTTAAATATAAGCAACTACCACTTACTTCATGTCTGAAGTGATATATTGCAGTGAAAAAAAAAATATTGAGTTACTGCTTATATGTAAGAAATAACATTAAGTTCTTTGAGGAACTCTATTACCAGGTCTATGTCTCCACAGTACAAGCAAACAGTTATCCAATAACTGCTTTCCAATGGCATCCAGAGGTAATAGTTAGTTTAGTGCTTTACTTCTTGTTTGACAGTAATTTCGTTTGATTAGAAAACGCACATTGCTTCATTATGTAGTAGCTTTCGTACTGATCATATCAAGATTGGATGCATATTAAGCCTACTCAGGTAGATGATCCATCTGTTGCCATTTAACATGCCTGATATTACTCTTTTACCAAGTTAGCTTAAGAGAAGTTTAACTCGCATGACGAATTGACTTCATGATGATAATGTTGTGTTGGTGCCAAATAAAACATGCACCTTCTATAAAGTTCTGACACTACCGAATGCAGCATGTCATAAGAAAGAAGTTATCCCAGAATTGTGGTAGTTGAATATCTGAATGTAGAGATTTGGGCACTGGTGTAGCAATTTTTAGCTTTATCCATGATAATCCATATTAAATTAACTGCCTTCCTGCTGAGCACGTGATCATGGTGTTGGGAGCGCGCAATAGAAGTCTGATACCTGCACCTGAGGATATCACCAAGAGGAAGCCAAAGGCCAAACCTATTAACACATCTAATTGGATCTACTTTTACTTAAAAGTTTAAACCAATGAGTTATGAGCCAACTAGCATATATTAACTGCTCCGCACCACATCACATCAATTCTTAGATGTGAGACTTCTCTAAAACAACTCACTCGCACATGCATCCTAACACATGGATGATAAAATTCAACCTTTTCCTGTTTGGGCATTTTGAGGAAAATGACTTCTTGCTGTTGTAGATTCTAATACATATTGTTTGATACTCATTTCCTGCGATGTCTCCTTATTTTTTGCTATTTAATTTCTTTAGTGAAGACCTTGTGGCATAACTTGCCTGAGTCTCGCAGAATTGGTTAAGAAAATTTAGGAGACTTAAGTAGTTTGAGTTTATCGTGTCACAAGAGGACATGTTTTTTTTTTTTTTTAAAGGCTCTGACTTAAAGATGACTCATTTGCTTCAATATCCTACATATCTTAGGGAGCTAAATCTGTGATTGTCCTTGGGACTATATTTTCCACCTCTTCATGTCTGTGAAGTATGTTTAGACCTATTGCCTTGAGGTAACTTATTTGTTTTTTCGATGTTGTGCAGAAAAATGCTTTTGAATGCGATTTGTCCATGATACCACACTCAGATGATGCCATTCAGGTTACACAGCATGTAGCGAACTTCTTTGTAAGGACAGAATTTGTCATGTAATTTTATGCTGCAAAGTAAGTTGTGTTTGAAATTTCCGTGTTAAAGTTCTTAAATATCATGCATCATCCACAATTATGGTTGTATGAACTGTGCTTGTGGTTGAGTGTTTCCTTTTCACTCAGTTTGAAGGGAAAACACTTCTAATTTGAACTTTTTTTTTTCCTGTAGTGAGGTTAGGAAGTAATTGTTGAACTCATTTTTCTACGGCTTTGGTATATATCCTGAAGGTATAATCGTCCTAAACCCGACAGCAACAATATTGGGGACAAATAATACCTTAAAAATAATGGTCCTCATCACACATCGTAAAGTTCTGCCCACATTAACGGCTCATCAAGGTTCGTCGAGAAAAGCCTGTAAGAAAAGAACTGTTTCGGTGAGAAAGCAAAACACAAAAGGCAGCAAAAGTATTCCCCCGATATTTTGGTGATGTTGGTGCCGGTGGTGGTTTGGTAGGACTTGCATAGTTTTAGAGTTTTAGTAGTCTGTTAGGATCTTGAAAGGTCTAAACCAAGCACCGTCAATTGATCAAAATACTAGTTGCGAATTACCTTTTAGCAAATCATGAGGAGATGGTCGTTGAATTCTTCCAGGATTCCAATACACACACAGAAGCACCGCGTATGAACGACCTCCAGGATTTTCAAGGTCAGCCAGAAATTTACAGACCCCGCAGCTCACTATACCTTCATTCATTTTGTAAAGGTTCCTAAGTGTGGAAGGTACGAAGATAATATCACCCTTGCTTGGTTGTCGGAACTCACGGTAGATGCTATTCCAATCTCTGGGCGATAAGCTAGACCACCTGACCATAAACTCATCAAAATCTGTCGGATGCTGCTCGTAAACCCGATGAACACCACACTTTTTCACCTTTGAAAACGGCGTCGGTGATCCTAAGTGAAACATCAATGTGGTTTGACCACCGCCAATTAGTATCCCGTGGAAATAGCAAAGATGACACATTCCCAGCCAAGGCAACCTGAATTGAGAAATCCGATGGATAACTTAACTGTGGGATCTGGCCAATTTCCATCAACATATAAGTCACAAAAAATGAAGTGGGCATTTTCCAGGTCCTGACAAGAGTTGCAGTTGGTTTGTTCAAAAGAAGCGCACATGGCGAATCCTCTCTATTTATTGTCAAACCAATTAGGCGACATGTCTATGCTCAACAAAGTTCCATCTGTCCGGTAACTAAACCACTCAGGTATTTCACCTTCCAAACATGGAGACACCACATAAGTGTCAGGAAATCGTGTTGAATGGCAAATGATGTAACAATGCAAAGACAAGGAGTACTTTTACTGCAAGGTTAAATCAAGACCTTGCGGAAGCAAAGCAAAACCTGGAGTCGGGGACTATGCATATATTAAATGGTTAAATGGGTTTGATATCCTTTCCAATCTGAGGCACTTGTCAACCTCCTCAAAGATCATGCTTTCTGGAAGTCTTGGTAACACTTCAAGATTTTTGCACTGATTTAATATGAGAAATTCCAGAGATATGGTTGATGCTTGCAGGTATGGTGGTAAAACTGTTCTCGGCTAGGTCTAAAGACCTCAAGGAGGGTAAGCAGCTAATATCACTGGGAATTTCTCCATCCCAAAGATTGCAGCCACTCATATAAAACTCTGTCAAAGAGGATATCCCTGAAAATGAAGCAATTGCGGACGTCTAGAGTTCAAAGCTCTTCTCAACATACGTGTGATTGTCCTCCAAAAATTTTGCCGCCTTCCATTACTAACATGAAAGCGTAATTTTCTCAGATTTATTACGAATGTCAAGTCGGATGGGAGATGAGTAATGATACTTTCACTAATATCAAGCTCCCCTAAGCAATTTAAGTTCCCAATGCTCTCAGGCAACTATTCAAGATTTGAACATCCAAACAGAATAAAATCTTTGAGAGATTTTAGATGACCTACTTGGCTACACCATCCGGAAGTCTTCTGAGGTTCACATGGTCACCGAAGTCAAGTATACGGAGTTTTCCTAGAATTCCAATCGAAGGATGAATAAGAGATAGTGTTTTGCAACCTTTGAGTATTAACCTCTCTAGAAGTGGGAAATTTATGAAGTTTGGAGCCTCAATGAATAATTCAGAATCATTAAGGTTGATGACTTTTAACTTTTCTAAGACCTGCATCAAGAAAAGATTGGTTGAAAAATTTTACTATCTTGTTAAACATATAACATGTCTGATAGAAGCACACACATGCACGGATATTAATTCCAACCTCTTCCCCTCTCTAGAGGCTGGTAAGGAGGCCATCCCACATATTGAGTTCGAGAAGGTTCTTTAGAAGAAAACTGGGTGGAAATGACATAAGATTGCAGCTGTCCCTTTTGAGCAGGTGTGTTCATTTGAAAGGTGCTTAACCCGAGAAGAGAGGTGGATGGCATGAACATCAAGAATTCTTAAATTTGTCATGATTGTGAGGGACTCTGGGTTCAAGCACACTCTTCTTTAGCCACCGGATTGCAAGACTGTGCCTTTAACTTTTCTATTTGAAATTAAACCAAATTTATAAAAAAAAAAAGCGTTGAGATTACTAAGTTAAACAATGACAATAGAGGAGTTGTCCTTGTCAATTAGTTATCGCGTTATCGATATTCCAAAATTGATATACACATTGGAGAGAAGTCATCATATAGCGTTATTTTTAAGATGTCTGTTCGTGTTTCTGTGTTTTGTCTATTTGTGTCTTGAGGTCTATTGTAAGTTTCTATGACTTTATCTCTTCGGAACGCTAGTTATATTTACGAGGAAGAGCAAAAGTCATGTTGAAATTTTGTAATAGTTTTTGGTTAAGGTAAATTATCGTGTGAGTTGCTGAGTGTTTCAAATACTCCCATCAATTTATTATCAGAGCACGCGGTGCCCCGAAATCTGGAAATACCTCTGGATCCCCCTGCTGATCTCCTTCTCCAAGGAGCTAGCCCTAGGCGAGGCGCTGCCGGGGATCCTCCTGCCGGGCCAGCTCGAGAATGAGGCGGCGGCGTCGGTCGCGAGCGGCGCCGTCGTCCCGAGCTGCCCCGCGGCCGACCCCAAGCTCAACTTCCGGCCGGTGATCGGGATCCTCAGCCACCCGGGGGACGACGCCTCCGGCAGGCTCAACCACGCGTCCAACGCCTCGTACATCGCCGCGTCGTACGTGAAGTTCGTCGAGTCCGCCGGCGCCAGGGTGATTCCGTTGATTTATAACGAGCCGCGGGAGGTTCTCCTCGAGGTAGAAACCCGTGGAATCGAAGTGTTTGTGGACTCTGGACCTTCGTAGCTCGCGTATAGTTGATTGAGCTTAATTACCTTGCCATCCTTGAAAATCGATCACCTCTTGCTTGTAAAATTAGAGACTAAAGCATAACACACTTCCTTCGCAACTCCGAGTAAATCCGTCCACGAAAACATGGATCTAAACGTTGGCTTTGCGAGGGGAAATTCACCAGATTGTTATTACTGTGACAAAATGATGTTTGGGGTGGATTAGTAGTATCATCTTTGCCTAACTTGGCGAGGATTGTTGTGGAAGAGGGGGGATTTAGCATTCTCCATTTCTTAATGGTTGAAAATTGATCATGAGAGACAAATCGCGTTTCTTCATGGCGTGCAAGCAACACGTGCATCCTCCCTCACATGTGTGGATGAGTGGAGTTAATGTTTTATGTATCCTCTTTGAGGAGTTTACATGAGTGATGGGTATAATGTTGGAGGAGTGTGGCTTCTTTCGAGTTGTGTTTGTATAGATTTTATGGCCGGGTTTATTTTTAGACGACCCAACTTTGTTTTTCATTTCTAGATGCTGATATTTGGTTGAAATGCAGAAGCTCAACATGGTTAATGGAGTGCTCTTTACTGGTGGGTGGGCTAAAACCGGATTGTATTATGAGACTGTGAAGGCAATTTTCAAGGTGTTTTTATGATTGATACACCTAAATATTTCTAAGATGTTGTGTTTCTATTTATTGGTTGGAGGCAGAGCTTCATCAATTTTGTATTGACTGTTTTCGTGCAATAAAATTTTTCTAAGAATAATGTGCTGTTCCTCATTCAAAAACTTTAATTCCATTGCTCCAAGACACATGAGCATTCTCACTGCCTTGGGAGAGAATAGATCATTTTTATATGCTTTCAATGAGTGTCCTGTACATTTTTGCTTTGCAATTTTTAGATGTGCTCTTTGCCAATTGTTTGCAGAAAGTTTTGGCAAAGAATGATGCTGGTGACCACTTCCCATTGTATGCCATCTGCTTGGGCTTTGAACTATTGACAATGATAATCAGCAAGGTAAGTCTGTCCCTTGTCACCTTTTTGAATTGTCTGTCAATGCTTTCAGTCCTTTTGGTTGCGTATTTTCTCTTTTCTAATGCAAAAGTCACTTTACATGGTCTGTTCTTTAAACAAAAAAATTTTCTTTTCACCTTTTATCTTTTGTGAGGTATTGTGCCAGAAAAAAACTTCTGTCCTCCCGTGGCTTGACTTAGCACACTTGACTGCTTATCATCAAACTTGAAAGCATAAGTCATCACTGCAAGGTTGAGATTGCCATTGCTTTAACCTTGACGAGCATGGCGGTTATTTCACATCCAACCAATTGTGTTCAAATAATCCCTCAAGGTTTAAGTTGCTTCATCCATGTCAAACGGATAAATTCTGAATGATTTACAGAAAGTGTAGTTCATAGTATAAAGAGGAAAGTGGAAAAATCTCTTGAGGATAATTTAACAGTTCCCTAATGACAGGACAAAAGCATTCTCGAGGAATTTAATGCTGCAGATCAAGCATCCACTCTACAATTTATGAGAAAAACAAACATTGAAGGAACAGTATTTCAAAGGTATGGTTGACCCTAGTAAGCTTTCACTGTCAACTTTTAAGTACTAACGCATATAAAGACAGATAAAGCTGTATTCTTTTTTAATTGACAGCAAGCAGGATATCTGTATGCTTCCAGTTGGCTTCTTATACTCTATGAGAAAATCAATTTGGATTTATGTACTTTAGTATATGATGCTGATTATGTAGCCATGGAATAAAATATTGCTGGAAAGAGAAATGTGGATTACATCAAATTATTACGGATGATTGTCCTGGTATACCAAAAGTGGTTATTGGAGTAGAAGATGCGTGGTTACTTTGTATAAGGCATCTGTTGCTTGATATAGTGATGCATAATCACCTATAGATGTAGTTCTAACTTCCATCTATCCACTGTTTTGCAGATTTCCGCCAGATTTGCTTAAAAAGTTGAGTACAAATTGCCTTGTCATGCAAAATCATCATGTGAGTTGTAAGACTTTAGTAGCCTGCTGGTTTTAATTGAGGCTACTAAGTGGAATTTGTTTGATTCCCCCGTTTCCTCTTCCTTTTGTTTTCTCTCATGTACCTCTTTCTTCCAGCAGAGTGTTATCATCGCAGGAACTACATTTTTATTTTAATATAAGCCATCTGTTACACGTGACACGACCATTACTGTTAGAGAATGCTGTCTAGATAGACCAGTTAGATCCTGGAAAAGTTAAAAGAGGAGATATAAGTCATGCAACTTTAATGCATTGTTTTGCTTGTTTTTGTAGACTAACATCCTATGAGTTTTTTATATGGGTCCAGTAGTTTCTTGATGGCTAAAAATGGCTAAAAGGGCTAATGATATGATTTTTTGCTGAAGGTTTTTTTTTTTTATACTGGCCCAGGATTTTTTTTTTCCCCGTTGCATGTTATGTTATATTTTTTATTTCAAGAGTGTGATTGGGACCGGTCTATTTTAATTAAGACAAATCTCAGTCATCTCACCTATTCTTGATGAATGCAATCCTCTTTTCTAATCCAAATGTTCATCTGTGTTGCAGTATGGCATCTCGCCAGAAAGACTGATGCAGAACACTGACTTAACGAATTTCTTTAAGGTCTTGACAACCAGCACGGATGGAGACAACGAGGTTGAATATAACGAACTACCTCTTACGTCATGTCTGAAGTGATATATTGCAGTGAAAAAAATATTCTGTGTTACTGCTTATTTCAGTTATTTGTGAGAATAACATTAAGGTCTTTGAGGAACTCTATTACCAGGTCTATGTCTCCACAGTCCAAGCACACAGTTACCCTGTAACTGCTTTCCAATGGCATCCAGAGGTAATAGTTAGTTTCATGCTTTTCTTCTTGTTCAACACCAATCTCATTTGATTAGGAAAGGCACATTGCTTCATGTAGTAGCTTTCATACTGATCATCTCGCTATTGGATGCATATTAAGCCTATTCAGGTAGATGATCCATCATAACATGCCAGACTTTAATTTGTTATTTGGCAAATATAACTTGGTTGGCTTTTTATGTAGTTCGTTGCCATTCAAAATTCCTGATATAACTCTTTTGCCAAGTTAGCTCAAAAGGAAAAATAATTTGCACAACAATTTGACTGCATGATGGTAATGCTGGGTTGGTGCCACACGAAACATGCACCTTCTATAGGGTTCTGACACTACTGAATGCAGCATCATGAGAAAGAGGTTACCCAAAAATCGTGCTAGTAGAATTTCTGAACGTAGAGATTTGGGCTCTGGTCTAGCAGTTTTTAGCTTTATCGAAGACAATACATATTAAATTCATTGCCTTCCTGCTGAGCACACGATCATGGACTATGAATTCAATCTTTTCCTTTCTGGGCATTTTGAAGAAATTGACTTCTTGCTCTTGTAGATTCTAATACATATTGTTCAATTTCTTTGGTGAAGAGCTTGTCGCATAACTTGCTTGAGTCTCACAGAATTGCTTAGGCAAAATTTAGGAGACTAGGCAATTTGAGTTTATCATGTTATAGAGGACATGATCCTTTTTTTAATATTTTATTTTTTTATGGCTTAGACTTAAACATGATTCATTTGCATAAATATCTTAGGGAGCTATATCAGTTATTGTTCTTGGGATTGTATTTTCCACCTCTTCATATCTGTGAGGTATGTTTAGACTTACTGCCTTGGAGGTAACTTTTATGGCTTTCTCGATGTTGTGCAGAAAAATGCTTTTGAATGGGGTCTGTCTATGATACCACACTCAGATGATGCTATTCAAGTCACACAGCATGTAGCAAACTTCTTTGTCAGGTCAGAATTTGTCGAGTAATTTCATGCTGCAGAGCAAGTTGCGTTTGAAATTTCCATGTCAAAGTTCTTAAATATCTTGTATCATACACAGTTATGGTTACACAGACTTGTGCTTGTGGTCAAGTGTTTGCTTTTCACTCACTTTGAAGGGAAAAAACTTCTAATCCGAACTTTTTATCTTGTAGCGAGGCTAGGAAGTCAGTAAACCAGGCTTCTGCTCGGAAAGTGCTTGACAATCTGATATATAATTATAGTCCCATGTATTGTGGGAAAGCAGAGTAAGCCCTGATGCTATCAATTCAGTGCTTATCTTCATCAGTTTTGCACATAAATTATGTGATTTAACAACAGTAGTGTTAAATTTGTATGACTAGGAAGGGATATGACGAGGTTTATATCTTCATGTGACTGCGAAGCCCCCATTTTTTTATGGGTGTCAAGACTCATATGCTGAAGAAGGCGACGTACCAAATTGCTTGAAATCAGAAATTAGCTCTTCATGTAAATGAGATCATGAGATGTATGGACATTATTCTTTTAATGGCAAGTGTTGAACATTGTCCTAGTCATCTGAACTTGAGCTGCGCATATGATTTGTTGCCTGTAAACTAATCGTTGACTTTGTGTCGTGATGAATCAATCAATGGACGGGTAGGGTCTCATCTTTATGCTTGTAATTTCTTCGATAGATCGGAAGATGCCTCAGATCGAGTATTGTTTTGTTGTCATATATGTGTGCTCAAAGCATGGAAAACACAATAATAAAGATTTATTTTCCCTGATTCCCCAATGAAGTGCATATAGCGCCCTATAAAGTCATTAAAATGGAAAAAGGAAGCTATATAAAGCCCTAAAGAACCTCAAATTGTAAAAGACAAGATTCTTCATTCGGCTTGGAGAAGAATCTTAATCTTTAGGACTTTCATTCGATTTGCGACTATTCATTTTTGCCAAGAGTTAGTAGAAGAATCGATTTATTTATTTATTCTGATGAGTTTTGATGGACAACGGAGTCATCTGACCAAAAGAAAAAAAAGGGAGTCATCAATATTTGTCGTAGTTCTTGCTCAGTGTTGCGAGATTTGTCGCCGTGATTCCCACAGCATCCATTGCCGCTCACTGCTTGGATCTGGCGAGTGTTGGCAGGGTGGTCCAAGGCTCAGGGGTGAGGGTGAAGGGCGGTGACCGGTGGGGCGAGAGGTTTAGAACGTGGGTAATTTAGGGTTAAGTTTTTTTTTTTTTTTACAGGAGGATGGTATAGCGTTTTGTTTATTTTTAAATTTTGTATTGTTTTGTTAACTTGGTATTTAGGTATTGTCAGATAAAAATTATGAGCGTGTCATGGCACAAAAGATGTATATTAGAGATTCAGTTAGCAGTTCGACGGTCCACATCGACAAATATCCATCAATAGTAAAATAGTTTAACGAAAAGATTGACATTATTTTATTTTGAAAAAGTAGAAACTTTTGATTTTAAAAAAATTATAAGGAAGATTTTGTTTTAACGATAACAACAAATGAAGTACATTAACTATTTGTAACCCTTCATTTGTTTTGCATTAAATAAATAATTTACAAAATACTTTTCTCCAAATGATCGCTTACATCGCGTAAAATAATTAGTTAAGAAAATTATTATCATTATAGACAATAATTTATGTTTAACTATTTTTGTGGATGATAAAAATATTTCTTGTTTATTTATATTTGCAAACAATATAAGGGATCAAAATTGGGAAAATGTGTTTTAAATCATTTATCTTTAACGAAATAAATAGAGCTTAAGGCATAAATGAACTTGACGCAGGAGCTGGTGGAATAATATTACTAGAAAAAATTTTCGATGCCGATGACTTCTTTGATTGATCGGAAGATGAATTAGATTGAATATTAGTATTAGCCACATTTAGTGTACGTAGCTCTTGAGAACCCTATGAGAGTTAATAACAAAGCCTTGTTTAAATTTTACATTATACGGCTCTTGTCCTTATTTTCCTCGTTCTTTATTTATTGTTTTTGCTTGATTTAATTTTTATTGCTTGAGCAACCATGCATAATATCATTTATGTGTTGAGACTTACAAAACAAAATTGAAGAGATTTTGTGTATACTGTTGTCATAAAAGAGATAAGGCACCAGAAGAATGCTAAATTTCATATAGAGCAACCAAGTATCCAGACTTGTGAATCTTCGATTCATAATAGTGAGGATGACTCCCTTGCCTTACACTGTTCATAACCGATCCATTATATGTTAGTGGCGTCTCCCAAGTAAATTAAACTAAGTAATTAAAAAAGAAAATCAAGTTATAATTGATGAAGCTTAGGAGAATCAACGCTAATTGTAGGCGCCACCTCATGTGTACAACCATTCAAGCCACCTCCCTTAGAGATCTCACCTTGGGAGGTTCATGACAACTCTATCGTGAAAATAACGCAAAACTAATGGATTTTGTAATTCAAGTTTAATGCAAGAAAAAGAAATTACCAGAAAAATCAACAAAGAATAATAAGATCACTAGAGATTTACATGGTTCGTTCTAAATGTTAGTACATACTTTACACTAAGAGCCAACTACCAATAAATCCACTATGAATTTGAAAAGTATAGAATTTACCATTGTTTGACCACTCAAGTGTTTTCCAGCCCTTAATCTCAATCAAAACAAATTGTTAATTGTTATCTCACATTTTTTCACAAAGAACTCATTCAGAAAATTCAGAGAGAAAATTCAAACATACCTCTTATTGCATAATAATCGAATAGAATTTCATCTCTGAATATATATATAATGGCACTTATCTTCGAATTAATATCAATTTTCAAAAGAGAGGACATAAACAAACGGTAACTGTCAGGTTCAAGACGATGGTAGCTTAGCAACATCCATTATGCTCTTGTAATGGCTTGGTATAAATCTGGAAAGAGAAGATTTTTTAGACATATCAATCTCCCGTGATGAGTATGCAAAGGAAACAAAGGCAAATACAAAAGCTAAAGAAAGAGATGGAAGAACTCGTCATATTTAAATTTTCCTACCCTGGAAAAAAAAAAAGTACAAGTGTCGCCTCACCTGATAAAAGAAAAATTAATGGCATGTAGGGATTTAATAATCCGTAAGGTTTACAGAAAAAGCTCGTTAGGGTTCTTGGCCTCCTTGGGCGCCACAAGGGAAAGACATTTAGCCAATAAAAACTCAATTACATGGAGAGGGTTTTACAATTAGTAAATTAGCAATACATTACAATTTGTATTTGGAACGGTAATTTAAAAAAAAAATAGTCAAAGTAAAATATAGTCAGTAGGAAAATTGAAAATTATGGATTGGTTCAAAAAGTTAAAGAAGTGAAACTAGTATTTGATCAAAATATACATTCTAGTATTAAAAAATGGCTTAAGTTTCTCAAAAACAAAGAATCCACTTACACTACACGTGGAATGCTGATCGCATTTTACGGTTCTTCTAGAACCTGTAAGAAAGATTTTGTTATGGTGAGTCAGCAAAACACAAAAGCAGGCAAAAATTATTCCCCTGATTATTTTGGAGAGGTTGGTGCCGCTGGTGATATTCTAGAATTTTAGGTAGGATTAACATGAGTTTTCATAGTCTATTTGGATTTCAAAAGGTCTAACTCAAGCCCCGACAATTTTGATCAAATCTAGTAGCGATTACCTTCAATTGGATTCATCATCGGAATCATCATCAGACACTTGTCGAAGTTCTGGAGGTTGCTCAGGGACATCTAGTATGTTCTCGCAATGTCTTCGAGTAGATTTGGAAAGAGATGATTTTATAGACAGATCAAACTCCCTTGATGAGTGTGCAAAGGAAAAAAAAGGTAAATACAAAAGCCAAAGAAAGAGATGGAAGAACTCGTCATATTTAAATTCTCCCACTCTTGGAAAAAAACCGTACAAGTTTGCAGACACTCGTCGACAAAAACTCGAAATGGAGTTGGCAGCCAGGAAAGAGATTATGGGAGCTCATTCCATTGACTCAATTACACGTAGAGGGTTTTATTTTTATACTAGCCTAAAACTCTAATCGTAGATTAGTAATACATTACAATTTGTATTTGGAACTGTAATTACAGAGAGAATAGTCAGTAGGAAAATTGAAAATTATGGATTGGTCCAAAAAGTTAAAAAAATGAAATTAGTATTTGAACAAAATATACATTCTAGTATTAACGTGTGGCATAAGTTTCTCAAAAACAAAGAATCCACTTATGTTACACGTGGAATCTTCGCCATGAAACTACATAGAGCTGACCACATTTGATGGCTATTCGAGAACCTATAAGAAAGATTTTGTTATGGTGAGAAAGCGAAACACAAAAGCCAGCAAAATTTATTCCCCTGATTATTTTGGAGATGGTGGTGTCAGTGGTGATATTCTAGAATTTTAGGTTACGATTAACATGAGTTTTCATAGTCTATTTGGATTTCGAAAGGTCTAACCCAAGGCCCGGCAATTGATCAAATCTAGTAGTGATTACCTTCTATTCAAATCACGAACAGACTGTGGTCCCCATTCCGAATGATACCAAATCAGATATTGATACTGATCGAGTAAATTATTTGGATGGAGTCGGTTGGACTGAACCTCACAGACCCCACAGCTCATTACATCTTCATTCACTTTGTACAGGCCCTGATCAATGGAACATCTGTAGACACAACCAACCTCCCTTGGTGGTTTTTTTTTTTTTTTTTTGGGCGAAAGCAGGAAGACGATTCATTAAACTGACATCAAAAGTATAACAGTTGAAAGCATCAATACATAAAAGGTCGACTAAAAAGGGAGGGGGAAAGCAGGCCAATTAGAGGGAAGAATATGAAGCCCGTGGGCCTTGGCGGCTCAGTCAGCCACGCCATTCACCTCCCGTCGACAGTGCTGCACGATTAGGGTTGGGAAGAGATGGAGGAGTGCGGCTGCTTCAGCAAAGAGAGCTCGATTTTCCCAGGGAGTGCGGCTAGGATCCTGAAGCGTCAGCACCATCTCCTGGCAGTCCGACTCAGAAATAAGGTGATCTTCAGATCTCCCTCTTTCCGGCAGATAACGGAGTGAAAATAGAGGGCTTGAATTTCTGTTTGCAGGGCAGAGGCGGCTTTAATAGTGCGAGAGAAGCCATCAATCAGCTTTCCTGATGAATCCCGACAAACACAGGTGATTGATCCTTCGTGAGAGGCCGTTGGAAAGGAACCATCAATGTTTACCTTCAACACACCCGGAACAGGGGGACACCATCTCTGAAGCAACGCTTGAGCTCGAGGATGGTGACTCAGCGACGATTCGGGTCTCAATCGATTAGATCCATCGAAGGTGAGGGTCTCTGGGATAGCTTGACTCAGATCTGATATTTGGTTATGGACTGGATGCTGTTGGTGCGAGTTTTGTTGCAGGGTCTTCAGGAGGCAGCTCTGATAAGGTCAAGCTTGGGCAATGGCAGTAAAAATAACCTGGTCAGGGTTGGGGGTTCTCCGGCGGAAGATAAAGTCATTGCGAGCTTTCCATATATGCCACAGCACGGATGTAATTGTCGCCAAATCCGGTAAGTTATTTGGTGTGTCTAGAATCTTCAATAACCACGCATCAAATCTGTGAGTCTGATGTTGTTGAATATTAAGTTGAATCTGTGGGTGGCACCAGACTGCTTTGGTCCACGGGCAATGTAAGAAAAGATGATCTGTGGATTCCGGGGTAGGGTTGGTACTGCTATGTTCACATAATCTGCATATCAAATATAAAATAACATGTCGGCGATGAAGATTATCACCTCTTGCTAGGGCATTTTGGCACAAAGACCAGAGGAATATATGTAATTTAGGACTAGTTTGCACTTTCCAGATTGTAGTCCAAACTCGTCTAGGAGTAGTGAATGAAGAGGATGCCTTGCTCTGAACTGTTCTGTTCTCGCCTGATCTTATGAAGTTATATCCGCTTTTTACTGTATAAATACCATTGCGTCTGCCCGTCCACATTAGTTGATCCTCAGTGTACTGAGGCAGAAGTTGAATGCTGAGAATTTCTTCTGTGATTCTATCATCAAAACTACTTCTAAGTAAGGATAGATTCCAGGATTGTTCTGGTATAATAAAATCAGCGACCATAGAAGGTTCCTCACGAGGTGCAGGGCCGCCTATGATACCTGTAGAAAGCCACTTATCCTCTCTAATTCGAATTTGCTGACCATTACCCACTGACCACTGTAGGTTGTTTAAAATAGAATCCCGACCTTGCAAAACACTTTGCCATCTCCAAGAGGGTCTAGCGCCTCTATCGGCATCCCAGAACCTGATCATAATTCGAGGGGAATGAGCTAGACCACCTAGCTAGAATATCATAAAACTCTGTTGAACGCTGGTCATAAAGAAGATGAACACCACACTTTTCCACCTTTAACCTAGGGTTGGTGATCGTAAATGTAGCGACAATAAGGTTTGACATCGTCTCCCAATTTGTATCACATGGAAATTGAGTATCTAACACATGACCTAGCCAAAGGCAACCTGAATTGACAAATCTGATGGGAAACTTAAATGGGGGACCCAGCTGATATCCATGAGAATGGAACCTACATAAAATGAAGTGGTCATTTTCCAGGTCTTGACAGGGGCTGCTATTGATTCGTTTAAAAGATGCGCAGATGGCAAATCCTCTCCAGCTACAGTCATGCCAATTAGGGGGCATGTCTATGTCCAACCAAGGTCCAACTACTTGGTAGTTGAACCACTCGGGTATTTCACATTGCAGACATGGAAACACCACATAAGTTCCTTCAACATATCTTTTGGAACAAAGAAAGATGTAATGATGCAACGATAAGGAGTACTTCTGTTGCAAAGTTAAATCAGGATCTTGAGGAAGCAAATTGAAGCAGTTAATGAAGCAAATTCCTAAGTCATCTGGGTATATAATGAATGGGTTTGATATCCTTTCCAATCTGAGGCAATTATCAATCACCACAACTAGTGTGCTTTCCGGAAGTCTTGGTAACACTTCAAGCTTTTTGGAACGATTTATCTTGAGAATTTGCAGGCTAGAGATATGTTCGATACTTGTAGTAATGGTGGTAAAAAAGTTTTCGTCTACGTTTAAAGACCTCAAGGAGGTTAAGGAGTTAATATCACTATAAATTTCTCCTTCCAGAAGACCGCAGCCACTCAAATTTAACTCTGTCAAAGAGGATAGTCCTAAAAATGAAGACAACTGTGGACGTCTAAAGTTCAGAGCTCTTCTCAACGCACACGTTAGTGTCCTCCAAAAATTTTGTGGCCTTTTACTAACATGAATGCGTAACTTTTTCAAATTTTGTAAGAATGTCAAGCTCAACGGAAGTTGTGTTATGGCACTAATATCAAGCTCCTCTAAGCACTCTAAGCCCCTGATGCTCTCAGGCAGTTCTTCAAGATTGGAACATCCAGACAGATTAAGAACTCTGAGAGCTTTTAGATTACCTATACTATCTGGAAGTCCCGTGAGATTTTCACAGTCACTCAAGTCAAGTAGACTGAGTCTTTCTAGATATCTGATTGAAGGATGAACCTGAGATAATGCTTTGCAACCTTTGAGAATTAGCCTCTCTAGATTTGGGACATTTTTGAAGTTCGGAGTCTCCATGAATAATTTGGAACCATTGAGGTTGATAACTTTTAACTTCTCAAAGACCTGCATCTTGAAAAAATTGGTTGAACAATTTTATTAGCTTGTTAAACATAATAAAGCATCTGATGAAGCATACACATGCATGAGTACTGATTCCAACCTTTTCCCCTTTCCAAAGGCTGCAAAGGAGGCTATCCTGCATATGGAGTTTGATAAGATTCTTTGGAAGAAAACTTGGTGGAAATGATTTAAGATTGTAGTTGTCCCATCTTAGCAGGCGTAGTTCATTTGAAAGGTGCTTGAACCCAGAAGAGAGGTGGATGGCACGAACATCAAGCAATCTTAAGTTAGTCATGTTTGTGAATGACTCTCCATTCAAGCACACTGTTCTATGGTCCCCGGATTGCAAGACTATGGCTTTGACTTTTCCAGTTCCCTAATAAACAATTCATATAGTGTCAATAGATGACTAGCAAGTTTTTTTTTTCCTATATCAAATAAGCATGCAAGCAAATTAATTTTGCAATTACTCACTGAGTTTTTTGACAGAATATGGCATACGTCTTCAAAAAGCCTGACTCGACTTCGTTCTCCAGGCTCTTCGGGAGACTCTCGACGAACAATTTCCCAAGCCATCTCTTGTAGCAAATCATGCATCCAAATGGTGTTATCCACAATTTGGATAAGAGCTCTATTGACAAGGACTTCGATTCCAATATTTGCGTACAAGCGGCAATTGTTCAGAACTTCCGTAACGTAAGGTTTCTCCTTTCCCTTGAAATAACAGGCAATTTCTAGGAAAATCTCCTTCTCTTTTTGCTGTAGTCCATCATAACTTATCTTAAGCCGGTCAAAAATTTTCCCTTCTGGACATTCTTTGAGTCTGGCCAGTGCACTCTTCCAAAGCTCCAAGCTCCTATAGGCCAAAAAGGAACCTAAGACATCAAGGACTAGAGGAAGGCCACCAGCGTATTCAATAACCTGCTTTATGAGCTTTTTGAACTCTGCTGGACGATGGTTACTTCTAAAAGCTTTCAAACAAAATAGTCGGTGAGCCTCATCAAAGGATAGTCCCTCCACCCTATATACGGAATTTACTCCATATTGGATAAGCAAATGTTCATCTCTGGTTGTTATAATGATCCTACTCCCACGTCCAAACCAATCAAGATGTCCTGATAGTTTTTCCAGTTGCTCCTTTTCATCCACGTCATCAAGTATAATGAGAATTTGTTTATGTCGCAGTCGTTCTTTTATCATGTTCGCCCCTCTCTGATCATCCCGGATTCTCATATTCTCCATATCCTCCTGTTGGAGAATATCACTAAGAAACTGGTATTGTAGATGTACTAGACCATTCTTTTTTGAAATTTCATTGACATTGGCAAGAAAACAACATCCATCATCAAATTGGCCTTGGATTGTGTCGAAAACTGCTCGTGCAATAGTTGTTTTGCCTATGCCGCCCATACCCCAAATGCCAGTACTGCGTACATCACTCTCGTCTAAGCATAAATATTCAACTACATTTGCAACACGAGAATGCATTCCCACAAGATCGCCTACAACATAGGACAGCTGAGGACCCACTTTATTTTTGAGTTCTCTCATGATTTGCTCAATAAACTGTGTCTCATATCTGCAACGAAGAAATGCAGATGATTAGTTCCCCAGCGAGCATTAAGGCGGTTTAGTTTTGGAGGAGATAATCATATATTCTGGCTCACATGAACCAACATAATATAGAGTATTATGGTCATGATACTCGTGGCATGCAAAACTTAAAGAAAATAAATAATTCCAAGTTAGTGGAAGAGAGGCCTACCCATCTTTCAATTCTCTTCCGGCGAGATCAGCTACTTTTCTCAGTGCATCCTTCCACCTCTTTATATCTCCCTTGTTGCCCGTATAAGTTTTCTCAGTTTTAGCAAAGTCTCTACCAAATTTTCCCTTCAGTTTCCGTATATCAGATGGACTGATCTTGTAGAAGATCGGTATCACTAATCCTTTTTTGATATCCTTGCACTCCACAGCCTTAGCAACTTCTTCCAGGCACCAAGTAGAAGAAGCGTATTTTTCAGAAAATATCACAAGTACATATCTTGACTTCTCCATTGCCCCCAATATTTCTGGTCTAATACATTTTCCCCTCGGAAGATCTCGGTCGTCATCATCTTTAAAGGCCACAATTCCTTTACGCCTTAAAGCATTGTGCAAATGGTCAACAAAGTTTTTGCGGGTATCCTCACCTCTGAAACTCAGGAAGACATCATACTTGTGTTGACACTGTTCGTTTTCTGGCCTTGGGAAAGATGCCATATCTTCTTGGACAAATTTTGTAAAGACAAGAGAAATGAATGCACCTTGTCCTTATAGGAGTCCTCAGAAACAAATCGGGCTTGTGTTGGCAATTCGACAAAGACGAGGAGATTTCAGGGGGCTATATAGGAGCACTGCGTCTGATCTTGTACTTCCGTTCCAGGGCCAAAGGAGACGAATAAGTACAAGTAAACGCCCTTTGCCTGATCATTTGATTTGATGAATTACTGTATATCACCGAAAAAAAACAAAAAAAAGAGAGCAAGAAGAGAGTTTCAGACATACCCTGTAAGATGAACGTGACTTTTACCCAAGGCTAGAGGCTGAATCTTGACTAATTTCTTCTTTGGGAACTTCATGATGTTATGACATGAACCATCAATTTGCAAAGCAAAGTAACAAAACAACAAAACAAAAATGAGAGAGACTCTAAAAAATGGAACTTCTCAGGCAATTGGAGCACTTCTAAGAGCAGAAAATGGTCAGATCGGCACAAAATCAACGCGCATTTAACGTCACGAAGATTCTTGGAAGAAGATAATCAAAGGAAATGGCAGTTTGCACATCTGGAGCTAAGAAACAGTGAAATACGCGCGAAAAATTAACAAACGAGGAGCGGCTAAACTCAGAAACAAGCAGAGGACAGAGAAAACCTCGAGAATGGAAGAAGCTTGAGCCCGAACGAAGAAGCTGTCGGGATTTTGAGCTTGAGATTAAAGACTACGATCCAGCGGAAGCTGTTCATGCGAAGGATTGCTCAAGTCAAGTCAAGTCAAGTCAACCCCCTCACCAGAAAAGATGATTGTTTATTGTTGTGCCGATTATTATATTGGTATGTTACTTCGTGAATAATTAATTAATTAATGCTCAAGAGTTAAGGTTTTTCTTATCCTCCAAACCAAAGACCGTCCATGTATGAGCGCAGAAAAAAAGGGCAACAGAACAAAGTAACATAACAAAAATGAAAGAGACTCTAAAAAGTGAAACTTGTCAGGCAATTGAAGGACTTCTAAGGGCAGAAAATGGTCAGATCGGCACAAAATCAACGAGCATTTAACATTACGAAAATTCCTGGAAGAAGATAATCAAAGGAACCGGCAGTTTGCACATCTGGAGCAAATAAACGGTGAAATACATGCGACGATTAACAAACGAGGAACGGCTAAATTCAGAAACAAGTGGAGGACAGAGAAAACCTCGACAGCGGAAGAAGCCTGAGTCCGAGCGAAGAGACGAATGCAGAAGCCGATCGAAGAAGTTGTCCAGAGTTTGAGCTTGAGGGTAAAGACTACGATCCAGCGGAAGCTGTTTATACGAAGGATTGCCCAAGTCAAGTCAAGTCAAGTCAAGTCAACCCCCTCACCAGAAAAGCTGTTTATATTAAGGGTTTTTCTTATCCTCCAAATCAGGGACCGTCATGTACACGTGCCAATGGTCCCACGCGGAAAATGCTCGGAGACGCGCCGTTGACGCGTGTTTTGGACGAGTCTATGCCCGGTCTCCTCCTCCTCCTCCTCATTCTTTGCCATCACGATCTCGCAATTTCGGCCGCAAGTTCCAACAGGGTACGAACCAAGCCATTAGCATTGTTGAGGCACTTTTCCCTCTTTTCTTCTCTGTTTTTGGTACGAAATCTCGAGGCAACTTCCCAGAAATCGGCATTTGTCTAAAGAGGAAGACGGGGCGAGCGGCATTCTCAACGCTGTTTCCGATTTGGAGGGAGTGACCATTTCACGGAAATTGCCATGTCGTGTCTATTTTTTAAACCGAATAAAGAAATAATTTTTGCATAGTTGGGAGGCTCGGAAACCAAACATTTTCTATCGCGAACAAGAACACGCTACTCCTTATCTTTTCAGAGGAGGACCTGAACAATTCTCAAGGGAACTCTATTGAAAGACCACGAAAAATGGGTAGAAAAGTCGGACCGTTTGAGTACACTTTAGATCACGGCTGAAAAATCTCAATCAATAAATAGTAGATCTTATATACCCCATCTGGTTTAATATAGTATAGACTATCGAGATCAGAGAATCTTAAATTTCAGCCGCTAAATACGAAATTTGGGTCCTAAGTCAGTCCAAAGTTTGCACGTATTGATTCCTAATTAAATAGTATTTTCCACGCCAAAAAAAAAATTAATGTTATACATTACATCGTACCGCATCACATCGTGTTAGACTTTTCCAAATCTCTTTTCTTCTCGCTCGCACGATCAATAGTGGGCGAGGTTTTAGAAATGCGAAAGGTTGTTTTAAATATTGCAAAAAAAAAAAAAGTCACAAATTAATACATTCGTGATAATTTTACCTGGATTATTTTTTATCATCAAAAATCTCAAATTGGTACATTCATGATAGATTTACCCCAAATAAATTTTTTAACCAAAATAAAATCTCAAATAGGTACACTTGAGACAAAATTTACCTATCGTAAGTTTTCATTAAATTGGATTAATACTATGAAAAATTACAAATTGATAGACATGTGCTAAAGACGGGGGTAAAACTTCGAACTGGTGCACCTATCAACTGTTATATGGTATCTAACTCAGTAATTTGACGATAAATTAATGGAAAGTAAATTTCTCATGCATGTAATTTAGGGTAAATTTGTCACAGGTTTATTGATTTATTTCTATTTCCATATATTGCTTCAATGCTAAGCGTGCACTATAAAAAGCCCCTGACCCAAAAAAATTCCCCAGGACGCTGACAGAAATGGAGGAAAAATTGGATCGTGATTGAGCCCTAGTAGGTAGGGGTATCAAAAACTGAACCGAAAACCGAACCAAATCGAACCGAAAAATTTGGTTTTTTCGGTTCGGTTTTCGTTAAAAATCGAAATTGTTTTTATCGGTTTGATTTTTATCAGTTAACCGAACCAAACCGAACCGAACCAGCAAACCGATAAGTGTTTATTTCTTGAAACGAAAAATATATACAATAGAAAAAAAATGATAAAAAAAAACAAATGCAAAAACTAAAAGCTAAAAGCTGAAAATCAAAAATAGAAAAACTGAACCGAACCGAATCAAAATTTCGTTTCGGTTCGGTTCATATTTGGTTCGGGTTTCATTCAGTTCGGTTCAGAAGTTTTTCCTAACGGTTTGGTTCGGTTCGGTTTTTCAGAAAAACCGAACCAAATCGAACCATTGACACCCCTACCATGGATGCGTAGGATGCATGAAAATTTCTTTATCGGTGCACTCTTTCTTGTTTTAAAACAAGAAATATATGTCCCAATCCTTCTTTTGGCATATTCTTGCTTAGAAATAATGAAGCATAAATTTTCTTACTTTTACCAAAAATAAAATAAAATAATGAAGCATAAATATCACACTTTTCTGCACCTAGTTGACCGAGATTACATTATGTTAAATAAAGATATTTATTCCTCCTCAAAGATTTTCCACGTCTTGTTAAGATCCCATGTGAAAATTGTACTCAAGCTTTCCCAAATTCGTGTCAAACTTGGTCATATTATGAAGCTTACTCCAATCTTTCACATACCGCGGGCTTAACTTCAATAAAGCTCAAAACCACTTACCCAAGTTCATCCGCTGCCAACTCGATCCAATGCAATTATGTTCAAAACTTAAGCCTATCCGCTACCAGTCCATGAATATGCAAGTATATTGAAACATGCTCCTAAAAACTATATGTAATGCAATTTAATATTTTTTTTTAGGGGTTAAAGTTCAGTCCCTAATTTATTATGCAATAAATGAATGATCGGGTCGTCAAAATTTAGGTGTCAACAAATTTGAATGAATGATTGCCTTCAATAGGATATATGTATCTAATTCCCCGGGTGCACCAAGCTTGCTTCACGTGAACAATAATGGTAGTGAATAATCATAGAGGAAAATCTTTTTCTTATATGACTAAAAACCAAGCTTGCTTCTCAAATCAGAAAGGATGATTCAGATTCAATCATTGCTCGTATCTCATACAAGAAAACTTCCTTCCATGACTAACCATTTTGAGTCTATCAAATCAGTACAAGAAGGATACGTAGTGCGTCCCTTTGTACTCCAACCAGATAAATTTGCATAAGCAAGAAAATCATTGACCATCCGGTGAAGGGTCGCTTGCAATTTGAAACTTTGTTTTGTGGAGGCATCAAATGCATCAATCTCCTCCTACAGTAAGTTCATTGTCCTCTATCAATGGTTGAAGATAAGTATCAATGTCGTTATCCTATCCCTTTTTCTTACCACGAATGACCATTTTCGCATTTTTTTTTTCAATTTTATGACTTTTTTTCCTTTTCTTTTCTTTTTTGCTTGTGACAAGTCTTGACAATGATTGGCAACCAATATTGTTCACAAGCGAGGGCCATGCTTGTTAGCCACAAGGGAAGCTTGGCCTGTAAGGGCCACGAGGGTTTCACCCAAATCTAGATGAGCATGGCCTTGGCAAGTGACCAGCCATGAGCGAAAAAAAAGAAGGAAAAATTCATAAAATTTAAAAAATGGAAAAAAAAAATGACAATCTCAATAATTTCTGGCCGAAATTAACCAAAAGAATTATATTAAATATTTATTACAATGTTTAGAACTAGATTAACCAAATTGAAAACTTTAAAATTGAATTGATTACACTATATGATTGATTTACGAATTTTTCGACAACTATCCCTTAGAAAAGCTATCTTGTCAAAGTGGTTACACATAAAGAAAATTCACACACGTTCAAATATATAATTCGTTGTCAGTGACAGCATGACAGCCTTGTAGGACTTATCCAGATAATGATAGAGTTGTGTAGTGGCGGAACATTTTGCACCTCTAGCACATCCCATTCACAAATGGTTGCATGTATATTAAAATATCTAAGTCCCTATAGATGTAGACAAGTGTATCACCCATTCAAATTGGAATATATGCGAAATACATCACTCCAAGTCAAAACTCACATCACTCTTACTTTTTCTTTTTTCTATTTTTTTTTGTTTTGTGTGGAAACATTGCTCTTATTTGAACTGTTTAACCAACTCCCCACTCTTCGAATACTTCCAAATGGTCTATGTTTCAAAGACCAGTTCAATGAATTTGTCGTCACTAGAATGCTATATTCCTTGCAAGCAAACCAAGTAGAATCAATGTTGCAACACTTGTTGAGTTCATGTGTAGAATCTCACTTTGAGGGTTAATATTATGAGAAACCTCAAATCGGTACACCTGTAACAAATTTATTCCAAATTGATTTTTTGACCATAAAAAATCCTAAATTGGTACACTTGTGACAAATTTACTCCAAACTAATTTTTTGACTACGAAAAGCCCTCAATTGGTTACATGTGACAAATTTGTCTTAAACTAATTCTTTTACCACAAAAGACCCCAAACTAATATACTTGTGATAAAGTTACACTCCGTTAACTTCTGTCAAATTTAATCATTAAATTTGCTAACCTAGATGTTGCGACCTAACTTTTCCTTCCGGAGGGGAAAAGACATAAGTTCAGGGGTATTTGCTAAAAAGCGAGCCTACAACCCTCGTTTTAGACATGTGCTTTCCCAAGCTATATCTCGTGCAACATTGGGATATTCAAATTAACACTATAAGAATTTTCTAATAAGAAGTCGCCACTAGTCTATTGAGATTGGCTAGAAACCAAATGAGGCGTAAAAGTATATTTTATTTTTTATGCAATTAGAGATTCTAGGAATAGAAACTTGCTTACGCTAATTGATCAACTAGAGCCCTTTCGACACTTGATCTTGTTCATTTCAAAAATATAATTGTTAGGCAATCTGGATTGATTTTAAAACTATTTACTAACATGTGAGATAATCATACGGGTGCGTTATTATTAAAATAACAATTAGTTACGAAAGGAAGCATTAAATAAATTGCAAAACAAGCATCTAACACTTAGAGATAAATACATGCCAATCTTAAATAAGCTAAAGGGAAGCTATAACCATCATATCAAAAGTGCACAATTAAAAACATTTGTTTCCAAGGACAATTGAAACCCTAAGATAGAGCCTTAAAGACTTAGTCAACTTTGAGCACAATCTTATATCAAAAGGCTCCTAATTTTTAAGAGGAGACTACCCAAAAAACTATTTTTTTTTTAAAGCTTTCTCTCATTTTTTTAAAATTCGGTGTTTTTTCTTAATACAAAAATGGGATCCGGGCTACCGCTGGTCTTCGGGCTGGGCCATGGGCTGAGATAAGACTCACGGTCTAGGCTAAGGGGCACAATTGAGCTTATCCTCAAGCCCACTCCAATTCTACTCTTTCTAAGCCGAATTCGGAAAACTCCCAATTAAGCCCACTCTTTCACTAATGCTACACTAAGCCCATTCTGAAGTCCTCTTTGCTTTCATGACCATTTTAGCCAAAGGTTCAAAAAGCCTAAATTATCCTAAAGTCCACTATGCCAAACTAAGCCCACAAAACTCACTACTCTTGTCCACCCGCTCCACGACTTCTCGTTCCCAAGATTCCAAATTCTACTTCTCAACGTCTTCTTCTTCGAGCACGCCCAGAACACCCGAAGATTTGCTTACTGATTCAAGAACATTAAAACTCTAGCCGTGACATTTTGTTTTGCAGTTAATCAATATACGCTCGTTCCCTCCACCGTTGGCCACCATGTTCAATCATCATCACCGGTCATGGCAACTCTAGCCGTGGCCACTGAACGCGAACGCCCAAACCACCAAACCGTGGCCTCTGCGGACAGCCATGATGGCCGGCCACCACTGACTGCGCCTCCGGCAACACCCTCGACCCTCTCGTCCACGCTGTCTATTCCTCGGGCGACCACATCAACACCTGCCATTAGTCACCTCTTCCGACCACCAATGAACGCTGACCAAAAGCCAAGAAAACCAATGCAAATATAGTTCAGGCATTACGTCAACAAAGAAAAATAAAGAAAAGAAAGAAAAAATAATTAAAATTTTGATTTTTTTTCTTTTTTTTTTAATTTTCATAAAAACGAACATTCCATTAACTAACTTTACCAAAAAAAAAAAAAAAAACATTCCATTAACTAAGGATCCAAACTTGAGCGCCAAGGATCTGTGCATGGCCTTTGAGGACTTGAACCTAAGTGTTGATGACCAGAGCTTGAGTGTCAAGGACTTGAACACTGCCTTTATGTGCTGGGGCTCGGGTGCCAAGGCTTCGCGCCTGGGCACCAAGGCTTCAGGCCCAACCTCGATGGACCAGGCCCAGGCACTAAAAACTTGGTCCTAAAAGCCAAGGACCAAGAACCAGGCATCAGGGTTCCCATGTCCAAGCGAAGATTGTGGGTTAAAGCGCCGATACCTAGTCATATTTTGGAAAATGTGTTTTGACATTTTCAATAAAAAGGAAAACATTTCCCGAATTTAAATATATATTTTTTGTTGACTAGGAAAACATTTTCCATTAACTCATTTTCTTAAGCAAATCAAACGCCAAAAAACATTTTCTGTGAAACAAACGGAGCCATACAAAATGGGAAAAAGTTGCTGTTAAAAGTAACATTTATAAAATCTTACAGAGATGACCAGATGAACAAGAAGAATTGACTTGCATAGAGATGCATTTGAAGCCATGCTCTCGTTTGAACTATGAATGTTATGGCTTACAAGTGTACAAAAGTCAATCATAAAACCCCAGTTAGATATTGTAGGGCTGAGATTCGAGAATGTAAACCACCGGAAGGAAAGTTTCCAGGCAATCAACCACTAGAAGCCTCCATTTTGCATAAATGCTCTTAAGAAGTTAAGATAACAGATCAAAGCAAAAGTAAATTAAACGAAATGGGCACCACAACCAAGGTAAGAATTCTTGTGGTTCTATTCCTGAAAAAGTGAAAACAAAGAGAGTGTTAGAATATTTAAATAATGAATTACACTTTCATTTAATAACTTGAGATTTTAGAACTGTTAGCAATAATCCCACAAATTCTCATAAAGAGAAAAGGTCCACATACTTCTGCCCAAAACTGCATATTCTACAGTGGAGGCCACAATCACTAAGAATTTAAATGCCACATGATTCATAATTCAGCAATTTCAATAGAAAATATCAAAACACCATTGAAGTCAGTAAGGGACCTTCAAGCCATTTTAAATGAGTTCTTTAACTGCAACAAATAGTCAACCAAAAACTAGTAGAAATTTCACTCCTTCAAGATAAAATTATTGTTTCAGCTTGGAATAGCAAAAGGGAAAAACCGTTTTCAACTCACAATATTTTTAGGTTTGTCATTTGTGCTAGAAAAGCAGGTAGCTCTCCCATGAGATTGCAGCTCCTCAGAATCCTATAAGAAAATAGCACTAATATTTTTCACATTGCTAAGACGAATTGGCTCTTTTGCATGAAGTATACTATCTGTGAAGGAACAACACTCTCACAGTGTCTCAATATATCTACACCTAAGTTTTGGAACTTGGGACTTGGGTCCATCGAAGTCACTTAATCTCCTGCACATCAAAATCAAATAGGGAGCTTTATTTGATTGATAACATCTCAAAGAAAGATGGGTAGAAAAGTCAGACCATTTGAGTACACTTAAATCACGGCTGAAAAATCTCAGTCAATAAATAGTAGATCTTATATACCCCATCTAGTTTAATATAGTATATAGACTATCGAGATCAGGGAATCTTAAATTTCAGCCGCGAAATACAAAATTTGGGTCCTAAGTCAGTCCGAAATTTGCACGTATTGACTCCTAATTAAATAGTATTTTCCACGCCAAAAAATAAGATAAAATTAATGTTATACAGTACATTGCACCGCATCGCATCGTGAAACTTGCACTGTTAGACTTTGCAAATCTCTTTTCTTCTCGCTCGCACGATGTGGCCAAGGTTTTAGAAATTCGAAAGGTTGTTTTTAATATTGCGAAAAAAGAAAATCACAAATTGATACATTCATGATAATTTTGCTTGGATTATAAATTTACCATAAGAAATCCCAAATGGATACATTCATGATAGATTTACCCCAAATAAATTTTTTAACCACAATAAAATCCCAAATAAGTACATTTGAGACAAATTTATCTACCGTAAGTTTTCGTTAAATTGGATTAATACTATGAAAAATTACAAACCGATAGATCTGTGCTAAAAACGGGGGTAAAATTTCGAACTGGTGCACCCATCAACTGTTACATGGAATCAAACTCAGTAATTTGACGATAAATTAATAGAAAGTAAATTTCTCATGCATGTAATTTGGGGTAAATTTGTCATAGATTTATTGATTTATTTCTATTTTCAGATTTGCTTCAATGCTGAGCGCACACTATAAAAAGTCCCCGACCCGAAAAAATTCCCCGGGACGCCGCGCAGAAATGGCGGGAAAATTGGATCGGGATTGAGCCCTAGCAGGGGAAGGCGCATCGGATTCTTCTTCAAGGCGGCGCGCGAAATCATCGCTCAGAAGGACGACCTCCCCATATCGATCGGAGCTTCGGAGCAAAGATGTGCCAGGCAGGCCGAAACCCTAGGAATCGTCGACAAGATCACGCCCCTCGTTTTCGATAAGCTTCAAGTGGTACCGCTCGACTTCTTTACCCCCTTTCGATTTCGATCTTGTAATTGTTGCTTTTTCGTCGTCTTCGATCTCTCTCTCGTGTCGATACGCGGGTGTTTTGTTCCCCCTCCAATATCCCCCGATTTTTAAGAAGATTCATGATGCGCGTAGACATTGACTTCTTGCTGTTGTAGATTCTAACATATATTGATCAACACTAGTTTCTTGCGATGCCTCCTGATTTTGTGGTTTTTTATTTCTTTAGTGAAGAGCTTGTTGCCTGATTCTCGCAGAATTGGTTAGGCAAAAGTTAGGAGACTAGGCAATTTGAGTTTATCATGTTATAGAGGACATGATCTTTTTTTTTTTTTTTTCTCTCTTTAGTGGCTTTGATTTAAACATGATTCATTTTCTACCTCTCCATGTTTGTGAAGTATGTTTAGACTTACTGCCTTGAGGTAAACATATATGGCTTTCTCGATATTGTGCAGAAAAATGCTTTCGAATGGGGTTTGTCCATGGTATCACACTCAGATGATGCCATTCAAGTTACACAGCATGTAGTGAACTTCTTTGTCGGGTCAGAAATTTTTGAGTAATTTTTATGCTGCGGAGCAAGTTGCGTTTGAAATTTCCTCGTCAAAGTTCTTAAAATAGCATATATCATACACGATTATGGTTATATGAACTGCGCTTATGGTTAAACTTCACTCAGTTTGAAGGGAAAAAACTTCTAATTCAAACTAGTTATCCTGTAGTGAGGCTAGGAAGTCCGTAACCGATCTGATATATAATTACAGTCCCACCATCTGTGGGAAAGCAGGGTAAGCCCTGATGCTATCTATTCATTGCATTTCTTCTTAGTTTTGCTCATGATTTGTGATTTACTGACTGAAGTGTTACATTTGACTGACGACAGAAGGGGATATGATGAGGTCTATATCTTTATGTGACTGTGAAGTCCACATTTTTCACGGGCATCAAGTCTCTCGTGCAGAAGAGGGCGTTGTACTGAATTGCTCAAGATCAGAAATTTGCTTTTTATGTAAATGAAATGATGAGATTTATGGACATTACTTTAGCATAAACTAATGGCAAATGTTGAACATTTTCCTTAGTTTATCTGAACATGAACTGTGCTTGGTTTGTTGCCTGTAAACTAATTGATGACTTTGTGCCCTGATAAGTCAATTAATGGACAATTTAGGACGTCTATCTATGTGCTTAATCTCGAAAGCTTTAGCCTTGTGTGGACACTTTGTAATTCGTATGTTGTCAAGATGGGATTCAGTAACTGGTTTTCTCGGTAATAGAGGGAGACGGGTTAGAGGAGCGAGGATTCGATTCAAAAGCTGGATGTTTATCAGTTCGACACCACACTCTGGCCACCATTAACCTGAGGTTGGAGACCTTGAACGCAGCATCAATATGGCTCGACTTTGCCTGCCAATCTGTATTATCTGGAGACCAATGACATCCCAATTTATGTCATCTGAGGATACCAAAGGCAACCTTTAGCTTAACAAAAAATGTAGGACCTGAATGATGTGCACTTGTGTAGAACTGATATCCCGGAGTGGGGGATATCCTGCGCCCCGTCAAGGACTCATGGTCGTTCGAAGGTATGTCAACACCCATGAAATGTCCGGCATTCCGGCAACTAGACCACTCGGGTACACCGCGTTCTGGAGCGAACCAGATAAGCTAGGCTACAATAAGTGGTGCTGTGGAAGAGCAAATGGTGTAACGTACCAATGACAGGGACTGCTTTTGCTGCGAGCTAAGACCAGGATCTCGAGGAAGAGAAAGCAACTCTCTCTCCCTCTCCCTCTCCCTTGACTCACCTCGCGGCTTTGGTCGCTCGCCGGCCATGATCCACTGTCATCAATGGAGACCATCCATCATGGCCACAATCCGCTCAATCTCGCAAAGCTCGCAGCATCCATGGCCATCATCTGCTCGAGCTCGAGCTTGAGGTATCCATGACCACTTGAGCTCGAGCTCGCAACATTCATGGCTGCTTGCTGCCTGAGGTTGCGACGTTGCCAAGGCCGCTATCTGCTTGAGCTCGAGGCATCCATGGCCATTTGAGCTTGAGGCACTTATAGCCATGACCCCACAGCATCCATTGCCGCTCACTGCCCGGAACCGAGGGACCGCAGTGAGTGTTGGCAGGGTGGTCCAAGGCACAGGGTTGATGGTCGATGATGGTGGAGAGTGGTGACCGGTGGTGGGGGAGGTTTAGGACGCGGGTAATTCAGGGCTTGGATTTTCTTTTTTCGGGAAGATGGGTTGGCGTTTGTTTATTTTTAATTTTTGTATTGCTTAGTTAACTTGGTATTTAGGTAGACGGTCCACGTCGACAAATGTCCATCAATACTGAAATAGTTTAACAGAAAGATTAACAGTATTTTATTTAAATAAGTAGAAACTTTTGATTTTAAAAAAAAAAATTATAAGGAAGATTTTGTTTTTACGATAAAAATAAATGAAGTACATTAACTATTTGTAACACATCATTTTTTTCACATTAAATAAATAATTTAAAAAATATATTTCACTTGCATTGCATATGATCGCAATTAGTTGAGGAAAATGTTATCATTATATACAACAATTTATATTTGACAATATTCATGGACGATAAAAATATTTTTCGTTCTTTTATTTTTGTAAACAATATAAGGGATTAATTTTAGGATAATGTGCTCTAAATCATTTATTTTTCACAAAATAAATAGAGCTTAAGGCATAAATGCACTTGATGCAAAAGCCGGTGGAATATTACTAGAAAATTTTATGGATGATAATTGCCAATAATTTCTTTGATTGATTGGAAGATGAATCAGATTGAATATTAATATTAGCCACATTTAGTGCACTTGGCTCTTTAAAATCCTATGAGAGTTAATAACAAGGCCTTGTTTAAATTTTACATTATACGGCTTCTATCTTTATTTTCCTTATTCTTTATTTATCATTTTTGCTTGATTTAATTTTTGTTGCTTGAGCACCCATGCATAATATCATTTATGTGTTGGGACTTGCAAAACATAATTGAAGAGATCGCATGCAAATTGTTTTCATAAAAGAGATAAAGCACCAAAAGAACGCTAAATTTCATGTAGAGTAACCAAGTTTCCAGACTTGTGAATCTCTGATTAGTAGTAGTAAGGGTGACTCCCTTGCCTTACACGGCTCATAACCGATCCATTATATGTTAGTGACGGTTTCTAAGTAAATTAAACTAAGTAATTAAAAAAGAAATCAGGCTATAGTCAATAATGCTAATTGTAGGCGCCACCTCGTGAGTACAACCATTCAAGTCACTTCCTTTAGAGATCTCACCTCAGAGGTTCGCGACAAATCTATTGTGAAAATAATTGAAGTTTAATGCAAGAAAAAGGAATTACAAGAGGAATCAACAAAGAACAATAATAATTACCCTTTACCAAAAAAAAAAAAAACAAAGAACAATAATAAGATAAGAGATTTATATGCTTAAGTTTAAATGTTGGTACATATTTCTTAAAAAGAGCCAATTGCCAAGAAAGCCACTATGAATTTGAAAAGCATAGAATTTGCCATCGTTTGATTGCTCAAGTGTTTTCCAGCCATCGATCTCAATCAAAACAAACCATCAATAATTATCTCACATTTTTTCACAAAAAACTCATTTAGAAAATTCAAACATGCCTCTTATTGAGTAATTATCTAGCAAAATTTCATCTCATATATAAATATATATTTAATATTTGTATCAAAATATAATATTCCATTACAGGAAACCTACTCAATTTATAAAATCAATAAAACTTAAGAAATTATTCAGATGGGGTATCTCGTCTCAAACTCAAGACATTCTCAGCAATGATACTCATCTTCGAATTAATATTGATTTTCAAAAGAGCGGACACAAACAAACGGAAGCTGCCAAGTTCAAGATAACGGTTTCTCAGCGACATCCAGTACGCTCTTGTAATAATCTTGGAACAAATCTGGAAAGAGATGATTTTTTTTTTTTTTTTTGGGGTCAAAAAACGAAATTTTATTTATATCATAACTGGTGAGGATCCAGTAGCTCGCAAGAGTGGGGCATCATTACATAGTAGGGCCCAGAGGGCTTAGGGTGGAGAAGAAAGCCAATTGGGCGGTAACGTTTGTTTCCTCTGCTCACGCGCAACCCAATCCACAATGGCATTTGCGGTTTTTTGACAAAAAATGAAGGTCCACCAACGGTAAGTTCTGTAGAAGGTTTTTTAGCACTCTGTCCATATAGCACGTGCGTCACGGTTAAAGTCCTCCGCGTACCTTAGAGATCTTACCAGACTTTGACAGTGGGACTCCATCGAAACCACACCTATCTGCTTCTTTTTGATGTACTTTAAAGCTTCTAACAGAGCTAGGGTTTCCAGCTGAGCAACTGAAGCCGCTCCAACTGTTTTGGTGAAACTGTCCACAAGGCAACTTGAGAAGTCGCAGACGATGCAGGATATAGTGCCTTCCGTCAACCCCTCACAAATCGACCCATCGATGTTAATCTTCATGATCCCTATCGCTGGAGCTACCCAGATCTGAGGTATCTCGGTTTCCTCTGACTTTCTTGCTTGAGGGTGTTGAATGCCCCATGTTTCATAGCTTTTCTACTGAAATCGGGCCAAATCTACTACTTTGCAGGCATCCGGCTGACTTCCCCGAAATATATAGTTATTTCGCCCCTTCCAAATTTGCCGGAGGATCTTTCCTTATAAAGAGTGCCGACCACGCATCAATTCAAGTAACTTCATGTGGACTCATTTGTAGTTTGACATTCAGGTTGCTCCATACATGTGCGGTTTAGGGGCAAAGAAGAAAGATGTGCCCGGCCGTTTCCACCCTTTCTTGGCAAAGGTTGTAGACGGGTGAGGTAATATCTTTCTTTTCCATAAGTTCTCTTTGGATGGGATGACATTTTGACAAACGTTCCCAATAAATATCTTCACTTTAAGGCTGATATACATATTCCATATAGCGTTCCATAGTGCTCTCGATGTTTGGTAGGGAGAAGAAGGGTATTCAGTTGCTGCCTTCACTATCGTCTGTTCTCTTAATATGTTGTAACCATTTTTTATTGTAAATGACCCATTCTTAGTCCCTGTCCATACTAGTTCATCATTTGGCAATTTGACGGTTGATTGGAATTGCAAGGATCTCTTGAGTGGTCTATTCATCAAAGAAATTGTTTAAAAGTTGTTCATTCCATTGTTCCACTTCAAAGTTCATCAAATCGGATACTTTTTGTGGATCATTTCTATTTGGCGGCCCCTCGATTAGTCCTCTCTTTAGCCATTTATCAGTTCTGATATTGACTTTTTGTCTATTTCCAATTGACCACCTCACTGAGTTCGATACGGCCTCCCTTCCCATTATTAGACTTTGCGATCCCTATGAAAGCTTGGCTCCTTTCTCAACATGCCAAAAGTCTTTTCGACAGAAATAGAGTCCTTTTAGTAGTTTGCTCCATAATGCTTCCAAATTTTTAACCAACCTCCGAGTTTGTTTACCTAGGAGGGCCTTGTTTATAGTAAGTAGGTCCTTGAAGTCCATTCCTCCCGTGACTTTCCTGAATTTCATGATTTCCTATCTCTTCCAATGCAGACCAACTCTTATTTCACTATTTTTCCACCATAAGTTGACTATTTTCTTCTCAATTGCTTTACAAACTGATACAAGGATTTTAAAAACTGACATGGCATAATGTGGTAACGCTTGCACCACTAATTTCAAGAGGCTTTCCGTGTTTGCTTTCAATATAATTTGTTCATTCCAGCCTTTTAATTTCAGGTCTACCCTACCCAAAATCCATGCAAACAGTTGTCTCTTTGAGGCTCCCTAGTCAGAGGGGATTCTTAGGTATTTTCCTGTCCGATCTAGCTCTGGAACTCTCAATTCTCTTGCCATGTTATCCCTTAATAGTTGGGGACATTCTTTGCTGAAAAATATACCTGATTTGTTTAGATTTTTTTCTTGCCATGTTCTCCCTTAATAGTTGGGGACATCTTTGCCAAAAAAAAAAAAAAAAACAAACCTAATTTGTTTAGGTTTACTGCTTGTCCTGAAGAAATGATTTTATAGACAGATCAATCTCCCATGATGAGATGCAAAGGTTAAAAAGGTAAATACAAAAGCTAAAGAGATGGAAGAACTCGCCATATTTAAATTCTCCTACTCTTGGAAATAAACGTACAAGTGTGGCCTCACCTAATAAAAGAAAATTTAATAGTGTACAAGGATTTAATAATCCTTGAGGTTAACAGAAAAAGCTCAAGTAATTGAGAGTGGGAAGATGAACAATCTCTGTAATTCTGGAAGAAGGGATGTAATGAAGACATCGTCGACCGATGCAAACCTAGCTTGACGTGGACGCCATCACCTTCAGTTGGTACTCTTGGAGGAAAATAATTCAACAAGTTTCACGGTGACATTGAAAACATTTCACATGCAATCTGGTGAAGAAGTTAGAGTTTAGGACTCTAGCCCTCTTTTGTTGGAGGCTTTTACCGTCAATTTGTTGAATTCAGCGTCATGAGCTCACCTGCTCCAACTTCGGACAAAAATTGATCAGAATGTGAGTCAGGGGTGGAGGACATTTCGTTGATCATGAAACGTTGGGGGAAACCTTGTTAAATTTGATAACCTCGTGGATCACATAAAAACCCCCCCAAGAAACTTCGGGCATTTACTAAATTTTCCGCATGTGGGCATGCATAATGATGCTGCTTTGTACCTGCGCATAAGGTGAAGACGCTGGAGAACCCATAGTTGATCCTCCTTTTTTCCCCCTCCGTGAAACTTACGGAATGTTGATTGTCCCTGTTAGTTATCCCGACGGAAAAATTTGTAAGGAAAATTCTTCACGCAGCTTCCTGCCACCTTATTTAGATGAAACACGTGCACAATGTTACTACCGAGAGAGCAGTAGTCCAATAATAAAGTGGTTATAATGCCTTCATGAGGTTACAAATTTAGGTCATATGGTGAGCGAACCTTTAGTTAACTCGTGTCTTGTGCATTTCCTTCATGTGGTGAGAATTTCTGACCACTCTTCATATCAATCTTCAAGAGCATGGAAGAGCAAGACAATTAATCAAGCATGTCATAAAATCTAGATATTGGGTACCTTTACATAATGGTAATATTATGTAAGGCTGGAACTTAAGTAACTCGAGGTAGGATTACGTGACGGGCTCATACGTGTATGCCCATCCAAAATAATAACTCTAGCTATCGTGCTTCAAATAGACTAATGCAGCTTAAGTGCCTTTTCAGGCCCTTCTTGAACATCGCAATGGGTTTTACCTTTTATAGTTTCTAAATTCAAGACGCTAACCTCATATTGGGCCGCTTCAAGCTGACAGGAGTTTTCCCAGTCCAAGTTTACTCGAGCCCATCAATCATTTGCCGAAAGGCGTTAGAACTAGAACAATGAACTTCAATTGAGCTCGAGTCGGTTATCCAATGGGCCAGGACTATTCCAGTTTAGTTGAGTTTGCTCCAGTAGTAAACTGGGTAGAGTGACTCAAGTCGGCTCGATTGCACTTTGGACTAAAAAAATCCATGGTTCAAGACTCAATCCCAATTCTAACCTGATTTTTTTTTTTGTTTAAAAATACCCTCAAATTTAGATTAGTCCCAATTCTACTTGAATTTCAAATTTATCCCCCATCAACATGCCATCCAAGTAGCCGATAATTACCCGACATGGCATCCGCACGAATCTGCAGATATGGAACTCAGGTATCACATCAGACAATGTAAAAAAAAAAGAAAATAAAATCGAGAAAATGCAGCCATGGTTGCTCAAGCTCCTAATTTCGCAAACATGGCAACTTGAGCTTCAAATCAATATTGGGTTCAGTCTTCAAACCAAATGAGCAGAGCACACGAGCGGCCCCATTGTGAGCTTGAAGCACAAAGCTCAAGCTGCCATGGTCGCATCTCTCTTAGCTCTTCTTCCTCTTCTTCTTTACATTGTCTAACATGGCAACTAAATTTCATGTCAACAGCTTCGTGTGGATGCCATGTCGGATAACTCTTGGTTACTCGGATGGCATGTTAACGGGGGACATATTTGAGACTCGAGTGAAAGTTGGGTTCTTTTTTTACCAAAAGAAAAAAAAATAAATTGGAGTAGAATTGAGACTAGACTAAAATTTAATTTTTTTTTGGGTATTAAACCTATGAACAAACCCCTCTAAGGAACCTTACCAAAAAAAACAAACCCCTCTGAGGTTGCGTATTTGAGACTCGAGTGAAAGTTGAAGTTTTTTTTTACACCAAAAAAAAAAGAAAGATTTGGAGTAGAATTGGGACTAGATTAAAAGTTAAGAACTTTTATGGTATTAGACCTATGAATAAATCCGTCTAAGGCTGGCACTTGGTTCAATTTTTCCAAAAGCTTTGGACCTCTAAAGTCTCTTGGTGAAAACTAGGGGTGTTTGGCAAATGTTTTTAGACTCATTTGGCCAAATGATAGCCTTAGCAAAGCTCAAAGCACATCTTGGGCTTTCAACATTCTCAAAAGACTAAATATAAGGTTAATGATTTTTCTCTTTCAAATTGCCCCCACTTACATTTCACTATTCCAGTCTTCCCCTCGCATTTTTCATCCTCAACCTGGGAGATGGATGAACGGTTGGCATTGCCTCCTTCGGTGCCACAAGAGAGAGACATTTAGCTGATAAAAACTCGACATGGAGTTGGCAGCCAGGAAAGAGATTGTGAGAGTTCATTCCATTGACTCAATTACATGGAGAGGGTTTTAGTTTTAGTTATGCCTAAAACTCTAACTGTAGATTAGCAATACATTAGAATTAGTATTTGAAACTGTAATTTCAGATGCAAAAAAGAATTTGGAAAAAAAAAAGAAACTTCTACCTAAAATTAGACAAAGTAAAATATAGTTAGTAGTAAAATTGAAAATTATGGATTGGTCCATGATGGTTTTAATTATATGGGCGTAAGTTGGCCCGCCCACGATGGGCCTAAAAGCCCGGCCCACAGGAACAAGGTCCGTGAATGGAGGGACATATAAAAGGGATGAGAGAGAGGGAGAACACACCTGTTGGAATCACAAGTACGTTAATTCTCTCCTTCTCCTCTCAAGACGAAGAACAAAGGCAAAAGACGACTTCTTCTTCCCTTCACGGCGAATTGTCGTCATCGGATCGAACATGGCTGAATTCTCTTCCTCTTTACGGCATCGGTGTCTAATCTGTGGCTAACAAGGTACGCTCGAATCCGTGGTGTGCTTTACGATCGGTGATACGTGATTTCTTCCCGGGCTTGTCTTCCCCGTTCGTTTAGGGATTCGGTTTAAGTGTCGAATCCGTTTTCGGGGATCTGTTAATCCCAACATTGGTATCAGAGCCTTAGTTCACGTTTTTCCCGACCTGTTTGAAGTTTTTTGATTGATTTTTCGCAAAAGTATTTCGGCCGTACGGATCGGGGCGAGAAATCCCGACACCCGAGCGTTGTTCACCCATTTTTCCGAGTTTTTGTAAGTCGAAATCGAATTCTAATGGCATAGGGAGGAAGGGGACGTCGAAACGAGTCCGGCGACATGTCGCACGCCGCCGGGAGACGCCGCACGCGCCCAGACGCGCGGCCAGAAGCCGCTACGTGTGGGCGCGACGCGCCCATACGCGTTGGTTTGTTCAGCGTGTGCGGCACACGCGCTGGTCGGCGAACCGGCGCATGCGCACCACCGGTGGGCGAACCGGCACGCGCTAGTCCACGGAACGACGCGTGCTGACGTCAGCATGACGTCACCCAATGGTCGGTAACCGCTGGGGTGACGTCATCGCTGACGTCACCCAACGGTCGGTAACTGCTGGGGTGACGTCAGCACCGACGTCGGTTGGCCGGGCGGTCACCGGCCGGCGACCTGATCGGCGACCCGACCCGATTCGACCCGCGGAGGCCTGGCACACGCGCGGCACGTGCAGGCTGACGTCAGCCCACGCACACGCGCGGCACGTGCGGTCAGTCCGTCCGACCGGCCCGATCGGTCCGACGACCTGACGGTTGACCGTTGACTTTCGTTGACCATTGACCGTTGACTTCGACGACCGTTGACCGACGACCGTTGACAAAAAAGAAAAAGAAAAAGAAGAATGTGTTTCTTTTTCAATTATATCTATGTGGATTATATGTAATCCATTTTTGTTCTGCATTTGTTGCAGGAACAATGCCTCCCCGTAAGCCACGCGCATCTGTGCGCACAATGTCAGATGAACAAAAGGAAAGGCTTTCAAGGTTGATAGCCGATTTGAATGGTTATCGATGGGAGAGTGACGACATAATTGATCATGTCATAGAGGTCAACAACAAAATTTAAGAAGTCATTTGGAACGGTTATCCCATGCCAGATATTCAGATGGTGCGATTCTTTATGAACTCTCTTCCACCAAAATGGCAAGGAGTGTTGAATCGCCTATGGGAAGTCAAAGGATTTACTAGATATAAGGAGCTAGTAATGGAATTTGTGAATGAATATCATCGGGTTGGAGCCACAAAGACTGCAACCCAATGAATGACTTCGATTAGGCCAGGAATGAATGTGCGTAGGAGAAATCCTAAGGGATATCCATATGTTTTTCCGTGGCTGTCGAGAATGCCTGAAAATTTTACAGAGAAAAAGCAAAAGAAATTGAACCATGTAGCTGCTTTCCCTATTAGTTGTATGATGCATTATTTTTATATGTTATGGCTGGTCTTTATTTAGTGTTCTTGGTGGACATCTTATGTAAAGTTAACTACCTGATTGTTGTTGTTGTAGCAACCTATATGTTAGCCATATTATGTGAAATCATTATTATTATATTGTATGTCAATTATCTGTTGCTTTCTGTGATTGCTGGTTGCTGTGGGTAGTTAGCTGTGGGTAGTTATAGAAGTTTTTGTAACTTCATAAAATTGATTTTGTATATGACAATCATATTAATGATAGTTTTTAAGTTAGGATTTTTGGAGGATGATTGGAAACATAGTGACCTTTTGATTCTGAAACCTTACTTAAAATTATTAATTAATATGATGGGTTTGTGCAAAATAGATGCATAAGTGATAGGCATTAATATTTCGTGCATATGTGTCTGATATGTTCAGATCGATGGATTCAGCAAATAAGAACATCATTGCTGATTTGAATAAAGATGACAAATTGAACGACGAGAATTGTGAAATATTGAATATGAGAATTCAATATGTGCTGGAAAAGCAAGAAGCACTAAAAGCTCTTGACCATGTTATGGAAGATCTAGAGGATGCTGTGCGCCACCTTGAGCTAGCTGATCTACGCCTCAAGGCATTTGAGCAGGATACAAATATTTGCTGTGTTGCTTTAAGCTTAGAAGGGGCTTCAAGCTCTAAGCGCAAGCGTATTGATTCGTTCAATATGTGGGAAAGCAAGGGATTAAGTCATTCTTGCAAGAAACCAAGAATTAACCAACAAAAGAGAGGAAAACGTTTTCATGTGAAGAATATCTCAATGGTGAAATGTTACAACTGCGACCAAAAGGGTCACTATGCCCGCGATTGTCGCGAGCCAAAGAAGGTACACAACCTTTGTACAATTGAGAACTTTGCATATGTGTCAAGTTCTGTATTCTTGACTGAATCTAATCCTCTGTGGACTGTGGATTCAGGAGCGACAGACCATGTAGCGAAGGATAGAGGATCTTTCGTGGAATTCCAACGAGTACCAACTGGAACTAAATGGATCTATGTGGGAAACGACTCCAGAGCTGAAGTGAAAGGAATTGACACATGCCAACTGAATATGCGTGGTGGACGCACTTTATTCCTACATGATGTGTTGTATGCTCCGGAGATTCGTCGGAATTTAGTGTTTGTTTTAGTGTTGGTTAAATTAGGTTTTAATGTGAACTTCCATAATAAAGGTGTAGATTTGTATTTGGATACAAACTACTATGGTCGTGGTTATTTTCTGGATGGTTTCATTATATTAGATATTGACTATGTTAATGCAAATGTTTGTTATTCCCTTCTCACATCTCCTAATTCATATGATAATGATGTGAATGTGTAGCATGCTAGATTTGGTCATATTGGCCAACAGCGTATGAATAGACTAACCAAAGAGGGCTTGTTGGGCAATATTGAAAAAGTCGATTTGCCCATCTGTAAGCATTGCCTAGAAGGGAAAACGACAAGGAAACCATTTGGAAAAGGTAAAAGAGCTGAATTTCCTCTGCATTTAATCCATTATGATGTCTGTGGTCCAATGAATGTGAGAGGAAGGCATGAGGCTGTTTATTTCATCACTTTTATAGATGATTATACTCGATTCGGATATGTCTATTTGATTTCTCACAAATCTGAAGCAATAAGTTGTTTCAAAAGGTTTATGAACCTGGTAGAGAATCAATTAGACAAGAAAATAAAAGCATTGAGATCCGATCGAGGTCGAGAATATTTATCTGATGAGTTCAGAAAATTATGTGATGAAAAAGGAATAGAAAGACAATTGTCTATTCCATATACTCCTCAACAAAATGGTGTTGCGGAGAGAAGAAACAGAACCCTACTGGAAATGGTTAGGTCCATGATGGCGCATGCTAACTTACCTATCACTTTTTGGAGTGATGCGTTGTTAACTGCTGCCTATATACTTAACCGAGTGCCTTCCAAATCAGTTACTTCCACTTCATATGAGTTATGGACAGGTAGAAAACCGGACTTAAGTTATCTTAAGCCATGGGGTTGTGCTGCCTATACACATGAGTCCTCTCACAAGTTTGGGAAATTAAGTCCCAGAGGAAAGAATAGTATTTTCATAAGATACTCGGAACACTCAAAAGGGTATGTGTTCATAGGTGAGCAGGAAAGTGGGAGTATAACTGAATTTGAATAATGGGATGTCACATTCTTAGAGGATGAATTTCCTAAGAAAGGCGAAATAGGGAAAGATAACTCCCTATTTGAAACTTTGGATCAAGATAATGATCTTGGTGGAGTTCCTCCAAGTGGGAGTGATATGAGAAGTGATGAATTGAATTCAACTCATTCTCAATTGCAACCACATAATGAGACGACATAATCATTATCTAATCCAAGTGGGAGTATAATGGGGAATGATGTGCAAAGTGTACAAACTCCCATACGGCGAACAAGTCGCCAAAGTATTCCCCGTCAACGTTTTGACATTGAAGGGGAAACTTTTACGGTTGCTCCACAAGATGAGGATGAGCCAAGAAATATTAATGAGGCTCTGAATTGCCCTAGTAAGGAAAAATGGATTCATGCAATGGAAGAGGAAATGGAGTCAATGAAATCAAACCAAGTCTGGGAACTGGTTGATCTTCCAAAAGGACGCAGAGCTATTGGGAACAAGTGGGTTCTCAAAATAAAGCGAAAGGCTGATGGCTCGATAGAAAGGCATAAGGCTTGCCTTGTTGCGAAGGGGTATAATCAACAGGAAGGAATTGATTATGAAGATACGTTTTCTCCTGTAGTGAGATTTACCTCGATTCACATTATTATGGCAATAGTGGTTTGTATGGATCTAGAGTTATATCAGATGGATGTAAAGACTGCTTTCCTCAATGGAGAATTAGAGGAAGAAATATACATGGAACAACCTGCTGGTTTCATAGTGAAAGGCCAAGAAGAAAATGTATGTCGACTTTTGAGATCGATATACGGCCTTAAGCAGTCATTGAGACAATGGTATATACGTTTTCATAATGCCATAATGGCATATGATTTTACAATGATTGATGAAGATCATTGTGTATATATCAAAAGATCCAAGGATCAATTTGTGATCATATCATTATATGTTGATGATATACTGATTGCCGGAAGCAATATGGAGTTTGTTCATACTGTCAAGAGTTGGTTGACTTCCAACTTTGAGATGAAGGATATGGGTGAGGCTGCATACATACTTGGAGTTAAGATTTCAAGAGATCGTTATCTCTTTCGCAAGAAACATATATAAATAAAGTTCTTGAACGATTTCGTATGCAAGATTGTAAACCCATAGACACTCTTATTGCAAAAGGTGAAGGATTGAGCCATAGACTATGTCCGAGGACTCCACAAGAGAAGGAACAAATGAAACATGTTCCTTATGCTAGTGCAGTTGGGAGCTTGATGTACGCTATGATGTGTACAAGACCCGACATATGTTTTGCAGTTGGAATGGTGAGTAGATACCAATCCAATCCAGGTCCAGCACATTGGAAAGCCGTTAAGAGAATACTAAGGTATCTGAAGGGAATTGCTGATTATACGATGAGTTATCAAGGAAAGGATCTACGACTCGAAGGCTATTCTGAAACTGATTAGGGAGGAGGTTTAGACGAAAGGAAATCTACCTCTAGGTTTGTTTCCTTATTGAATAATGGCACCATATGTTGGAGTAGTAAGAAACAAACGTGTATAGCATTGTCCACGATGGAAGCTGAGTTCGTGGCATTATCAACAGTAATATAAGAAGGAGTTTGTGTTAAGAGATTTTTGGATCATTTAGGTGTTATTGAGAAAACTGCAAATCCATTATTAGTTAATTGTTATAGCCAAGCAGCTATAGCGTACACCAATGATCCAAAATATCATGGCAAGACCAAACATATAGATACCAAGTATAACTTTGTCAAAGATATGGTTGCACGAAAGGATGTGAACTTGCAGTACATATTATAGAATAGTAGCATATCCTATGACAAAGCCAATACCTAGAGATGTGTTTTGTGGTCATGTGAAATCTCTAGGATTGCGTAGAGTCTGATGTACTGGATATTGTAATTTCCCTGAGTTGTTCACATTTAATGAATTTGTGTTTTCATCATTAATGCCTATGAATCTTTTGTTTGATCTTTATGCATCTTAATGCTTAGTGTATTATATTATGTTGAGAAAGTATGTCGGACAGATAAGAGATTAGCCCACTCATACGGGTAATCGCCTCTATTTACTATGTGATAGATAGAGATGAGACTGTTTTTAAGCTTATTATCTAGGTGATAATCGAGAGCTCAAGCTTAAAATAAATATGTCACCTTAACTGAGTGTTAAGATGAGGACATGATATGTACTATGTCCGAAAGTAAAATGCCCCACACATTTTACTTTATCTATCTAAGATGCCAGATGTGAGTTCTGATGAATTTTGTGAATGAGTAAATACGTGAACTCAAGTTAGACATTGGGTATGTCTGAACTATCATTTGTACGGTATTGATGGTGTAGACATACGCTCCATGGGAAATGAGTTAATACCGTAATACGTATTTCATACTACGTATGCATGAGACGACCTATAAGAGTAGCAAAAGTTTGATCTCAACTTTTATGATGTGTGAGACTCTTGAGGAATATAGTTCCTCAATTTTAGTGCCCTCATGACTCTTACTTATTCTCAAGATTTCTATTTAGTGTTTGCTATCTTAGAATGTTACCAATGGTCATGAGTTGATTCAATCTAATGGGACATTTCTAGAAAAGCAAGTTGAACTGAAATTGAGAGTTTGAAGGAAAGAGGAAGATCGGATTTGGAGAATCACATTGTGGTTTTGTATTCACTGGTCGACCAATTATGATTGTCTTTGGGATAATCATAATTGTGAATACAATATATATATCATTGTTTAAAAGAGATCAAGAGAGATATAAATGTGATCGATCGATCTAGGGTACTACATACTAAATCTACTCAGAGTGTGACGCCCAATATGAGCTGCTATATATTCCTAACAGATGTTTAGCAACGAGCTCTCAAAGTATGCTGGTCGCACGGATTATTCACCGGTATGAATGTTGAAAGAGGAAAAGAGGATTATGTTCGGCCCACCATGCAAGTGGGAGTTGATGGATTTTCAATTGATGGGCCTAAGTTGGGCCTATCCGCCCATGTTGGTTTTGGCCCACCATGTGCGAGTGGGAGATGATGGTTTTAATTATATGGGCTTAAGTTGGCCCGCCCACGATGGGCCTAAAAGCCCGGCCCACAGGAATAAGGCCCGTGGATGGAGGGACATATAAAAGGGATGAGAGAGAGGGAGAACACACCTGTTGGAATCACAAGTACGTTAATTCTCTCCCTCTCCTCTCAAGACGAAGAACAAAGGCAAAATGCGACTTCTTCTTCCCTTCACGGCGAATTGTCGTCATCAAATCGAACATGGCTGAATTCTTTTCCTCTTTACGGCATCGGTGTCTAATCTATGGCTAACAAGGTACGCTCGAATCCGTGGTATGCTTTACGATCGGTGATACGTGATTTCTTCCTGGGCTTGTCTTCCGCGTTCGTTTAGGGATTCGATTTAAGTGTCGAATCCGTTTTCGGGGATCTGTTAATCCCAACAGTCCAAAAAGATAAAATAGTGAAATTAGTATTTGATCAAAATATACATTCTAGTATTAAAGTATGGCATAAGTTTTTTGAAAACAAAGAATCCACTTACGGTGCACATGGAGCTTTCTTCTAGAAGTTAACGACTGCTGACCACATTTGACGGTTCTTCAGTAACCTGTAAGAAAGATTTTGTTATGGTGAGAAAGCGAAATACAAAAGCCAGCAAAAATAATTCTCTTGATTATTTTGGAGATGTTGGTGGTGGTGGTGATATTCTAGGTTTTTAGGTTAGGATTAACATGAGGTTTCATAGTCTATTTGAATTTCGAAAGGTCTAACCCAAGCCTTGCCAATTGATCAAATCTAGTAGTAATTACCTTCTTTTGAAATCATGAACAGACAGTTGTCCAAGTCTCGAACGATGCCAAATGACATATAGATAATCTGTGAGCAAACGACCTCCATTTAACGGGTGGGACCGAACCTCATAGACCCCACAGCTCATTACACCTTCATTCACTTTGTACAGGTCCGGATCAATGGAATATCTGAAGACACTATTGACCTCCCTTGGTGTTTGAACCTCACGGTAGATTCTATTCCAATCCCTGGGCAATGAACTACACCACCAAACTAAAAGATTATCAAAGTCTCTTATACACTGCTCGTAAACCATATGAACACCACACTTTTCCACCTTTAACCTAGGGTTGGTGATCGTAAATGAAACGACAATATGGTTTGACATTGTCTGCCAATTTGTATCACATGGAAATTGAGTACCTAACACGTAACCTAGCCAAAGGCAACCTGAATTGACAAATCTGATGGGAAACTTAAATAAGGGACCAAGCTGATTTCCATCAGCATAGAACCCACAGAAAATGAAGTGGGCATTTTCTAGGTCCTGATAGGAGTTGCAGTTGATTTGTTTAAAAGATGCACATATGGCAAATCCTCTCCAGCTATTGTCATGCCAATTAGGGGACATGTTTATGCTCAACAAAGGTCCAACTGCCTGGTAGCTAACCCAGTCGGGTATTTCACATTGCAAACATGGAGACACCACATAAGTTCCTGGAATCATTTTCCTGGAACTAAAAACGATGTGACGAAGCAAAGACAAGGAGTACCTCTGTTGCAAAGTTAAATCAAGATTGTGTGGAAGCAAACTAGAGCAGTTAAGGAAGCAAAACCCTGAGTCAGGTATTGTGCATATAATGAATGGGTTTGATATCCTTTCCAATCTGAGGCACTTCTCAGCCACCACGGCCATTGTGCTTTCTGGAAGTCTTGGTAACACTTCAAGATTTTTGCAATGATTTAATATGAGAAATTCTAGCCCAGAGATATGTTCGATACTTGCACTTATGGTGGTAAAAAAGTTTTCGGCTAGGTCTAAAGACCGCAAGGAGGGTAAGCAATCAATATCACGAGGAATTTCTCCTTCTAGAAGACTACAGCCACTTAGATCCAACTCTGTCAAAGAGGATAGCCCTGAAAATGAAGGCAACCGCGGACGTCTAAGGTTGAGAGCTCTTCTTAGCACATGCGTCAGTGTTCTCCAAGAATTTTGTGGCCTCCTTTTACTAACATGAAAGCGTAACTTTTTCAGATTTTGTAAGAATGTCAAGTTAGATGGGAGGTGTGTTATGGCACTTTCACTAATATCAAGCTCCTCTAAGCACTCTAAGCCCCCAAGGCTCTCAGGCAGTTCTTCAAGATTTGAACATCCAGACAGATTAAGAACTCTAAGAGCTTTTAAATTACCTACACTATCCGGAAGTCCCATGAGGTTTTCACAGTCACCCAAGTCAAGTAAACTAAGTATTTCTAGATTTCCAATTGAAGGATGAACCTGATATAATGCTTTGCAACCTTTGAGAATTAGCCTCCTTAGATTTGGGACATTTTTGAAGTTTGGAGTCTCCACGAATAATTTGGAACCATTGAGGTTGATAACTTTTAACTTCTCTAAGACCTGCATCTACAAAAAATTGGTTGAACAATTTTATTAGCTTGTTAAACATAATAAAGCGTCTGATGAAGCATACACATGCTTGAGTACTAATACCAACCTTGCCCCCTCTCCAAAGGCTGCAAAGGAGGCTATCCTGCATATGGAGTTCGACAAGGTTCTTTGGAAGAAAACTTGGTGGAAATGATTTAAGATTGTAGTTGTTCCATCTTAGCAAGCGTAGTTCATTTGAAAGGTGCTTGAACCCAGAAGAGAGGTGGATGGCACGAATGTCAAGCAATCTTAAGTTAGTCATGTTTGTGAAGGACTCTCCATTCAAGCGCACTGTTCTATGGTCCTCAGATTGCAAGACTATGGCTTTGACTTTTCTAGTTCCCTGATAAATAACTCATAGTGTCAATACATGAGTACAAAGTTGTTTTTTTTTTTTTCCTATATCAAATAAGCATGCTTGCAAATTAATTTTGTAGATACTCACTGAGTTTTTTGACAGAATATGGCATACATCCTCAAAAAGCCAGACTCGACTTCGTTCTCCTGGCTCTTCAAGAGACTCTCGACGAACAATTTCCCAAGCCATCTCTTGTAGCAAATCATGCATCCATAGTTTGTTGCCCACGATTTGGATAAGAGCTCTATTGACAAGGACTTCGATTCCAACATCTGCATACAAGCTGCAATTGTCCAAAACTTCTATAACGTAAGATTTCTCCTTTCCCTTGAAAAAACAGGCAATATCTAGGAAAATCTCCTTCTCTTTTTGCTGTAGTCCATCATAACTTAACTTAAGCCGGTCAAAAATTTTCCCTTCTGGACATTCTTTGAGTCTGGCTAGTGCACTCTTCCATTGCATCAAGCTCCTACAAGCCATAAAAGAACCTAAGACATCAAGGGCTAGAGGAAGGCCATTGGCGTATCCAATAGCCTGCTTCACGAGCTCCTCAAACTCTGTTGGAGGATGGTTACTTCTGAAAGCTTTCAAACAAAAAAGTTGGAGAGCCTCACCAAAAGATAGTTCGTCCACCTTATATATGGAATTTACTCCATATTGGAGAAGCAAATGTTCATCTCTAGTTGTTATAATGATCCTGCTCCCACGTCCAAACCAATCAAAACTTCCTGCTAATTTTTCCAACTGCTCCTTTTCATCCACATCATCAAGTATAATGAGAACTTTTTTATGCTGTAGCCGTTCTTTTATCATGTTCGTTCCTCTGTGATCATCCTTGATTCTCAAATTGTCGTATTGGAGAATATCACCGAGAAATTGGTTTTGTAGATACACAAGACCATTCTTTTTTGAAATTTCTCTGATATTAGCAAGAAAACAAGATCCATCATTAAATTGGCCGTGGATTTTGTCAAAAACTACTCTTGCAATAGTTGTTTTGCCTATGCCACCCATTCCCCATATGCCAATACCGCGTGCACCACTCTCGCCCAAGCATAAACGTTCTACTACATTTGCAACACGGGAATGCATTCCCACAAGATCACCTACAACATAGGACAACCGAGGACCCAATTTATTTTCAAGTTCTCCCATGATTTGCTCAATAAACTGTGTCTCATATCTGCAACGAGGAAATGGAGATAATTAGTTCCCCAGCGAGCATTGAGACTGTTTAGTTTTGGAGTGAGTTCTGGTTTAGATGGACCAACATAATACAGAGTATGATAGTCATGACATTCGTGGCATGCAAAACTTAAAGAAAACAAATAATTCCAATCTAGTGGATGAGAGGCCTACCCATCTTTCAATTCTATTCCGGCGAGATCAGCTACTTTTTTCAGTGCATCCTTCCACCTCTTTATATCTCTTTTGTCACCTGAATAAGCTTCCTCAGTTTTAGCAAAGCCTCTCCCAAAGTTTCTCCTCAGTTTCCGTACGTCAGATGGATTGACCTTGTAGAAGATCGGTTTGACCGATCCTTCGTTGACATCCTTGCACTCCACAGCCTTAGCAACTTCTTCCAAGCACCAAGTAGAAGAAGCATAGTTTTCAGAAAAAATCAGAAGTACATATTTTGACTTCTCTATTGCCCCCAATATTTCTGGTTTAATGTGTTTTCCCCTTGGTAGATCTCGATCATGATCATCTTTAAAGGCTACAATTCCTCTTTGCCGGAGATGATAGTTCAGATGGTCAACAAAGTTTTTGCGGGTATCCTTGCCTCTGAAACTCAAGAAGACATCATACTTGAATTGACTCCGTTGGTTTTCTGGCCTTGGGAAAGATGCCATATCTTTTTGGAAAAATTTTGTAAAGACAAGAGAAATAAATGCAGCTTGTCCTTATAGGAGTCCTCAGAAATAAATCCGGGTTGTGTTGGCGATTCAACAAATATGAGGAGATTTTACGGGTTATATAAAGGCACTGCGTCCAATCTCATACTTCCATCCCAGGGCGGAAGGAGATTAATGAGTACAAGTAAATGCCCTTTGCCTGTACATCACCCAAAAAGAAAGTATATAGAAAAAGAGAGTAAGAAGAGAGTTTCAGAAATCCCCTGGAAGAAGAATGTGAGATTTACCGAAGTTGGAGGCTTAATCTCGACTAATTTCTTCTTTGGGAACCTCAGGATGTTATGTTATGACACAAACTATCAATTTGCAAAAATGTACGAGCCCAGAAAAAGAGGAAAAGAACAAATTGACAAAACAATAGTGAAAGATACTCTAACAAGTGGAACTTCTCAGGCAATGTACCTTTAACGTTACGAAAATTTCTGGAAGAAGATAACCAAAGGAAATGGCAGTTTTTTACACATCTGGAGCAAAGAAACGGAGAAATACGTATAACAATTAACAAACAAGGAACGGCTAAATTCAGAATCAAGCAGAGGATAGAGAAAACCTTGAGAATCGAAGAAGCTTGAGTCCAAGCGAAGAGATGAATGCAGAAGCCGATCGAATGTGTCAAGGTTCGAATTGAGAAACCACAACCAGCTGAAGCTGTTCTTATGAAGGATTGCTCACGTGAAACTCCCCAGAAAGATGACTGTTTTTTGTGTTGGCGATTATTAAATTTGTAATTTTACTTCATACTCTTTCCCCACCATGTGGCGCTAGGTGTAATTTCCTTTATTCTACACAATTTTTTCTTCTAAAAGAGCGGCTAAAATTAGTCCATATCTCAATCTAATTAATGTTAAAGCCGGAAACTTCAATGGCGTTGGGAAGCCGCAATAATAGATGTTGTTAGATTCTACCAACCGCAAATGGCGATACTTTTCCAACCTTAGCAAGATATAAAAAAGAACAAAAAAAGTCAGTATGTGAGTAAAAGTAATTGGTATCTTACTATGTCAAATGTTGATACAATAATCAAATCAAGGCCGGCAATTGCTTTGAAAAATTAGTAACCGTCACGGCATTGGAAAGTTATGAAAATAAACGTCGGTAGACTATTAAAATCAGTTGGCAATTTTTTAAGCGTAAATAGGTCTTGGTACTTGTCAAAAAGCTGTCTGATAGGTTACAAACGCTTGACCGGGGGAGCAAAGCTACTGGTCATTTTCTCGTTTATCGAAGTTGTTTGACACTTACCACTATCATTTGCTGAATTACCAGCGCGGCACCGAAGTAGATCCCGTTTCTCAGGGCGCGGAACGCCGACGTCTGGCGCCCTGGGTGGGGGGAGGGATTCGTCGTGATTATAGGCCTTAAAATGATCCTAAATGGAACTATGATATGTGTATTAGGATGTCTATAAGGGAACACTTTTCTTCCACGAACTCAAGTGATCAATTTTAACTGATGGCAGGGCAAAGCATCCGTCACGAGTATAATCGTGCATGGCAATGCAGCTCCTCGATGGGTAAACCCCCTTGTCAACTCATCATTCACTTCCAGGGTAGAGTCACCTGTCAAAGCGTTTGGTTCATAGTACTCGCAGGTGAGATGAAAGCAGTTCACGGTCTTGGACGCTTCTTCGTCTTTCCTCTCCTTTTTAGCTGAAGCCTTAGAAGGATGTCCATCTCGAAGCCGAGTCTATCGCGGTAGCTCCAGCTGTTCGGAACCTCGACCTGCTTTGGTTCCCTCCATTCCAGCTCTATTCCGTGAAGGAATGAAAGCTCAGGGATTGCTCCGAGTCAACTCCCAAGCAGCATTCTTCATCTATGTTAAGGCTATTCTTCGTCTATATATATGTGGACCGTTGGAGAGAACTAGGAACTAAACCCAATCCAGGATCAATTTCTTTCCCGAAACTAAACCAACCGAAATCAACTTAGCCCCATCAACAACCAGTCATATATATCCTCGAAATAAGTAAATATAATGCCAAATTGATAAGAGAATAAAGCCAACAACAATACCAATGATTTATCGTGGAAACCTAATGCGAGAAAAGTATGGATCACCTAGAAACTTCCACTAATCACTAAAAATAATAGGATACACATGAGAGGCTGAACATAAGCATTACAATCATATTTTCTCACCACAAAAGTATATCAACAAATTCGAAATAAAAAAACTCTAACCGCAATTGGAGAATTCGGAGGGGTTCTTGACGAACGAAACTAATCAACTTGTAATTCTCAATCTCATGAACAACGTATTCAAACTTGAGCCGATTCCGTCAATGTTTGACCTTGAAATGGGGCCGCAAAGATTCAGCCCTCTTCCTCTTTTTCTTCTACGCGTGCTTTCGGTGAGATCACCGTCTCACGCCTTCTCTCTATTTTCTTCTTTTGACTTTTGACTTTTGACTTTTTTTCTTCTTCTTCTTTTTAAATGTTGCTTTTGTTTTAATGTTAGCTGGGCCCCACATGAAGTGGACCCAGCCAACAGTTGACATCACTCGGCCGTCGGTAGAGAGTTGGTTCATCGATGACGACGCCTTTAGAAGCGTTGAATTGACACGGTCTCTGTCTCTCTCCATTAACAAAGTTGCCTCAACCACCATGTTCGACAACCACGTCAAAGATTATAAAATAAGGATAGGTTTGAATTGAATTAGGGGCGGTCGATGTTTTTGAACTTTGCGTGAGTTACGTGCGGGGGTTGTCCGAATTGCAAAAATGAATGATTTTCATTTCTTTATTCCTTTTGTGGTAAATGGACTTTGCTTTGATTAGCCGGACCACACCTCACGTGAGGACTGATCTCGTGCTTTGAGGGTGATGCCTAATCAAAAGGGGGCATCTTACTCTCTCTTGTTTTTCTTGTTTGGCCTCAAGGTATTGATAGGAATGGCACGGCATTACTAATTGCAATTATGGTCATTTATTGGAACCGTAGGTTTGCACAGCCAAATCACATGACTTTAGAAATATCAAAACCTATGTCTTCATCATAATTTTCCAAACCAATCCAAACCTCTTGCTAATTTTTCCAGCTGCTCCTTTTCATCCATGTCATCAAGTATAACGAGAACTTTTTTATGTTGTAGTCGTTCTTTTATCATGTTCGCTCCTCTATGATCATCCATGATTCTCAAATTGTTGTCTTGGAGAATATTGCCAAGAAACTGATTTTGTAGATATACCAGATCATTCTTTTTTGAAATTTCTTTGACATTGGCAAGAAAACAACATTCGTCATCAAATTGGCCACATATTTTGTCATAAATTGCTCGTGCAATAGTTGTTTTGCCTATACCACTCATTCCCCACATGCCAATACTACGTACATCACTCTTGTCCAAGCATAAACATTCAACTACATTTGCAACACGGGAATGCATTTCCACAAGATCGCTTACTGTTGGATAATTTCTCTTAAAGTATTTTGAAGTTGACAAAACATTTTCATCAGTCTAGTCTGAAGACTTACAGACTCTATTGACAAAGTATGAAGATCAAAGTCTGAAGCTAACAAGACTCAAGACTCATGTTTCAAAGTCTACTCACATGGACAATTTCCAGACCGACGTTTATTCTGATCTTATATGATCTTTACTCTAACGACTAGAGAGTATCTTTCTACTGGATTCAGCACTAAAAGATCTTACTTTCGTATTCGAATATGTATAGATTCTCTAAAGATTTCGCGACTTATATTTGGAAGGATCTACTTATGGAAACCAATATCCTGATTGTATGGGCGAGCATGATTGATGGGCTATCAACACTTACCTTAAAGAGCTCGAGATCTCTCTAAATTGATTCTGTCAAACGGGTTGATTGGAAGAACTTCTTTGGAAGGTGCCAACGGTATGGAAGGCATGAAGAAGTATATAAGAGAGATGCTCTAGTTGTTGAAGGGTGCGGATAGAAGAATTCCAAAGTCTGAATCTCCTTTTCTATTTTGCGACATCATTCTTCGAGCGTTATATGTAATCAAAAGAGAGATCATATTGTAGTAAGACCTTGAGGAAGTGTAGTAGAGTTTTCTACACTGTGGACTCAAGAGTGTGAGACTGTAATCACTCTTTTTGATTCTTAGTGAAATCCAGCCAGAAGGGCTGTCCGTGTGGGAGAGTGGACGTAGGCTTGGTCTAAGCCGAACCACTATAAATCTGGAGTCTTGATTCTATATCCCTAATCCTTTTATCTTTAACTGCTTTCATTTGCTGCAATTGTTGGTTTTAAGTTATTAATCTCTCATTCGGATTAATTTATTAAAATTGCTTTAAACACCTATTCACCCCCCTCTAGGTGCTAATTCTAGTCCTAACAATTGGTATCAGAGCTTGTGTACTTGCTTATAAGAAGTGTCTTTACTTCTAAGTAAAAGATCTATGGCTAGTATGTTGCCTACAGGGTTGGTTGAAGGTCAAAGCAATACCAGACCTCCATACTTTGATGGAAAAGACTACAGCATATGGAAAAATAAGATGAAGGCATTCCTAAGATCGAAAGATCCTTTGGAATGGGAAGTGGTTGATAAGGGAATCATTCCTGCTGCTGCATCAGAATCAGAGAGAGGAAAAGAAACTGCTGTTCCTACTCTTCTAACTCAAGAAGAAATCACCAAGAGACAGACTCTTGACGCCAAAGCTATGTACTCTTTATATTGCGCTTTATCCCCTACTGAATATAACAAAATATCTTCTTGTGATACAGCAAAAGAAGTCTAGGATAGGCTTCACATTACCTATGAAGGAACTAATCGTGTGAAAGAAACGAGGATCAACATTCTTTTGGGGCAATATGAAGTCTTTAAGATGAGATCAGGAGAATCAATAACTGACATGTTTAGTCGCTTTACTGAAATTGTGAATGGTCTTGAATATCAGGGACATCCAATCTCAGGACATATGAAGGTCAACAAACTTCTTCGAGGACTCTCAAAAGATTGGAATTACATAAAAACCTCAATAAGAGAGACACAGAGGATTGCTCCACTCTCTGTAGACGAACTGGTTGAGACTCTTCAATCCTATGAAGTGGAACAGACCAACGAAGAAGAAGACTCAAAAGGTAAGAAATCTATTGCCTTAAAGTCTAATGACTATTCTGATGTTACAGACTCTAAAAAAGATCTAGATGATGAAGAACTGGCACTCATGATAAAGAGATTTAGAAAGTTGAACAGAAAAGGAAGGAAATTCAATTGGAAAAAACAAAGCTCTCAAAGGTTTCAAAACAGGTCAACAGAGGAAGATGATTCTAACAAAGAAGTGACTTGCTTTGAATGCAAGAAAAATGGACACATCAGACCCAACTGTCCTCTGTTAAAGAAGAGAAAAGGAAAGACTGAGAAAAATAGGAAAGCACTCAAAGCAGAGACTTGGAGTGATACTGAATGTGAAGAAAGTGACGATGATTATGCCAATATTTGTTTAATGGCAAAATTAGACTCAGACTCAGACCTTGATTCAGACATAGACTCAGACAGTGAACTCAAGGTTGGTAACCTGAAAATTCCTGTTAAGGTTTTTAAATACATTGATGAACTTTGTCTTAGTCTGAAAACCTCTCTTAAGAGGATCTCCGAATTGAAAAGGGAAAATTCGACATTGAAGCAACAGGATAAACTTATGAAAGAAAAGTTTGAAAAGCTGGAAAAAGATTTTGTTGTTGTGAAAGAAAACTCAGACAGTATTTCAAATGAAAATAATCTTTTGAAAAATGATATCACTAACATATCAAAAAGATTTTCAAATGGTTCTGAAAAGCTGGATAAGATTCTTTCAATACAAAGACCATATTTTGATAAGTTAGGTCTTGGTATGACTTCTGAAACTATTCCACTGATTGATTTTCCGAAGGTAAAAGAAAGAATTAAACAAAGACCAGCTAGAATTGCTTATAAGAATCATTTCCAGAAAGTTTTTGTAAAACCTGTTGGCAGAAATGCTTTGAGATGTTCCAAGTGTAAAAGCTTAGAACATTTTGAGAAAGAATGTCCTTTGGTTTGGAGACCTGTTAAAAAGAGCTGGGCTAAGATTGTCTATTGTTCTAACACTTCTGGACCCAAGATGGTATGGGTATCAAAAAGAGCTTGAATTCGTGTAAATTGCAGGTTACTATCAAAAAGAAGATTAAATGGTATCTTGATAGTGGCTGCTCAAGACACATGACAGGAGACTCAAGCTACTTCATAAAACTTGTCCAGATAGACGGAGGAAAAGTTTCCTTTGGCGGTAACAACAAAGGAAGAATTACTGGTCGAGGAACAGTAAAGATTGGAAGCTTGTCAATCAATAATGTTTCCTTAATTGAATGATTAAATTACAACTTGCTTAGCATAAGTCAGTTGTGTGATACTGGTTTCAAGATCAACTTCCAGGAAGAAACATGCTCTAGAATCAGTAAAGACTTTACTCAATCTTTTACTGGACGAAGACATGGAAACATTTATCTTCTGGATGTGAATCAAGAAAGATCACAGTGCTTAATATCAGTATAAGATGAAGCACAAAAAGCTAGGCCATATCAATATGAAGCAAATCAACAAGATCTCTACTAAGAAACTTGTTCGAGGATTGCCTGTTCTCAATTACTCAAAGTCTGATCTATGTACACCATGCGTACTGGGTAAACAGGTTAGAAACTCTTACAAATCAATAAATAAAGTTTCCACTAATCATGTATTGCAGCTTCTGCATATGGATTTGTTTGGACCTACCAGAACACAAAGTATTGGTGGAAAAATGTTCTGTCTAGTAATCGTAGATGATTACTCACGATTTACTTGGGTCTACTTTCTTTCAAGTAAGTCAGAGATTTTCTCTCTCTTTTCAAAGTTTGCTAAAAAAGTACAGAATGAGAAATGTCACACTATCTCAAGCATTCGTACAGACCATGGATGTGAGTTTGAAAATCAAGACTTTGCTAAATTTTGTGATAAATTTGGTTTTCAACACAAATTCTCCTTTCCATACACCAGAACAGAATGGGGTTGTGGAAAGGAAGAATAGGTCTTTACAAGAAATGGCAAGAACTCTTTTAATTAGAAATCAAATTTCTTCAAGGTTTTGGGCTGAAGCTGTCTCAACTACTTGCTATATTATAAACCGAGTGTTTTTAAGGCCAATTCTTGAGAAAACCCCTTATGAAATTTTTAAAGGAAAGAAACCAATAGTTTCTTATTTTCAAATATTTGGTTGCAAATGTTTTATTCTAAAGAATGCAAATTATCGTGTTGGTAAGTTTGAAGAAAAATCAGATGAAGGATTCTTTCTTGGTTACTCAACTACAAGCAAAGCTTTTAGAGTATTCAACAAAAAGACTCAGACTGTGGAAGAATCAATGAATGTCAAATTTCAAGACTCCACAAGTTCAGGAAATTCAGATTGAAGATTCAGAATCTGCTCCAGACACTGCTAGATCTAACTCCACTGAAGCAATTACTAATTCGAAATCAGTACAACAAGCTACTGATGAAGAATCCACTCAAGAAGAAGATCAACAATCTATCAGACTGATCAGTAACTGGAAGCACAAGTCTAGTCATCCTGAAGAACTCATTATTGGGAACATTAATGAGGGAATTCGGACAAGATCCACAAGGCGAAAAGAGTCTAGTGCTGTTGTCCTTATTTCTGAAATAGAACCCAAAAATATTGAAGAAGCTTTAGCTGATGAAAGCTGGATTGAAGCAATGCAAGAAGAGCTCAGACAATTCAGTATTAATGACGTATGGGAATTAACTCCCAAACCAAAAGGTAAATCAGTTGTTGGAGCTAAATGGGTTTTCAGGAACAAAGTTGACGAAAAGGCAAAGTAACGAGAAACAAAGCAAGACTCGTGGCTAAAGGATACACGCAAGAAGAAGAGATAGACTATGATGAGACTTACCCACTCTAGTAGCAAGGTTAGAGGCAATTAGATTACTACTTGCTTTTGCTTGCTATAAGAATTTCAGGTTGTTTCAAATGGATGTCAAAAGCGCATTCCTGAATGGATTTATTCAAGAAGAAGTCTACGTGGAACAATCTCCTGGATTTGAAGATTCAAAGAAACCGGACTCGGTGTTTAGACTAAAGAAAGCTTTATATGGATTGAAACAAGCTCCTCGAGCTTGGTATGAAAGGCTAAGTAATTTCTTAATTCATAATGGCTTTTCTAAAGGAAAGGTAGACACTACCTTGTTTATTAAAAATGAAGGTAAAAGTTTTCTACTTGTTCAAATTTATGTTGATGACATCATTTTCGGATCATCTAATGAGACTTTGTGCAAGAAATTTTCTAAGTCTATGCAGGATGAATTCGAGATGAGCATGATGGGTGAACTATCCTTTTTCCTTGGTCTACAAGTAAAATAACTAAATGAGGGAATATTCATTTATCAAGAGAAATATGCAAAAGAACTTGTTAAAAAGTTCGGTCTGGAAAATTGCAAAAAGACTGACATACCAATGTCAAGTTCCTTGAAGATAGACAAAGATGAAGCAGGGAAGAAAATTGACCAAAAGTTATACAGGAGTATCATTGGTTCACTTCTTTATCTTACTGCATCCAGACCTAACATTTTATTTAGTGTTTGCATATGCGCTAGGTTTCAATCTGATCCTAGAGAATCTCATCTAAGTGCTGTTAAACGTATTATTAAATATGTTGCTACTACTGTTAAGATCGGTCTATGGTATCCCAAAGAAGGAGACTTTACACTTCTTGGCTATTCAGACGCAGATCTTGCAGGTTGTAGAGTTGAAAGAAAAAGCACTTCAGGTACTTGTCAATTGCTTGGAAACAGGGTAGTATCTTGGTTTTCAAGGAAACAAAGTACTGTGGCTCTTTCAACGGCTGAAGCAGAATACATAGCCCTTGGAAGTTGCTGTTCTCAAATACTGTGAATAAAACAACAACTGCAAGACTTTGGCATTGAAGACTCGTGCACAGAAATAAGACGTGACAACACCAGCGCAATCAATCTTACAAAGAATCATATCCTACATTCAAGAGCAAAACATATTGAGATTCGACATCACTTTATAAGAGATCACGTTCAGAATAAAGAGGTCTTGATACAGTTCATAGACTCAAATAATCAACTGGCAGACATCTTCACAAAGCCACTTGAGAAAAGCCTGTTTGAGTCTATTCGCTCAAGACTCAATATATTATCTCTTGAAGAATGTTGAAGCTCAGACTCAGAAACTAAAGTCTGACAGAGCATCAGACTCAAAGATTGAAGACTGAGAATACGAATCGACACGACTGTAAGTTATTTATTTAAACTGTCATATCGATAAGGTAAGACTATCTGTTTATCTCTAATTGAGCTTATTAAGACAGTTACACTTTAAAAGGGGTGGTTATCGATTTATTAAGGCAGTTATTTTTTCAAAAGGAAATTCTTAAAGATTTCCAAAATTTGCGACGATTGGATTTCCCCCGTATCTGTTATCTTTTATACACTTCTTCTCCTTCGTTTTCACTTTACCCAGAAACCCTAGAACAAAAAGCTTTTCACTACTCTGTATTTTTCTCTCCAAAACTTTTTCGTCTCAAAGTTTTTAACTTTCTTGCGACACAAGTGAGAAAGCTTCTCCAAAGAAAAAAAACAATGTCGTATCAAAGGAAGTCATCCAGAATAGCGAACAGGGGACCACAAGGATCTAGTGAGGGGCCTACGCACTTCGATCTGACCGAAGAAAGCGACTTTCCTTCTGAGCAAACTCCTCAATGATCTCAACAGCGGTCTTCCCCAACTAGACCTCAAGGACATCGCCCTCAAGATGCAGAAACAGTTTTTGAAGATATTGAACCAGTAAGAACTCTTAAGCCTACCTTTATTTATAGGCTTTACTCTGTATTAAAGGAAGGAGGTTCCGCAATGACCTTCGTGGATGAATTTCTGAAAGAGAAAAGGTTACAGAAACGAGACTCATTTTCTCACTGTCATGGAGAGGTCAGGGATTGTTCCTGAAGGAACGGCTGCAAAAGCATTTGCAAACTTTCCCAGTGACCCTAGGTTTGGTAGTATGAATCAGCCAGAGGGAAAGGATGATGATGAAAAGATGTTCATACACTTTAAACCATGGATGGGTGTGGCTGCAAATCTTCGTGGGAAGAAGGATGAACTGTTCCGCTTAGACGGACATAAGAAGAAGTATGAAAAATTGTTGAAGCGTGGGGTGATGAATCCACGGACGGTGGATTTCGATTTTCTGGACTTATTGAGTAAAAATCTGAGAGAGAAGTTTGAAAAACTTCAACTTTATCAGTTATGTACTGACTGTGATATGACACATTCCGAATTAACAGCGTACTTCTACTCCAATCTCAGTTTTATTGATGCAAACAGCTTTTCTTTCAGTGTGAGGGATAAAGAGTATGTTGTTGATAAGGACACTCTGGCAGATATACTTGGTGTGGAAAGGGGGGCTTTCCAATCAATCAGTGTGTCTGTAAGCCATGCTACTCTTGAACTTGCAAGAAACAGAATTGCAGAAGATCGTCTCTCCTACTCCAAGATGAATGCAACAAATACTTTGCTGCACAAGATTGTGATAAACTGTCTGAGACCCAAATCAACATCCAAGACAGATGTATCCATCTTAGAGGCCAAGTTGATGTTTGCAATCAAGACTGGTCTTAACTTCTCTTTGCCGCACACCATCATATTTCACATGTACAGATGCATGGCAAAGGACAAAGGAAAACTTCCTTATGCTGCTCTCATCACTCGTCTCTTCAGACATCTGAACATTCAGCCTCCTCACATTCTCACTGTAAAGACTATTGATAAAATGGTCATCGGGTTGAGGATGATTACCAAGATGCGTCTGAAAGAGCTCAGCAAGAAGCTGGAGCAATTCAAAGAAAAGACTCCTATCAAGTTCAGACCAGACTCATCAGCAGCCAAACGAAAAGGGAAAGAACCAGTGGTTAGTTCTACCAAGAAGAGAAGGGCAATCATCTTGGAAGATGAAGATGATGAGGATGCTCTACCCATCTCTGCTTTTGTTTCTCAATTTGCTACATCTGTTCCAACTGTTCCAGAACATCAATTTGCAGAAACAGAGAAAGAGAAAGAGAAAGAGAAAGCAGGAAGAATAAGAGAAAGAAGAAGAGAAGGAAGAAGAGGAAGAGAAAGGAAGAAAGAAAGAGGAAGAAAGAGATGAAGAAGAAGAAGAAAAAGCAGAACAAGCAGATGAACCAGAACAAACAGATTCTCCAGCAGAAAAAGAGAATCTCCAACAGCCTGTCACTGAGGAAACTCCTCAGAAAGAAGAGTTCTTTTCTCCTCTAGAAGACATGGAAACATGGGGAGATACAGATAGAGAACACACCTCTCTTCTACTGACTTTTAGAGAAGACGATGCACAAACAGGTGTTAGTCGATCACCTCCTGATGCTGAAGATGTTCATGCTGCACAGTTTCCTGAAGGAGAGGCATCATCTCCACATATTGAAATTCCTGCCGACATTCATACTGGCTTGACTCCACCATCAGACCGAGCTGAAACAAGCACTCAGACTGACAATTTTGGAGATTTTCAAAGGTTGCTTGAAATCATCTTGGAACTCAAAGGCCAAATTTATGCCATGGGATATGAATTTCAGACCTTGCAGAATGAAAATCATGCAATGTTCATCACTCTGCATGATCAGCTTAAAGAGGTTCAGCGTCAGATACAAGATACTGCAAAAAGCATTACTCTCACCCAAGTACAGGAAGATTTGAGGAAGCTAGAAGCAACTGTCAAGTCTATGGAGGACTTTCAACTTGTTCACATTCCTCGTGCTTCTTGATTTTTTTTATGCTGACAAAAAGGGGGAGAAGACTTTGCAGATTTTCAAGCATTTCAACTTCAGACTCTATCCAAATCTTACCAAATCTTATCTTCTTATCTTCAAATTTTTAAACATTCTTAGTTGTTACTTTGACTTTATCTTGAGTTTTTTAATTGTGTGCAGTTTTTGAATGTGTGCTCGTTATTGCATTACTTTAAGCTTTTAATTTAGATAAAGATAGTACTGTCTGTTTATGACTAATGAGGTTTCGGTGAATACAGATCTGTGTACAGGGTAAGTCTGTGTACAGGATATTTGTGTACAGAATAACTTATACTATTTTTATTCTAATCCTTTATGAGATATCAAAGCTTGCTTAAAGGTTGTATTGCAGGGCAATAATATTCAAATCTGCAGAAAAGTTTTGTCACCATAAAAAAGGGGGAGATTGTTGGATAATTTCTCTTAAAGTATTTTGAAGTTGACAAAACATTTTCATCAGTCTAGTCTGAAGACTTACAGACTCTATTGACAAAATATGAAGATCAAAGTCTGAAGCTAACAAGACTCAAGACTCATGTTTCAAAGTCTACTCACATGGACAATTTCCAGACCGACGTTTATTCTGATCTTATATAATTTTTACTCTAACGACTAGAGAGTATCTTTCTACTGGATTCAGCACTAAAAGATCTTACTTTCGTATTCGAATATGTATAGATTCTCTAAAGATTTCGCGACTTATATTTGGAAGGATCTACTTATGGAAACCAATATCCTGATTGTATGGGCGAGCAGGATTGATGGGCTATCAACACTTACCTTAAAGAGCTCGAGATCTCTCTAAATTGATTCTGTCAAACGGGTTGATTGGAAGAAATTCTTTGGAAGGTGCCAACGGTATGGAATGCATGAAGAAGTATATAAGAGAGATGCTCTAGTTGTTGAAGGGTGCGGATAGAAGAATTCCAAAGTCTGAATCTCCTTTTCTATTTTGCAACATCATTCTTCGAGCGTTATATGTAATCAAAAGAGAGATCATATTGTAGTAAGACCTTGAGGAAGTGTAGTAGAGTTTTCTACACTGTGGACTCAAGAGTGTGAGATTGTAATCACTCTTTTTGATTCTTAGTGAAATCCAGCCAGAAGGGTTGTCCGTGTGGGAGAGTGGACGTAGGCTTGGTCTAAGCCGAACCACTATAAATCTGGAGTCTTGATTCTATATCCCTAATCCTTTTATCTTTAACTGCTTTCATTTGTTGCAATTGTTGTTTTTAAGTTAATAATCTCTCATTCGGATTAATTTATTAAAATTGCTTTAAACACCTATTCACCCCTCTCTAGGTGCTAATTCTAGTCCTAACACTTACAACATAGGATAGTCGAGGACCCAATTTATTTTCAACTTCTCCAATTATTTGCTGAATAAACTTGGTCTCATACCCCAAAAGAAAGAAAAAAAAGAAAAAAAGAAAAAAAGAAAAAAAAGAGAAGGAACTTTCAGACATATCCCGTAAGATGGAATGAGACATTTACCGAAGGTTAGAGGCTTAATCTTGACTAATTTCTTCTTTGGAACTTCATAATGTTACGACATGAACCATCAATTTGCAAAGCAAAGTGACAAAACAAAACTGAAAGAGACTCTAAAAAGTGGAACTTCTCAGGCAATTGGAGTACTTGTAAGGGCAGAAAATGGTCAAATCGGCACAAAATCAACGCCCACATAACCAAGCAAATGGCAGTTTACATCTGGGGCTAATAGACGGTGAAACACACGACAACTAACCAAAAAAGGAACAGCTAAATTCAGAATCAAGCAGAGAGAAAGAAAATAACTTGAGAATGGAAGAAGCTGAGTCCGAGAAGAGAGACGAATGCAGAAGCCAATCGGAGCTGTCGAGACTTGAGCTTGAGAGCCTTCGATCAGCGGAAGCTGTTCGCGTAAAGGATCGCTAAAGTGCAATTTCCTTTATTCCATGCCATTTTTCCTTAAGCAAAAGTGCTTTGGAAATTTTAAAATTATGTCACAAAAAAGTACATTTGCTACCAAAAATTTGTCAAATTCGTCCAAAAAAGTCCTTCCATCAGTTGCATTTTTTTTGATAATTTTAGGACTATGTTGCACTTTTATGACTAGTTTTTAGACTTTTAATACATTTGGATTTGGTTATGGCACTTCTACGAGCAGAAAAAGGTAAAAAAATCGCAAAAATGGCATCATAGTATTATAATTTTCTTGCGGTGCTCACTCGAGATGATAATTTTTTCAAGTGATCCAATACTTGTGATGAACTTTTTCAAAACTACGGCATTCAAATATCTCAATATTCAGATGATTGCCTTTTTTTTCCTTTCCCATTCAGATGATTCATTGAAAGTTATAAAATGGGCCACCTACAAAGCTATCCGATTTGCAAAATATGGGGAAAAAGATAAAAAAGAAATTAATAAAATAGAAAAAGAGATAATCAAAGCAACTGGCAGTTTATATCTGGAGCTAAGAAATGGTGAAATACCCACAACAATTAACAAACAAGGAACAGCTGAATTCGGAGTCAAAGCAGAGATGAGACCAGTCGCTTTATTTCATGCGGATGCTGGGCGTGAAGAATACGAGGATCTGATTTTTCAATTATCTGTTTTTATTATTATTATTATTATTATTATTATTATTATTATTATTAGCACACTATATAAGCCCCCCGCCCAAATAGATGCCGGGCGCCCCCACACAGAAAATGGCGGGAAAATTGGATTAGGATTGAGCCCAAGATGGGAACCCCCATCGAATTCTTCTTCAAGGCCTTCCCCTGTCGATCGGAGCTTCGGGCCAACACGTGCCAGGCCGATACCCTAGGGATCACGACGAGATCGAGGCAAAATCGAGCGCTGGCCCAGCAGTAAATAGCAGCTTTGCTCCAAGTTCCACTGGTTGGTTCCTATAACCCATTCGTCCCTTTCAAAAGCTTGCTTTAATCCTCTCAAGTCGTGTAAAAGATTTCTTGATAAGGACCATTACAGTATTTCTTCATCAGTTAGTGCAGAAGCTCAAATCTGTGCACATGAGGCAGCATAACTGAACAGCGATGATGAGGGTCAGGATGTCAATGTTAAGAGAACCTCCAAAACTGAAGGCGGTAGAAAAAGAAGAGTTGTATTTGATTTCTCGGATGAAGAAGATGAGAATGAAGATGCAGTCAATTTGGCATCACCCGATTTTCCAAGAGCCCAGTCTATCCTCGCTTCAAAAGAGAGTGCCGAGGAGTTGGTTTCTGAGAAGAAGTGCGAGGAAGATAAAATGGAAGTTGATGAAGTAAAAGTGAGAGCGGAAGAACACCACCGGCCACCAAAGGAAGATGTTTCTGCCATCAGTAGAGGCGTGAACATTGGGATGTGCTCTTTGAGGAGTTTTACATGAATGATGGGTATAATGTTGGAGGAGTGTGGTTTCCTTCGAGTTATGTTCGTATAGATTTTATGGCCTTGATTATTCTTAAACAACCACCACTTTGTTTTTCATTTCTAAATGCTGATATTTGGTCGAAATGCAGAAGCTCAACATGGTCAATGGAGTGCTCTTTACTGGAGGGTAGGCTAAAACCGGATTGTATTATGAGACTGTGAAGGCAATTTTTAAGGTACTGTTATGATTGATACCCCTAAATATTTCTAAGAAGTTGTGTTTCTATTTATTGGTTGGAGGCAGAGCTTCATCAATCTTGTATTGACTGTTTTCATGCAATTGAGTTTGTCTATAGTTAGTTTTCCTTGAATAATGTGCTGTTTTTCATTCAAAAACTTTTTATTCCATTGCTTCAAGACACACGAGCATTCTCACTGCCTTGGAGAGATAGTTCGTTTTTATATGCTTTCAATGAGTGTCCTGTACATTTTTTCTTTGCAAATTTTTGATGTACTCTTTGCCTGTCGTTTGCAGAAAGTTTTGGCGAAGAATGATGCTGGTGACCACTTCCCACTGTATGCCATCTGTTTGGGCTTTGAACTATTGACAATGATAATCAGCAAGGTAACTCTGTCCCTTGTCACCGTTTTAAATAGTCTATCAATGCTTTCAGTCCTTTTGGTTGCATATTTTCTCTTTTCTAATGCAAGAGTTGCTTTACATGGTCTATTCTTTAAAAAAAAAAATCTTTTTACTTTTTATCTTTTGTGAGGTATTGTGCCAGAAAAAAACTTGTCTTCCCATGGCTTGACTTAGCACACTTGATTTATTATCATCGGCATAAATCGATGGCCTCTATTGGCACAAAACTTGAAAGCATAAGTCGTCGCTGCAAGGTTGAGATTGCCATTGCTTTAAACTTGACAAGCATGGTGGTTATTTGACATCAAACCAATCGTGATGCAAATCATCTCTCAAGGTTTAAGTTGTTTCATTAATGTCAAACGTAATTTATCATCCGAATGAATTACAGAAAGTGGAATTTATAGTATAGAGGAAAGTGGAAAACTCTCTTCATAATAATTTGACAGTTTCCTAATGACAGGACAAAGGCCTTCTCGAGGAATTTAATGCTGCCGATGAAGCATCCACTCTACAATTTATGAGAAACACAAACATTGAAGGAACGGTATTTCAAAGGTATGGTTGACCCTAGTAAGCTTTCACTGTCAACTTTTAAGTACTAACGCATATAAAGACAGATAAAGCTGTATTCTTTTTGAATTGACAGCAAGCAGGACATCTTTATGCTTCCAAATGGCTTCTTATACTCTATAAGAATATCAATTTGGATTTATGTACTTTAGTATATGATGCTGATTATGTAGCCATGGAATCAAAATATTGCTGGAAAGAGAAATGTGGATTACATCAAATTATTACGGATGATTGTGCTGGTATAGCAAAAGTGGTTATTGTAGTAGAAGATGTGTGGTTACTTTGTATAAGGTGTCTGTTGCTTGATATATAGTCATGCTTAATCACCTATAGATGCAGTTCTAACTTCCATGTATCCACTGTTTTGCAGATTTCTGCCAGATTTGCTTAAGTTGAGTACAGATTGCCTTGTCATGCAAATTCATCATGTGAGTTGTAAGACTTTAGTAGCCTGCTGGTTTTAATTGAGAATACTAAGTAAAATTTGTTTGGTTCCCCCGTTTCCTCTTCCTTTTGTTTTCTCTCATGTACCTCTTTGCTCCAGTAGAGTGTTATCATCGCAGGGACTACATTCTTATTTTGATATAAGCCATCTGTCGCACGCAACTTGACCATTACTGCTAAAGAATGGTGTCTAGATAGACCAGTTAGATCCTGGAAAAGTTAAAAGAGGAGACAAAAGTCATGCAACTTTAATGCATTGTTTTGCTTCTTTTTGTAGACTAACATCCTGTGAGTTTTTCATATGAGCCCAGTAGTTTTTTTTTAAAGCTAAAAATGGCTAAAAAGGCTAATGATATGCTTTTTTTCTGAAGTTTTCTTTATACTGGCCCAGGAATTTTTTTTTCCCGTTGTGTGTTATGTTATATTATTTATTTCACGAATGTGATTGGGACCAGTCTATTTTAATAAAGACTTAAATCTCAGTTATCTTACCTATTCTTGATGTATGCAATCCTCTTTTCTAATCCAAATATTCATTTGTGTTGCAGTATGGCATCTCGCCAGAAAGACTGACGCAGAACACTGACTTAACGATTTTCTTTTTAAGGTCTTGACAACCAGCACGGATGGAGACAACAAGGTTGAATATAACCAGCTACCTCTTACTTCATGTCTGAAGTGATATACTGCAGTGAAAAAAATATTTTGCGTTACTGCTTATTTCAGTTATTTGTGAGAATAACATTAAGTTCTTTGAGGAACTCTATAACCAAGTCTATGTCTCCACGGTCCAAGCACACAGTTACCCTGTAACTGCTTTCCAATGGCATCCAGAGGTAATAGTTAGTTTCCTGCTTTTCTTCTTGTTCAACACCAATCTCATTTGATTAGGAAAGGCACATTGCTTCATGTAGTAGTTTTCATACCGATCATCTCATTATTAGATGCGTATTAAGCCTATTCAGGTAGATGATCCATCAAAATGTGCCAGACTTTAATTTGTTATATTGCAAATATAACTACGTTGGCCCTTTTGTAGTTTGTTGCCATTCAAAATTCCTGATAAACTCTTCTACCAAGTTAGCTCAAAGGAACAATAATTTGCACGGCAATTTGACTGCATGATGATAATGCTGTGTTGGTGCCAAATGAAACATGCACCTTCTATAGGGTTCTGACACTGCCTAATGCAGCATCATGAGAAAGAAGTTACCCAAAAATCGGGATAGTTGAATTTCCGAATTGAGAGATTTGGGCTCTGGTCTAGCAGTTTTTAGATTTATCCAAGTTGATCCATATTAAATTCATTGCCTTCTTCAATCTTTTCCTTTCTGGGCATTTTGATGAAATTGACTTCTTGCTGTTGCAGATTCCAGTGCATATTGTTCAATACTAGTTTCTTGCGATGCCTCCTGATTTTGTGGTTTTTGATTTCTTTAGTGAAGAGCTTGTGGCGCAACTTGCCTGAGTCTCGAAGAACTGGTTAGGCAAAATTTGGAGACTAGGCAATTTAAGTTTATCATGTTATAGAGGACATGATCCGTTTTTTTTTTTTTAAATGTTGTTGACTTAAACACAATTCACTTACGTAAATATCTTAGGGAGCTAAATCAGTGATTGTTCTTGGGATTATATTTTCCACCTCTTCATATCTGTGAAGTATGTTTAGACTTACTGCCTTGAGGTAACTTACATGGCTTTCTCGATATTGTGCAGAAAAATGCTTTTGAATGGGGTTTGTCCATGATACCACACTCAGATGATGCCATTCAAGCTACACAGCATGTAGCAAACTTCTTTGTCAGTTCAGAATTTGTCGAGAAATTTCATGCTGCAAAGCAAGTTGCGTTTGAAATTTCCATGTCAAAGTTCTTAAATATCTTGTATCATACACAATTATGGTTACATGAACTGTGCTTGTGGTTTAGTGTTTGCTTTCCACTCAGTTTGAAGGGAAAACACTTCTAATTTGAACTTGTTATCCTGTGGTGAGGCTAGGAAGTCCGTAAACCGGGTGTCCACTCAGAAAGTGCTTGACAATCTGATATATAATTGCAGTCCCACGTATTGTGGGAAAGCAAGGTAAGCTTTGGTGCTATCAATTCAGTGCATTTCTTCATCAGTTTTGCACATGAATTTTGCGATTTAATGACTGAAAGTGTTAAATTTGTATGACCATAGGAAGGGATATGACGAGGTTTATATCTTTATGTGACTGCGTCGCCCCCATTTTTCACGGGCGTCGAGTCTCCTATGCTGAAGAAGGCGCTGTACTGAATTGCTCGAAATCAGAAATTTGCTCTTTATGTAAATGAGATCATAGATGTATGGACATTACTATTTTAATGGCAAGTGATGAACATTGTCCTAGTTATCTGAACTTGAACTATGCATATGACTTGTCCCTGTAAACTAATCGATGACTTTGTGTCTTGATGAGTCAATCAATAGACGAGCGATAGAGATTGGGAGAGCCAATGCTAGTCATAGGCACCACCTTGTGAGTATAACCATTCAAGCCTGCTTAACAATCTAGTACGTCCCTCAGAGATCTCACCTTGGGAGCCTCGTGACAACTCTATTTTGAAAATAGCGCAAAACTGACGGATTTTGCAATTCAAGTTGATCACAAGAAAAAGAAATTACCAGAAAAATCAACAAAGAACAATAAGAACACTAGAGATTTATATAGTTCTGGATGTTAGTATATACTTCACAAAAAGAGCCAATTGCCAAGAAATCCACTATGAATCCGAAAAGTTACCATTGTTTGATTGCTCAAGTGTTTTCCAACCTTCAATCTCAATCAATACAAACCATTAATTGTTATCTCACATTTTTTTTCACAAAGAGCTCATTCAGCAAACTCATAGAGAGAACATTCAAACATCCCTCTTATTGCGTAAAAATCAAGTAGAATTTCATCCGTTGTATATGTAATATTTGTATCAAAAAATAAAAAATAAAAATCCATTACAGAAACCTACTCAATTTAGAAAACCAATAAAACTTTAAAACCTATTCAGATGGGGTAGCTCGGCTCAAACTCAAGACATTCTTGGCAATAACACTCATTTTCGAATTAATATCGATTTTCAAAAGAGTATGACATAAACAAATGGTAGCTGTCAGGTTCAAGATGACGATTGCTTGGTGACATCCAGTATGCACTTGTAATCATATCTTGGAGGTGGAGCAAATCTGGAAAGAGATGAGTTTATAGACAGATCAATCTCCCATGATTTCGACCAAAAAAAAAAACTCCCATGACGAGTATGCAAAGGAAAAAAAGGTAACTACAAAAGTCAAAGAACGAGATGGAAGAACTCGAACTCGTCATATTTAAATTCTTCTACCCTTGGAAAAAAAACGTACAGGTGTGGTCTCACCTGATAAAAGAAAAATTAATGGTGTGCAATGATTTAATAGTCCATAAGATTTACCGACACTTGTCGACAAAAACTCTAAATGGAGTTGCCAGCCAGGAAAGAGATTGCGGGAGTCATTCCATTGACTCAATTACATGGAGAGGGTTTTGGTTTTAGTTAGGCCTAAAACTCTAATTGTAGATTAGCAATACATTACAATTTGTATTTGGAACTGTAATTTCAGAGAAAATAGTCAAAGTAAAATATAGTCAGTAGGAAAATTGAAAATCATGAATTGGTCCAAAAAGTTAAAAAAGTAAAATTAGCATTTGATCGAAATATACGCTATAGTATTAAAGTATGACATAAGTTTCTCGAAAACAAAAAATCCACTTACGGTGCACGTAAGTTTCTTATTGAAATTAACAAACGCTGGCCACTTTTGACTATTCTTCAAGAACCTGTAAGAAGTATTTTGTTACAGTGAGAAAGCGAAACACAAAATCCAGCAAAAATTATTCCCCTGATTATTTTGGAGATGTCGGTGCCGGTGGTGATATTCTAGATTTTTAGGTTAGGATTAACATGAGTTTTCATAGTCTATTTGGATTTCGAAAGGTCTAACCCACGCCCTAGCAATTGATCAAATCTAGTAGTGATTACCTTCTATTGAAATCACGAACAGACGCTAGTCGAAGTCTTGAAGGATGCCAAAGCAAATATAGATACTCCGCGAGTACACGACTTCCAATGAACGGGGGAACTGAGCCTTAAAGGCACCACAGCTCATTACACCTTCATTCACTTTGTACAGGTCCGGATCAATGGAATATTTGACAACACTACTGACCTCCCTTCGGGGTTGAAACTCATGGTAGATTCTATCCCAATCCCCGGGCGATGAACTAGACCACCTGACTAAAATATCATCAAACTTTGCTGGACGCTGCTCATAAACTAGATGAACACCACACTTTTCCACCTTTAACCAAGGGTTGGTGATCATAAATGAAACAACAATGTGGTTTGACATTGTCTCCCAATTTGTATCACGTGAAAATTGAGTACTTGACACATAACCTAGCCAAAGGCAACCTGAACTGACAAATATGATGGGAAACTTAAATAAGGGACCTAGCCGATTTCCATCAGCATAGAACCCACAGAATATGAAGTGGTCATTTTCCAGGCCTTGACGGGAGCTACAGTTGATTTGTTTAAAAGATGCGCATATGGCAAATCCTCTCCAGCTATTGTCATGCCAATTAGGGGGCATCTCTATGCTCAACAAAGGTCCAACTGCTTGGTAGCTAAGCCACTCAGGTATTTCACATTGTAGACATGGAGACACCACATAATTCCCCATAATCATTCTCATGGAACAGCAAATGATGTAACGAAGCAACGACAAGGAGTACTTCTACTGCAAAGTTAAATCAAGATCTTGCGGAAGCAAACTGGAGCAATTAAGGAAGCAAAACCCTGAGTCAGGTACTGTGCATATAATGAATGGGTTTGATATCCTTTCCAATCTGAGGCACTTCTCAGCCGCCACAACGATTATGCTTTCTGGAAGTCTTGGTAACACTTCAAGATTTTTGCAATGATTTAATATGAGAGATTCCAAGCCAGAGATATGTTCGATGCTTGCAGTTATTGTGGTAAAATTGTTTTTGGCTAGGTCTAAGGACCTCAAGGAGGGTAAGTAGTCAATATCATTGGGAATTTCTCCTTCTAGAAGACTACAGCCACTCAAATCCAACTCCGTCAAAGAGGACAACCCTGAAAATGAAGGCAACCGCGGACGCCTAGAGTTCAGAGCTCTTCTCAGCGGACACGTTAGTGTCCTCCAAAAATTTTGTGGCCTCCTTTTACTAACCTAAAAGCGTAATTTTTTCAAATTGTGTAAGAATGTCAAGCTAGATGGGAGGTGTGTTATGGCACTTTCACTAATATCAAGCTCCTCTAAGCACTCTAAGCCCCCAATGCTCTCAGGCAGTTCTTCAAGATTTGAACATCCAGACAGATTAAGAACTCTGAGAGATTTTAGATTACCTACACTAACTGGAAGTCCCGTGAGGTTTTCACAATCAGCCAAGTCAAGTAGACCGAGTCTTTCAAGATTTCCAATTGAAGGATGAACTTGAGATAATACTTTGCAACCTTTGAGAATTAGCCTCTCTAAATTTGGGACATATATGAAGTTCGGAGTCTCCACGAACAATTTGGAACCATTGAGGTTGATAACTTTCAACTTCTTTAAGACCCGCATCTAGACAAAATTAATTGAAAAATTTTATTAGCTTGTTAAACATAATAAAGCATCTAATGAAGCATACCCATGCATGAGTACTAATTCCAACCTTTTCCCCTCTCCAGATCCTGCGAAGGAGGCTATCCTGCATATGGAGTTCAACAAGGTTCTTTGGAAGAAAACTTGGTGGAAATGATCTAAGGCTGCAGTTGTCCCATCTTAGCAGGCATAGTTCATTTGAAAGGTGCTTAAACCCAGAAGAGAGGTGGATGGCACGAATATCAAGCAATCTTAAGTTATTCATGTTTGTGAATGACTCTCCATTCAAGCGCACTGTTCTATGGTCCCCAGATTGCAGGACTATGGCTTTGACTTTTCCAGTTCCCTGATAAACAACTCATATAGTGTCAATACATGACTAGCAAGTTTTTTTTCCCTATATCAAATAAGCATGCTTGAAAATTAATTTTGCAGATACTCACCGAGTTTTTTGACAGAATATGGCATACATCCTCAAAAAGCCAAACTCGACTTCGTTCTCCTGGCTCTTCAGGAGACTCTCGACGAACAATTTCCCAAGCCATTTCTTGTAGCAAATCATGCATCCACAGTTTGTTGCCCACGATTTGGATAAGAGATTTATTAACAAGGACTTCGATTCCAATATCTGCATACAAGCCGCAATTGTCCAAAACTTCTGCAACGTAAGGTCTCTCATTTCCCTTGAAAAAACAGGCAATATCTAGGAAAATCTCCTTCTCTTTCTGCTGTAGTCCATCATAACTTAACCTAAGCCGATCAAATTTTTTTCCTTCTGGACATTCTTTGAGTCTGGCCAGTGCACTCTTCCATTGCATCAAGCTCCTACAAGCCAAAAAGGAACCTAAGACATCAAAGGCTAGAGGAAGGCCGTCAGCGTATCCAATAACCTGCTTCACAAGCTCATTGAACTCTGCTGGAGGATGATTACTTCTAAAAGCTTTCAAACAAAATAGTTGGAGAGCCTCACCAAAGGATAGTTCCTCCACCTTATATATGGAATTTACTCCATAGTGGAGAAGCAAATGTTCATCTCTGGTTGTTATAATGATCCTACTTCCATGTCCAAACCAATCAAAACCTCCTATTAATTTATCCAACTGCTCCTTTTCATCCACATCATCAAGTATAACGAGAACTTTTTTATGTTGTAGTCGTTCTTTTATCATGTTTGCTCCTTTATGATCATCCCTGATTCTCAAATTGTTGTCTTGGAGAATATCGCCGAGAAACTGGTTTTGTAGATACACCAGACCATTCTTTTTTGAAATTTCTCTAACATCTGCAAGAAAACAACATCCATCATCAAATTGGCTGTGGATTTTGTCATAAACTGCTCGTGCAACAGTTGTTTTGCCTATGCCACCCATCCCCCATATGCCAATACTGCGTACATCACTCCTGTACAAGCATAAAGATTCGACTACATTTGCAACGCGGGGATGCATTCCCACAAGATCGCCTACGACATAGGATAGCCGAGGACCCAGTTTATTTTCAACTTCTCCAATGATTTGCTGAATAAACTTGGTCTCATATCTGCAACGAAGAAATGCAGATGATTAGTTCCCTAGCAAGCATTGAGGCTATTTGGTTCTAGAGTGTATTCTAGTTCAGGTGAACTAACATAATGCAGAGTATGGCTGTTATGACATTAGTGGCATGCAAATATTAAGGAAAAAAAATCATTCCAAGTTAGGGGAAGAGAGGCCTACCCATCTTTCAATTCCATTCCGGCGAGATTGGCTACTTTACTCACAGCATCCTTCCACCTCTTTATATCTCTCTTGTCACCTGAATAAGCTTCCTCAGTTTTAGCAAAGGCTGTCCCAAAGTTTCCCCTCAGTTTTCGTATGTCAGATGGATTGACCTCGTAGAAGATTGGTATCACTGATCTTTCATTGATATCCTTGCACTCCACAGCCTTAGCAACTTCTTCCAGACACCAAGTAGAAGAAGCGTAGTTTTTAGAGAATATCACAAGTACAAGTCTTGACTGCTCTATTGCTCTCAATATTTCTGGTTTAATACATTTTCCCCTCTGAAGATCTAGGTGGTGATCATCTCGAAAGGCCATGATTCCTCTTCGCCACATATGATCGTGCAGATGGTCAACAAAGTTTTTGCGTGTATCTTCACCTCGGAAACTCGGGAAAACATCATACTTATATTGATTGTGTTTGTTTTCTGGCCTTGGAAAAGATGCCATATCTTCTTGGACAAATTTTGCAAAGACGAGAAATGAATGCACCTTGTCCTTATAGGAGTCCTCAGAAATAAATTGGGGTTGTGTTGATGATTCAACAAAGATGAGGAGATTTTACAGGATTATGTAGAGGCACTGCGTCGAATCTCGTAGTTCCATTCCAAGGCCAGAGGAGATGAATGAGTACAAGCGAATGCCCTTTACCTGTACATCACCAAAAAAAAATAAAAAAAAATGAAAAGGAGAGCCAGAAGAGATTTTCAGACTTCCCCTGGAAGATGAACGTAAGATTTAGCGAGGGCTAGAGGCTTAATCTCGACTAATTCCTTCTTTGGGAACTTCATGATGTTATGTTATGACATGAACCATCAATTTGCAAAGACGTATGAGCCCAGAAAAAGGGGAAAGGAACAAAGTACAAAACAAAGATGAAAGAGACTCTGAAAAGTGCAACTTCTGGCCATTGGATTGGGTTAGGCCACTTCTAAGGGCAGAAAATGGTCAAATCAGCACAACATCAACGCGCATTTAACGTTACAAAAATTTCTGGAAGAAGATAACCAAAGGAAATGGCAGTTTATACATCTGGAGCTAAGAAATGTTGAAATACATATAACAGTTGATAAGCGAGGAACGGCTAGATTCAGAAACAAGCAGAGGACAGATAAAACCTTGAGAATGGAAGAAGCTGGAGTCCGAGCAAAGAGATATATGCAGAAGCTGATTCGAAGCTGTCGAGACTCGACTTGAGAGACCACGATCAACGGAAGCTGTTCTTATGAAGGAATGCTCAAGTGAAACTCCCCAAATAGTTGACTACTTTTTGCGCCGGCGATTATTAAATTTGCAATGTTACTTCATAATCTTTTCCCGCCATGTGGAGCTAGGTATGATTTCCTTTGTTCTACACAGTCTTTTTCTGCTAAAATCTGCGATCGTATGTCGTTGGTGAGCGACTAAAATGAATTGATATCTCAATATAATTAATGTTGAATAATTTCCAATAGATGTTGTCAGATTCTTCCAATTGCAATAATAGATATTGTTAGATTGTGAAATCAATCGGTAATCCTCATATGTATAAAGAAATGGTGATACTTTCCCAAACCTAGCCAAAAAAAGAAAAAAAGATTGACATGTGAGTGACGTGTGAGTAAAATTAATTGGTATCTTACCATGTCAAATGTTGATATAATCAAATCAAGGCCGGCAATTGCTTTGACTTTCACAGCATTGATACGTTATAGAAATAAATATCGATAGACTATTAAAATCAGTTGACAATTTTTTAAGCATAGAAAGATCTTGGTACTTGTCAAAAACCTGTTAATAAGTTACAAATGCTTGATCAGGGGGAGCAAACCTACCGGTCATTTTCAGGCTATCGGAGTTGTTTGACACTTACCAGCATCGCATACCAAATTACCAATGCTGCAGCGAATTAGATCCCGTTTCTCAGGGCGTGTAATGCGTGATTATAGGCCTGAAATGACCCTAAATGGAACTATGATATGTCCATGACGACGCCTATGAGGGGCCCGGGCCGTCCCTGGGCAGTGCATCTGTCACGAGCATAACCCTGCATGGCAATGCAGATCCTCGATAAGTTAACGCCCATTTCAACTCTTCAATTACTTCTATGGTGGAATCACCTGTCAAAGCGTTTGGTTTGTAGTACTCGCAGGTGAGATGAAAGCAGTTCACCGTCATGGACGCTTCTTCCGAAGAAGCGTGCAACCGGACCGGGTCAACCCGGTTCCCGGATCGGCCCACCCGGAAAACAGGGTCGGGAACCGGTTCCGGTTGAAACCGGTCCGGGAACCGGTTCCCAAAACTCAGACCCTGTTTGAACCGGTCCGGGAATCGGTTCCGAGGGATTACCCACCTGGGAACCGGTTCGACCGGACCGGTTTGGGAACCGGTTAAGCCACCCCAAAAAACAACATGCAAAACCCTAATCAGTACTTTCTATCTTTACCTCTCTCTCTCACCGATTGATTTTGTATTGAATCTATTGATTATGAAACTGTTATGGTGTGTAAATCCTTTACCTTTCATTGATAGATTATACAACAATTATTATGAAACTGTTATGGTTTTGATACAATACTTGTGCGGGCGGGTGTGTGTGTGAGAGAGGCGGAGGGGCAGCAGGCCGACAGGGGTTCTGGCAATGGGGAATATCATGAACGGATTTGTGTTGCAAATGCTTCTTTTAACAGGTACCTGTCTTACTTGTCAAAGTTTACCGGAGACTTTTGATGGTGCTGGAGCATGGTGGCTCTGGCATGACAGGGTCGGGGTTACCGCGACGTAGTTTTGTTTACTAACAGGGATTCAATGAGATTGTCGTAGGTGATACGAGGGATGAGTTATTAATCATTGTGTGCATATGCATAGGTATAGTGTTTGAGGACAATGGATGGTCTATCTGTTCGGTGTCGCTCGGTTGTTGTAGGCTGTCAAGACGGTATTGGAGGGATAAGAAAAGCAAAAGTCCTGAACGTTTCGTTCGTTGGTTGATTGAGTCACTAACATTTTACTTTGTCATGATGGCTTGATTCCTCATGGGTTTTCTTGTAATGCTTTTACTCGGCTATTCTAATGGAACTTCATTTTCATTTCGTGATCTCTCCAGCTGCTTTACTCAGTTGGAATCTGATATCTCTGGTCGATTTGTCGGCTTTTCTTATCATGCAGTTCGATGGCTCAAAAGCAGGTAAAAAGCTGTGCTACCGTTTCTCTTCGCAATGTATTCATCTCCTAATCAATACTATCTTAGGAGAGGTTTTATATTGACGTTATTGTCATTTATCTATTGTAGAGTGCTTTCTATCCTCGAAACAGCACAAAAGGAAATGTTGTTTTTTAGTTTACTTTCTAATCATCCTTATCTTCTGTTGGAAACGGGGATGCTACTTGCCTGACTGAATGTGTAGTGAACTTCACTTTCACTCTATGGTTTTCTTCTTCAATATACTCTTATAAACCCAAACTCGCCTCTTCCTTTTAATATTCAAGCAAAATTATATCTTAAAATGATCACTTGTCTCGACTATTAAATGTACAGCTTTAGCGAGTGACTTCTTGGCGAGATTGTAAACGCTTTATCTTACATATGAGTGTTAAACGCTTTATCTTACATATGAGTGTTGTACAACAATTTTTATGCAAAACAGGTTCCAATATAAACAGGGTTAACCCTGTTCCCGGATCGAAAAAACAGGGTGGGTCGGGAACAGGGTCCAATGCAAACAGGGTCGGGTACAGGGTCCAAAAAAAGAGAACCGGTTATAACAGGGTCGGGAACAGGGTCCATGTTTAGACCCTACCCACCCTGGACCCGATCACCCCTACTTCTTTGTCTTTTCTCTCCTTTTTAGCTGAACACCTAGAAGGATATCTATCTCGAAGCTGAGTCTACCGTGGTAGCTCCAGCTGTTCGGAACCTCGACCTGCTTCGGTCCACTCCATTCCAGGTCTGTTCCGTGAAGGAATGACAGCTCGGGGATCGCTCTGAGTCAACTCCCAAACATCAATCTTTATCTGCATTAAGTCTATTATTTTAAGAAATACCCATATGTAGACGTCACTCGGCACGAAGCGCTCTGCATGCGCAGATCATATTTTTATATTCGCTGCATTTACTTCTCCTGCCGTCTGCATCTCATCAAGGCCGAAGAGACTTTCCTTTTTCCCTTTCATCTGAGCATGATTTCTGTCAAAGGAAACAATGCCAGCTAAGAGAAATAATCCATAATCACCCAAGAATCATCCAACTTCCTCTCCAAGGAAGATTGTCAAAGGAAACACTACCAACTAAGATGAATAATCCAGAATCACCCAAGAATCACGGCAACTTCCTCTGCAAGGAAGATCACCCGAAAGAATCACCACAACTTCCTCTCCAAGGAAGAACACTCAAGAGAAATCTCTCTTAAATCTTCACATTGATTAATTGAATCAATCTAGGATTAGAATTGATACACCTAGATTAGGAAAGTATACTCTTTCTTTTTATTAATCATTCTTTGTGTTATATATTGGCTCCTTTCTACAAAGATTCATACAGCTCTTAATATAATAAAACTTCCCTCAAGGCAATATTCTGGAGAAATCTATCTCTCTAGAATTTTCACAATTTCGATCATATGAACAAGGGGACGGCCTCGTGATGCGTCCACATTCCGAGTGGCAAACAATGATTGCGGCTGCTCGAGTTGAATTGCTCGTCCAGCCCGCTTAACATGGAGAAGTTATTGCATGGTTTGTCCACTCTATAGGCCATTAACATCCCAATCATTAGTTGTGGAGGACCTATCACGGAGCCGATTTGATCAACGGTGGAGATAGGTTTGGTCTATAGAATTTGAAGACCATGCAATATTTCTTCCTCGATTACCGGTTCGATTAGTAAAGGTGATCAGCGGGCAAGTGCCTCGAAAAGAAAATAGACCAACTTGAGCAACACCCTTACATTACAAAGCCCAGTCCAGCCTAAATAGAACCTTTATATAAAAATTTTATATCGTGGGCGAGCTTTTTAAAAATGTATAATGCACGCTCAGCCCAATGACCACCTTTATCAGTTAGTAAATGGTAGTGTTTTTCTACTAATCTAGAAAAAAAAATTCTAACTTGGCATTTAATCGATTACTTTCAAAATATAGATATCAATCATATGTCAACTTAATTAAAAATAAATGTAGTTAATGACCAATTTATAACCCGTCGATAATTCGTCATAGAAAGTTTTCTTCATGGAAGAGTATGGCCAATTAGCAAAGTACCTGTATTTTGATGGAGGGTCTTCTTGACACTTCTTAAACATACTTTACATGGGACACTTATTAATCATTGCAAGTAGCCACTACCTCATAGTCATTTATATTTTTTTTCTAGGTTTGACTAGCGTCCCAACATGTGGGAATGACGAATGATAGGAATAGACCACATTACACGCCAAATAAAGGGGACTGTTGGTGATGGTGACCAATATGAGCAAACCCCGAGGAGAATGTGAGCTTTATAAATCATGTCATTAGGTGAACGTAACACGTATTAAATGTACACAAGTTGAACAATTTCATAACACATGACTAGCGGTCGAATTAAGATAATAGAATTGTAAAACGGCAAGTTCAATAATCAAATCAAATCAAAATTTATAGTCAATCCACTGACACGAAGCGTAAATTGTTTTTTCAATTAATAGTTAGATAGATATTAGAAAATAGGCCAAGATGGATTTATTCCTTATTCTCGTCGAATCACAACAACGACGTCACAATCGTTTTAATTTTTTGTATGGATTCTCAGCGTGAAAAATACAAGGACCTGGTTTTTACTATTTCCAGATCGCTTTAACGCTTAGCGCGCACTGTAAACGCCCCCCACCCGAAATAATTCCCGGGGCGCCGCACAGAAATGGCGGGAAAATTGGATTGGGATTGAGCCCTAGCGGGGATTCTCATTCGAGGCGTCGCGCGAAATCGTCGCTCCGAAGAACAAGGACCTTCCCGCATCGATCGGAGCTCCAGAGCAAAGATGTGCCAGGCCGAAACCCTAGGGATCGTCGACGAGATCGCGGCCCTCGTTTCCGATAAGCTGCAAGCGGTACCGTTCGACTTCCTTTCCCTCTTTCGATTTCGATCTCGTAAATTGTTGCTTTTTTTAGTCGTCTCGATCTCTCTTTTGTGTCGATAAGTGATTCTTTTATGAAGATTCACGACACCGCGTAGATCGGTAACTAGTTTTTGACGTGTTTCCGGTTGTCAGAGGAAGAGAAAGAATCAGTGCACATGATTCCCGTGTCTTGGTCCGTATTGAGTGTTAATGCACTACGAGATGAAGGGTTCTGTCGTGTGACGGCTTTGAATTAATCTCTATGTTAAAATTTGTAGTCTTTCTTCTAGCGCAGTTCTTCTGCGTGATTTAGTTGTCTAATTGTGGGATCTTGGAAAGACCGGTATTGGATTTGTAATAGCTTCGTTTCTTTATAGAAAGCGGTGTTTAGCTTATTTTCTCATTGGTTCAATTTGTTTGAGTCAAAATTGTCGTATCCCAGTTTTGCTCCCTTCTGTAAGGACACCAATTACTCTGCAGGACTTATGGGCATTGTTCTTTCAATGGTCAGTTCTTTTTAGCAAGTTCTCAGCAATTTGCTTTCCTTCTCAGGTTTCATACAAGTGGTTGAGCCGCAATTTCTTGGTATCTTCAAATACTGCAAAGAGGTTGGCACTGTCTTCATAGAGAATGATTTAGAGTACACGAGTTTGAAGCAGCACAGCTAATAGTTACTTTCTCTTCAGGTTGCTGCAAGAATTTGTTGAAAGACATGGAGATGGATTGGAAGCAGTTTACTCTTTCTCTGAATGGTTAAAGGACAATCCGTCGTGTTACCATATCAAACTCGTTTCTGGGCCTAAACTTGCTGGTCAGATTTTATGTTGTGTTGCCTATTGCCCAATATTTGTATTGGTTTGATGCTTATATGACTGCCTGAGATGTGTTATCCACGCACTGGAGATGGGTCTTCCTGAAATAACCAAATGGAGTTCCTCTGTTCATATGGTTATGGTTACGTTGGTAAAGGCCCTTGATTCTTTCATTTTATGATGTCCCAAGGAGCTAGATTATGCAATGACTGATAGTTGTTTCCGACATTTATAACTAAAAACCTGCCTTTCAGATTTTTTAAGAAAGAGAGCTTCTTTGCAGTTTTTCTTTCGAAATCATGGATCAATTGGCAGTATGCTCATATGTAAATACTGTTGGTTTTGAGAGACCGCTCAATATGTAGGTTTTAATTATTTTTTAGGGTCTACTAGCGGTAGGAAATAAGTTTTGCCATCTGTGATAAGCAATTATGTCACGTCAAAATAATATGCCAGATGAGCATGCTTGAGTTCAAGCATTTGTTACGAAATTTCCATGCAGACAGATTGATGCCTTGAATTGAGATTTAAACAGTCTCACTTGTTAGGCGGATGCTTATACAACTTGATTTATGGATAGAACTTCAAAATTGAACATGGTTCTTGTTGACTTCATGATTGTTCATTTGCACAGTTATGAGAATCTGTGAGCTTTATTCCCTCGCCTGCTACATATTAAATGTACATTCCTAGAAATTTCATGGTTTGATTAATTTTTTTTTTTTGATTAAGTCCATAAGGGATATTTACTTTGCTTGATGTGTATGCAGAAGCCAGGGAATAATTTGATGGTGAATGCTCAGTTCAAGTCTATAGTGTGCAAACTTGCATTCCGAAGGATCCAGCTGCACTTTGGAATGTTGAATTCGCGCAGGCAGGGAAGCTTTTCGGTCAGTATGCAACCACCGAGAATTGTCTGAGAGATAACAGGTGTGATGCCTTGGTTCAGATTTCTGTGTATCTATATGCATTCAGGTGTCACTAAACATAATATTTTGATGAGGACTAAACACGACTTCTCTGTGTGATTTTTCAGGTTCTGTGCGGTAGCTAATCCCTTTGTTAGGCGAAGTGAAGAGAGGGAATTATTTGACTTGGGAGCTCCAAAGCTTAATGGCGCCAGAGTCTCAGGACCATCAAATACTGTCCATCAAAAGGTTATCTCACCACAACCGAGAAGGATTGAACAGACAAGCCAAAGAAAGTTGGAGCAACCCGTTGATTTGCCTAAGCATGCAAATAGTAAAATAAATGGTGCAGGAGTTCATGATCAAGCCAGCAAACTGTCTGCAGACAAAGAAAAAGTCACTAACTTTGCTGTGAGTAAAAAGTTGGGTCAGAACGGCAAGAACTCTTCCATAGCTGGGGGTTCTCTGGCAAATCTAGTGCTGGCCCAGCAGAAAATAGCAGCTCTGCTCCAAGTTCCGCTGGTTGGTTCCTATAACCCATTCGTCTCTTTCAAAATTTTGCTTTAATTCTCTCAAGTCTTGTAAAAGATTTCTTGATAAGGACTATTACAGAGTTACTTCTGTTAATGGAAAATATTTCTTCATCAGTTAGTGCAGAAGCTCAAATCTGTGCACATGAGGCAGCAGAACTGAACAGCGATGATGAGGGTCAGGATGTCAATGTTAAGAGACCCTCCAAAACTGAAGGCGGTAGGAAAAGGAGAGTTGTATTTGATTTCTCGGATGAAGAAGATGAGAATGAAGATGCAGTCAATTCGGCATCACCTGATTTTGCAAAAGCCCATTTTATCCTCGCTTCAAAAGAGAGTGCCAAGGAGTTAGTTTCTGAGAAAAAGTGCAAGGAAGATAAAATGGAAGTTGATGAAGTAAAAGTGAGAGTGGAGGAACACCACCAGCCACCAGAGGAAGATGTTTCTGCCATCAGTAGAGGCGTGAACATTGGGATGTGCTCTTTGAAGGGCCAAAATCATGGTTCCTCTAAGGATGTAAATAATAAAGTGACAAATCCTGCATCAACCTCACCGAAGAGGCAAAAGTCTTGAAGACTAGAATCGATGAGCATGGGAGAGAAGGTAATTTGATGCTAATTTATGGATCACACATCTACTTAGCATGCTATTTTTCTGTAAATATGTTGGGGTTTGATAGGAAGGGGATGGATTACTCAGTAGAAACTGGGGGCAATTGCCTCTGCTCATGTTTTGAAAAATGTATCATGATAGTAGTAGTTTATAAGGATTTTCTTGGTTGCGACCCCATTAAGTTTGTGAAGGTTTCGCTTAAAACAATAAATTTTTTTTGACATATATCTTGGTTTGGCCCCACATCCTTGGAAAGCTTAACATTGCTAGATGCTTAGTTGTTGTACACCTAAACTCGATAGTTGATCCTGTAGTTATTTGTCTGATAACGTGAGCACACAAGGATTTTAGGCATTATGTGAATCAACAAACTTTGTTAAAGCACACGTACAAGTTTGCCCCCACTGCAGAGAAATTTCTACATCCGTTCCCATTGAGAGGCATTATATACCTTACTTTTTTTCGGTGAAAGTTAATTTGTTTATCCGAAGGAGATACATGAGTCACCAATTCTATGTTACAAACTCAAATACACCACAAGAACCACTTCAAGGCAAATAGGCATTACCTGCACATCATGAGTTTTTTGCATATTGTCCATCTGTAAGAGGTGTCCTCAGGTTTACCTCTACATGTTCTTGAGTGCATTTTCTTTGCAGTAACCGAAGTGGTCTGGGAGGGTAAGGAAGAATTGAAGAAAGCAAACAGTACTACAGTTGGCAAATCTAATGATGACAGGGCTGCTGACACCACGAGCAGGTTTGTTCTTCTTCTTTGGGTTGTTTTCATTCTGTCATATTTTTTTACATGACCTTTCTTCAGGTAGAAGCTCACACTAGTATAGTTTAAGTTTATACCTGCTTATGGAGAGCTTAGCTAGACTGATTTCTAAATATCTTACTCAGTTAGAGTGCCATTTCCTTCTGTCACAATTAGGCAAAGATGAAAGCTTGGTTGATGGCTCCTCCCAATCTGCTTTTCTTTCATCCTTAAAGCCTTTAGAGCTTGTCTAATTAAAGGAGGTTATCTGGATATTTCTCCTCATTCAATTTGACCAGTCTGCATCTTTGAAACCAAGCCCCAGGTCTCCTTATTCTTTCCTGACTTCTCATGCCACATTAAGTAAACGTGCCATTGAGAGACACACCACAGTTAGCTATTAGCAACACCCAAGTCTGGCATTCTTTTTGGTTGAGTTAAATCAGTGGAACTAGAGTATCTGCTTTTAGCTTGGCCACAAGGAATGGTGGCTGTCTTAACAAGGACTATAGCACCTAAAGATTGATCATCATACTGGATCCATGGCATTAGATGCTACTGGAGATATTTGCTTGTGGGCAGGCATGGGCTTAATTACATTGCGATTCTTGAAAATCATACACCTCTTGCTTGTAAAATTAGAGACTAAAGCACAACACACTTCCTTTGCAACTCCGAGTAAAGCCGTCCACGAAAACACGGATCTAAGCGTAATCTCTATGGGGAGAGATCACTAGATTGTTATGACTATGATAAAATGATGTTTGGGGTGGATTAGTTGTATTATTGATGCCTAGCTCAGCGAGGATTGTTGTGCAAGAGGGGGGATTTAGCATGCTCCATTTCTTAATGGTTGAAAAGTGATTGTGAGAGACAAATCGCATTTCTTCATGGCGTGCAAGCAACACATGCATCCTCTCTCGCACGTGTGGATTAGAGGAGTTAACGCTTTGTATACCCTCTTTGAGGAGTTTTACATGAGTGATGGGTGTAATGTTGGAGGAGTGTGGTTTCATTCGAGTTATGTTTGTATCGTTTTTATGGCCTTGATTATTTTTAGATAACCACCACTTTGGTCGAAATGCAGAAGCTCAACATGGTCAATGGAGTGCTCTTTACTGGAGGGTGGGCTAATACCGGATTTTATTATGACACTGTGAAGGGAATTTTCAAGGTATTTTGATGATTGATAACCCTAAATATTTCTAAGATGTCGTGTTTCTATTTATTGGTTGGAGGCAGAGCTTCATCAATCTTGTATTGACTGTTTTCATCCAATAAAATTTTTCTATAGGTAGTTTTCCTAGAATAATTTGCTGTTCCTCATTCAAAAACTTTTTATTCCATTGCTCAAAGACACACGAGCGTTCTCACTGCCTTGGGAGAGAATAGTTCATTTTTATATGCTTTCAATGAGTGTCCTGTACATTTTTGCTTTGCAATTTTTAGATGTACTCTTTGCCTGTTGTTTGCAGAAAGTTTTGGTGAAGAATGATGCTGGTGACTACTTCCTGATGTATGCCATCCACTTGGGCTTTGAACTATTGACAATGATAATCAGCAAGGTAACACTGTCCCTTGTCACTGTTTTGAATAGTCTGTCAATGATTTCAGTCCTTTTGGTTGCATATTTTCTTTTTTTAATGCAAGGGTCGCTTTACATGGTCTGTTCTTTAAACAAAAAAAAATTCTTTTTACTTTTTATCTTTTGTGAGGTATTGTGCCAGAAAAAAACTTCTGTCCTCCCATGGCTTGACTTAGCACACTTGATTGGTTATCATCTGCATAAAGCTATGGCCTCTATTGGCACAAAACTTGAAAGCATATGTCGTCACTGCAAGGTTGAGATTGCCATTGCTTTAAACTTGGTGAGCATGGCGGTTATTTCACATCAAACCAATTGTGATGCAAATTTCTCTCAAGGTTTAAGTTGTTTCATTAATGTCAAACGGAATTTATCATCTGAATGAATTACAGAAAGTGTAGTTCATAGTATAAAGAGGAAAGTGGAAAAATCTCTTGATAATAATTTGATAGTTCCCTAATGACAGGACAAAAGCGTTCTCGAGGAATTTAATGCTGCAGATCAAGCATCCCCTCTACAATTTATGAGAAACACAGACATTGAAGGAACAGTATTTCAAAGGTATGGTTGACCCTAGTAAGCTTTCACTATCAAGTTTTAAGCACTAATGCAGATAAAGACAGATAAAGCCGTATTCTTTTTAAATTGACAGCAAGCAGGATATCTTTATGCTTCCAAATGGCTTCTTATACTCTATGAGACTATCAATTTGGATTTATGTACTTTAGTATATCTTGCTGATTATGTAGCTGTGGAATCAAAATATTGCTGGAAAGAGAAATGTAGATTACATCAGATTATTACGGATGATTGTCCTGGTATACCAAATGTGGTTATTGGAGTAGAAGATGCGTGGTTACTTTGGATAAGGTGTCTATTGCTTGATATAGTCATGCGTAATCACCTATAGATGCAGTTCTAACTTCGATGTGTCCACTGTTTTGCAGATTTCCGCCAGATTTGCTTAAGTTGAGTACAGATTGCCTTGTCATGCAAAATCATCATGTGAGTTGTCAGACTTTAGTAGCCTGCTGGTTTTAATTGAGAATACTAAGTGGAATTTGTTGATTTCCCCGTTTCCTCTTCCCTTTGTTTTCTCTCATGTACGTCTTTCTTCTAGTAGAGTGTTGTCATCGCAGGGACTACATTCTTATTTTGATATAAGCCATCTGTTGCGAGTGACACGACCAGTGCTGCTAAAGAATGGTGTCTAGATAGACCAGTTAGATCCTGGAGAAGTTAAAAAGAGGAGACAAAGGTCATGCAACTTTAATGCATTGATTTGCGAATATTCATTTTTGCCAAGAGTTAGTAGAAGAATCGATTTTTTTTTTATTAGTTTTGATGGACAACGGAGTCATCCGAAACCCAACCACCCCCCCCACCGGGGCGAAACAAAATAGAAGATTCCTTCATTTTGTTAGCCGTGTAATCTGTGGATTAAATTCTGTCGTAGTTCTTGCCCCGTTCTGCAAGATTTATAGCCATGATCCCCATAGCATCCATTGCCGCTCGCTGCTCGGATCCGAAGGACCGCGGTGAGTGTTGGCAAGGTGGTCCAAGGGCACAGGGGTGATGGTGGAGGGCGGCGACCGGTGGTGTGGAAGGTTTAGGACGCAGGTAATTTTGGGCTAGGATTTTGCTTTTTCAGCAAGATGAGATAGCGGGTTGTTTGATTTTAAATTTTGTATTTTTTTGTTAACTTGGTATTTAGATAGTGCCACATAAAAATTATGAGTGTATCATGACACAAAAGGTGTATACCAGAGATTCGTGTTAATAATTCGATGGTCCACATCGGCAAATATCCATTGTTAGTGAAATAGTTTAATAGAAAGGTTGACAGAATTTTATTTTGAAGTAGAAACTTTTGATTTTAAAAAAATTATTTTCTAATAAGAATAAATGAAGTACATTAACTATTTGCAACGGTTCGTTTGTTTCGCATTAAATAAATAATTAAAAAATGTTTTTTAAAAAATAATCACTTGCATCGTGTAAAATAATTAGTTAAGGAAAATATTATCATTATAGACGATGATTTATGTTTAACTATTTTCATGGACGAGAAAAAAAATTTCTTTTATTTATTTTTGTAAACGATATAAGGGATCAATTTTAGAAAAAATGTGTTCCAAATTATTTACTTCTTACAAAATAAATAGAGCTTAAGGCATAAATGCACTTAACGCAAGAGCCGGTGGAATATTACTAGAAAATATTATCAATGATAACTGTCAATACTTTCTTTGATTGATTGGAAGTTGAATCAGATTGAATATTAATATTAGCCACGTTTAGTGCACATAGCTCCTAAGAATCCTGTGAGAGTTAATAACAAGGCTTTGTTTAAATTTTACATTATAGAGCTCCTGTCTTTATTTTCCTCATTCTTTATTTACGTTTTTGCTTGATTTAATTTTTATTGCTTGAGCACCCATGCATAATATCATTTGTATGTGTTGGGATTTATAAAACAAAATTTAAGATATCGCGTGCATGTTGTTGTCATAAAAGAGATAAGGCACTGAAAGAATGCTAAATTTCATATAGAGTAACCAAGTTTCTAGACTTGTAAATCTCTTATTCGTAATAGTAAGGGTGACTCCCTCGCCTTACACGGCTCATAATTAATCCATTATATGTTAGTGGCGGCTTCTAAGTAAATTAAACTAAGTAATTAAAAAAGAAAATCAAGTTATAATCGATAAAGCTCAGGAGAATCAATGTTAATTGTAGGCGCCACCTTGTGAGTACAACTATTCGAGCCACCTCCCTTAGAGATCTCACCTCTGGAGGTTCGTGACCACTTTGTTGTGAAAATATCGCAAAACTAACATATTTTGCAATTCAAGTTTAAGTCAAGAAAAAGAAATTACTAGAAAAATCAACAAAGAATAATAAGACAACTAATGGCTCCGCTGGATAGGCTCCTGTGACCCCTTGGGAAGGGGGGGGAGGGGTTCGAATCCCGGCGTGAGTAGCTAGGTGTATTAAGCGTGACGCCGTGGTGGTGGGTCCAGCGCTAGCGTCACCAGGAGATTTACGGCGCGGCTGTCGGCTACAAGCTGGTTCCTCCTATCTCAAAAAAAAAAAAAATAATAATAATAATAATAAGACAACTAGAGATTTACATGGTTCGGTCTTAATTTTAGTACATACTATGAATCCGAAAAGTATAGAATTTACCATTGTTTGACCGCTCAAGTGTTTTCCTGCCCTCAATCTCAATCAAAACAAACCGTTAATTGTTATCTCACATTTTTCACAAAGAACTCATTTAGAAAATTTACAGAGAGAAAATTCAAACATACCTCTTATTGTATAATAATCAAGTAGAATTTCATAAAACCCACTACAGGAAACCCACTCAATTTAGAAAACCAATGAAAAAAAAACTATTCGGACGGGGGTATCTCGGCTCAAAATTAAGACATCTCAACAATGGCACTCATCTTTGAATTAATATCAATTTTCAAAAGAGCGGACATAAACAAATGGTAGCTTCTTGGTTCAAGATGACAGTTGCTTAGTGACATCCAATATGCTCCTGTAATTGGCTTGGATATCTGAAAAGAGATGATTTTATAGACAGATCAATCTCCCATGATGAATATGCAAAAGGAAAAAAGGTAAATACAAAAGCTAAAGAAAGAGATGGAAGAATTCGCCATATTTAAATTCTCCTACCCTTGGAAAAAAAACACACAGGTTGGCCTCACTTGATAAAAGAAAAATTAATGGTGTGCAAGGATTTAATTATCCGTAAGGTTTACAGAAAAAACCCATTAGGGTTCTTGGCCTCCTTGGGTGCCACAAGGGATAGACATTTAGCAGACGCAAACTCGAAATGGAGTTGGCAGCTAGGAAAAAGAACGTGGGAGTTCATTCCATTGACTCAATTACATGGAGAGGGTTTTAGTTTTAGTCACGCCTAAAACTCTAATTGTAGATTAGCAATACATTACAATTTGTATTTGGAACTGTAATTTCAGATGAAAAAAAGAAAAAGAAACGCCTACTTGAAAATAGACAAAGTAAAATATAGTCAGTGGTAAAATTTAAAATTATGGATTGGTCCAAAAAGTTAAAAACATGAAATTAGTATTTGATCGAAATCTATGTCCTAGCATAAGTTTTTCAAAAACAAAGAATCCACTTACAGTACACGTGGAATTTTCGTCATGAAAATTATGGAGGTATCTTCCCTCGTGATATTAAGGAATGCTGACCATGTTTGACGGTTCTTTGTGATCCTGTAAGAAAGATTTTATTATGGTGAGAAAGCGAAATGCAAGTCAGCAAAAAGTATTCCCCTGATTATTTTGGAGATGTTGGTGCGGTTGGTGATATTCTAGAATTTTAGTCTAAAATTAACATGAGTTCTCATAGTATATTCAAATTTCGAAAGGTCTAACCCAAGCCCCACCAATTGATCAAATCTAGAAGTGATTACCTTCTTCTGAAATCATAAATCAATAATAGATTCCGCACGAACAAATCATCTCCATCGTACATGCGCATATAAACCTCAAAGACCCCACAGCTCCGTACACCTTCATTCACTTTGTACAAGTTCCGACCAATGAAAGTTGTGGATAGAGGTTTGACCTCCCTTGGTGGTCGAAGCTCATGGTAGATTTTATCCCAATCCTTGGGCGATGAGCTACACCACCTAACTAAAATATCATCAAAATCTCTTCGACATTGCTCGTAAACCAAATAAACGCCACACTTTTCCACCTTTAACCCAGGGTTGGTGATAAAAAATGAAACGACAATGTGGTTTGACAATGTCTCCCAATTTGTGTCACGTGGAAATTGAGTACCCGACACATAACCAAGCCAAAGGCAACCTGAATTGACAAATCTGATGGGAAACTTAAATAAGGAACCTAGCCGATTTCCATCAGCATAGAACCCACAAAAAATGAAGTGGTCATTTTCCGGGTCCTGATAGGAGCTATAGTTGATTCGTTGAAAAGATGCGCAGATGGCAAATCCTGTCCAGCTATTGTCATGCCAATTAGGGGGCATGTGTATGCTCAACAAAGGTCCAACCGCCTGGTAGCTAAACCACTCAGGTATTTCACATTGCTGATATGGAGACACCACATAAGTTTCTGAAATTATTCTCGTGGAACAGCAAATGATGTACCGAAGCAATGACAAGGAGTACTTCTGCTGCAAAGTTAAATCAAGATTTTGCGGAAGGAAACTGATGCAGTTAAAGAAGCAAAACCCTGAGTCAGGTACTGTGCATATAATGAATGGGTTTGATATCCTTTGCATTATGAGGCACTTATTAGCTTCCACAAGGATTATGCTTTCCGGAAGTCTTGGCAACACTTCAACATTTTTGCAATTATCTAGTACTAGATATTGCAGACCAGAGATATGTTCAATGCTTGATGGTAGGGTGGTAAAACTGTTTTCGGCTAGTTCTAAAGACCTCAAGGAGGGTAAGCAGTCAATATCACCGGGAATTTCTCCTTCCAGAAGATTGCAGCCACTCAGATCCAACTCTGTCAAAGAGGATAGCCCTAAAAATGAAGGCAACCACGGATGCCTAGAGTTCAGAGCTCTTCTCAGCGTACGCATTAGTATCCTCCAAGAAATTTGTGGCCTCCTTTTACTAACATGAAAGCGTAACTTTTTCAGATTTTTTAAGAACGTCAAGCTGGATGGGAGGTGTGTTATGGCACTTTCACTAATATCAAGCTCCTCTAAGCACTCTAAGCCCCCGACGCTCTCAGGCAATTCTTCAAGATTCGAACATCCAGAAAGATTAAGAACTCTAAGAGCTTTTAGATTACCTACATTATCTGGAAATTCTGTGAGGTTTTCACAGTCACCCAAGTCAAGTAGAGTGAGTCTTTCTAGATTTCCAATTGAAGGATGAACATGAGATAATACTTTGCAACCTTTGAGAATTAGCCTCTCTAGATTTGGGACATATATGAAGTTTGGAGTCTCCACAAATAATTTGGAACCATTGAGGTTGATAACTTTTAACCTCTCTAAGACCTGCATCTAGAAAAAAATCGGTTGAACAATTTTATTAGCTTGTTAAATATAATAAAGCATCAAATGAAGCATACACATGCATGAGTACTAATTCCAACCTTTTCCCCTCTCCAGAGGCTACAAAGGAGGCTATCCTGCATATGGAGTTCGACAAGGTTCTTTGGAAGAAAACTTGGTGGAAATGATTTAAGACTGTAGTTGTCCCATCTTAGCAGGCATAGTTCATTTGAAAGGTGCTTGAGCCCAAAAGAGAGGTGGATGGCACAAACATCAAGAATTCTTAAGTTAGTCATGTTTGTGAAGGACTCTCCATTCAAGCGCATTGTTCTATAGTCCCCAGATCGCAAGGCTATGACTTTGACTTTTCCTGTTCCCTAATAAACAACTCATATGGTGTCAATATATGACTAGCAAGTTTTTTTTGCCCCTTATATCAAATAAGCATGCTTGCAAATTAATTTTGTAGTTACTCACCGAGTTTTTTGATAGAATATGGCATACATCCTCAAAAAGCCATACTCGACTTCGTTCTCCTGGCTCTTCAGGAGACTCTCGATGAACAATTTCACAGGCCATCTCTTGTAGCAAATCATGCATCCACAGTTTGTTGCCCACGATTTGGATAAGAGCTCTATTGACAAGGACTTCAATTCCAATATCTGCATACAAGCCACAATTGTCCAGAACTTCTGTAACATAAGGTTTCTCCTTTCCCTTGAAATAACATGCAATATCTAGGAAAATCTCCTTCTCTTTCTGCTGTAGTCCATCATAACTTAACTTAAGCCGGTCAAAAATTTTCCCTTCTGGACATTCTTTGAGTCTGGCCAGTGCACTCTGCCATTGCTTCAAGCTCCTATGAGCCAAAAAGGAACCTAAGACATCAAGGGCTAGAGGAAGGCCACCAGCGTATCCAATAACCTGCTTCACGAGCTCATTGAACTCTGCTGGAGGATGGTCACTTCTAAAAGCTTTCAAACAAAATAGTTGGAGAGCCTCATCAAAGGATAGTCCCTCCACCCTATATATGGAATTTACTCCATATTGGAAAAGCAAATGTTCATCTCTAGTTGTTATAATGATCCTACTTTCACATCCAAACCAATTAAGATGTCCTGCTAATCTTTCCAATTGCTCCTTTTCATCCACGTCATCAAGTATAATGAGAACTTTTTTATGTTGCAGTCGTTCTTTTATCATGTTTGCTCCTCTATGATCATCCCTGATTCTCAAATTGTCCTGTTGGAGAATATCGCCGAGAAACTGGTTTTGTAGATAAACCATACCATTCTTTTTTGAAATTTCTCTGACATTGGCAAGAAAACAACATCCATCATTAAATTGGCCTTGGATTTTGTCATAAACTGCTCGTGCAATAGTTGTTTTGCCTATTCCACCCATTCCCCATATGCCAATACTACGTACATCACTCTTGTCTAAGCATAAATATTCAACTACATTTGCAACACGGGAATGCAATCCCACAAGATTGCCTGCAACACAGGACAGCCGAGGACCCAGTTTATTTTCGACTTCTCCAATGATTTGTTGAATAAACTTGGTCTCATATCTACAACGAAGAAATGTAGATGATTAGTTCCCCAGCGAGCATTGAGGCTGTTTAGTTCTGGAGTATGACAATCATGACATTAGTGGCATGCGAATATTAAGGAAAACAAATCATTCCAAGTTAGTAAAAGAGAGGCCCACCCATCTTTCAACTCCATTCCGGCAAGACCAACTACTTTACTCATTGCATCCTTCCACTTCTTTATATCTCTCTTGTCGCCCAAATAAGCTTCCTCAGTTTTAGCAAAGCCTGTCCCAAAGTTTCCCCTCAGTTTCCGTATGTCAGATGGATCGACCTTGTAGAAGATCGGTATCACCAATCCTTCATTGATATCCTTGCACTCCACAGCCTTAGCAACTTCTTCCAGGCACCAAGTAGAAGAAGCGTAGTTTTTAGAGAGTATCACAAGTACAAGTCTTGACTGCTCTATTGCCTCCAATATTTCAGGTTTAATACATTTTCCCCTCTGAAGATCTTGGTCATGATCATCTCGGAAGGCCATGATTCCTCTTCGCCACAAATGATCATGCAGATGGTCAACAAAGTTTTTGCGTATATCTTCACCTCGGAAACTTGGGAAAACATCATACTTATATTGATCATGTTCATTTTCAGACCTTTGAAAAGATGCCATATCTTCTTGGACAAATTTTGCAAAGACAAGAGAAATGAATGCACCTTGTCCTTATAGGAGTCCTCAGAAATAAATCGGAGTTGTGTTGATGATTCAACAAAGATGAGGAGATTTTACGGGGTTATATAGAGGCTCTATGTCCGATCTCATACTTCCGTTCCAGGGCCAAAGGAGATGACTGAGTACAAGTGAATTCCCTTTGCCTGTACATCCTCCCCAAAAAAAAAGAAAAAGAAAAAAAGAAAAATTTAGCAAGAGAGCAAGAAGAGACTTTCAGACATCCCCTGGAAGATGAATGTAAGATTTAGCGAAGGTTAGAGGCTTAATCTCAACTAATTCCTTCTTTGAGAACTAATGATGTTATGACATGAACCGTCAATTTGCAAAGATGTAGGAGTCCAGAAAAGGGGAAAAGAACGAAGTACAAAACAAAGACGAAAGAGACTCTAAAAAGTCCAACTTCCCAGGCAACTGGATTGGGTTAGGCCACTTCTAAGTAGGGGTGAGCGGTTCCCGGTTCCTTACAGGTTCCGCTTGGAACCTGGAACCTACCCTCGGGTACAGGTTCCTCATTTTTTGGAACCTGGAACCTACCCGTCAGAACCAAGAACCTGGAACCTACCCTGTCACAGGTTCCGGGGTCGGTTCCAGGTTCCAACAGGTTCTTTTTTTTTTTTTTTTCATTTTTAGTTAAAAAAAAATGGAAATGAATGCAGCAATAATAACAACATAGCCATGAATCCTGCAACCCGATGCTAGAACACACTTCACATGCTAAACCGACTTGAAGCTACTAAAGATGCCCATAAACTGATGATTACTCTCATTTAGACATTGCAGATGGCAAACCAGTTGGTAGGCGAAATTGGGGCACTTACATCACTACTGCATACATACCACATAAGTTGAAATTCCTCATAATTGACACAACTAAAAGCTCCCCAATGTCTGGAAGGACAAGGACAACCACTAATAATCACCACCACAGTATGAGAACAAGCACCGTGACCTCAACAAGCACTTAACAGAAAAAGCAGGTCCAACACAAGCCTATAAGTCTCATCTAAATAAGAAGATAAGGCCAATCATTAGCAGAACCGATCAAAGGCGCTGAATGTTGAACACAATGTGTTGTAACGGCGACGAGCTTAACAAGACATAAAGTTGAAGCAACATTAAAATTCACTAAAATCCCATCCCTGATACTATCAAAACCACATGAAGCAACATAAACTACCACAATTCGCAGATCATCAGATATAAAAAATGCTCGAGAGTAATAAAGCAGCACTAAATCTAAGCAGCTATTTGCTTCCTTACAAGTCTTCAATTCGCTTAAAAGCAATGATCAGAAAAGCATCGAGAGGTCTCTTTCGCAACAACTAAAAAGCTCTAACCCAAAGCAAAAGCACCTCCTCCCATGAAAACACCTCAGAACCCAAGCTTGGTGCGGTGCCGGTGCCTGCGCTTCGCGTTGTACCTGAACGATTTCGGCGACAAAAATTAGGCCACAAAAAAATAAAATAAAATAAAAAAGACAGCTTTTTGGGACAAAACATGAAGGAATTGGATATGAACCCGATGGTGTTGTCGGTCCGCATGCGAATCTAGTGAGGGATGGGCCTGTTCTGCCTCATCTTCTTCGCCAGCTTCTTCTTGATCCGGCGACGGCGAGCACGAAGCAACGGTGGCGCGACGGCGACGAAGGAACGAGTCTCACGGCACCAACGGCAGCATGAACGGCGCAGCGAAGACGGCGGCGGTCGCGGCTCAACCCACAGCCAAGGGGGGAAGAGCTCGTTCGGGCGGAGGTGGTGACGATTCAGAGCAACGACGGCCCGGACGGCTGAGCGAGCGGTGGCAAGAGGTGGTGACGGTGGCGGTGCCTCACGGCGGCGCGGACGGCGAGACGGCTCGTCGGGCTCAACGGCGAGACGGCTCGTCGGACGAGCAGTGGGTGGTGGGGGTTCGGTGGCCAAGAGGTGGTGGTGAGTAGGGCGTGGGGCGGCGGTGTGGTGGTGGGTGAAGCAGCAGCCGGTGAGAGGAAGGAAGAAGAAGAAGAATGGGGGTTTCGGCCGAAGAAGAAGAAGATGGGAGGTTTCGACCGAGAGAGGGGGAAAGAGAAGAGAGAGAGAGAGAGAGAGAGAGAAGAAAAAAGTTGGGGGGCAAGGAAGTGACGTGATGTGAAGAGGAAAAAGTGGAGAAGAGAGAGAGAGAGAGAAAGAAAGGGAAAGGGGGGAAAATTGAACAAAATGGGGGGAAATCACGCGGAGGAGGTTAGGGTTTTTATTTTTTTAACTTAGCCGGTTCCGGTTCCTCCGGTTCCGGTTCCTATGAGAACCGGAACCGGAACCGGGAACCGCCGGTTCCCAGGAAAAGAGAACCGGGAACCGGAACCGGTCCCCTTAGAACCGGGAACCGAACCGGAACCTCCGGTTCGGTTCTCCGGTTCCCGGTTCTACCCGGGAACCACGCTCACCCCTACTTCTAAGGGCAGAAAATGGTCAAATCAGCACAAAATCAACGTGCATTTAACGTTACGAAAATTTCTGGAAGATGATAACCAAAGGAAATGGCAGTTTACGCATCTGGTGCTAAGAAATGGTGAAATACATACAACAATTGACAAACGAGGAACGGCTAGATTCAGAAACAAGTAGAGGACAGATAAAACCTGGAGAATGGAAGAAGCTGGAGTCTGATCGAAGAGATGAATGCAGAAGCCGATTGAAGCTGTCAAGACTCGAATTGAGAGACCACGATCAGCGGAAGCTGTTCTTATGAAGGATTGCTCAAGTGAAACTCCCCAGAAAGATGACTGTTTTTTGTGTTGGCGATTATTAAGTTTGCAACGTTACTTCATACTCTTTTCCTGCCATGTGGAGCTAGGTGTTGTTCTACACAGTTTTTTCTTCTAAAATCAGCGTTCGAATGTCATTGAAATCGTTGGTGAGCGACTAAATTAGTTGATATCTCAATCTAATTAATGTCGAATAATTTCCAGTAAAAGCCGGAAACTTCAAAGGTGTCCAGAAGTTGCAATAATAGATGTTAGATTCCACCAATTGCCATAATAGATGTTGTTAGATCACAATCGCTGACCCTGGGATGTATAAAGAAATGGCGATACTTTTCCAAACCTAATTTTTTTTTTTTTTAAAAAAAAAAGGTTGGCATGTAACTAATATTAATTGGTATCTTACCATGTCAAATGCTGATACAATAATCAAATCAAGGCCGGCAATTGCTTTGAAAAATTAGTAACTGTCACGACATAAATGTTGATATAATAATCAAATCAAGGCCGGCAACTGCTTTGAAAATTTAGTAATTGTCATGGCATTGACAAGTTATAAAAATAAATATCGATACGCTATTAAAGTCAGTTGACAATTTTTAAAGCATATATAGATCTTGGTACTTGTCAAAAACCTGTCAATAAGTTACAAACGCTTGATCAGGCGGAGCAAACTTACCGGTCATTTTCTGATTTATCGGAGTTGTTTGACACTTACCAGTATCATATACCAAATTACCAACGCCTCACTGAATTAGATCCCGTTGCTCGGGGCGCGGAATGCGGACATCTGAGAGGGGGATTGGTCGTGATTATAGGCCTGAAATGATCCTAAATGGAACTATGATATGTCCATGACGACGCCTATAAGGGGCCCGGATCGTCTGCTTTGTCTGCTAATGGATGATTGGCACACTTTTCTTCACTTTTCTTCCACAAAGCAGACGATGGCAGGGCAATGCATCTGTCACGAGCATAATCCTGCATGGCAATGCAGATCCTCGAAAGGTAAAGACCCATGTCAACTCATCGTTTACTTCCATGGCCGAGTCACCTATCAAAGCGTTTGGTTCGTAGTACTCGCAGGTGAGATGAAAGCAGTTCACCGTCGTGGACGCTTCTTCGTCTTTCCTCTCCGTTTTAGCTGAAGAGTTAGAAGGATGTCTATCTCGAAGCCAAGTCTCCTCTATTCTAGGTCTGTTCCGTGAAGGAATGACAGCGCGGGGATCGCTCTGAGTCAACTCGCATGAATTATTCTTCATCTATGTTAAGTATATTATTTCAAGAAGATATACATATGTAGACTCTTGGGGAGAACCGGGGATGATAATTCACCACAAACTAAACCTAACCCAAGATCAATTTCTCTCTTGAAACTAAACCGATCGAAATCAATTTAGCCTCATCAACAACCAGTCATATATATCCTCAAAATAGCAAATATAATGCCAAATTGATAAGAGAATAAAGCCAATAACAACACCAATGATTTAATGTGAAAACCCAATGTCGGAAAAATCACATATTTTCCAAAAACTTCCACTAATTACTAAGAATGATAAAATACACAAAGTAGTCTTATCTAGTCATACACCGGAGGCTCAATATAAGCATTACAACCACAATTTTTTACCAAAAAGGTGAATCAACAAATTCAAAGTAAAAAAACCCTAACCGCAATTAAAGAATTTGGAGGAGGTTTTCAATGAGCGAAACCTATCAACTCATAGCTTTTGGTCTCACGAACAACATATTCAAACTTAAGCCGATTCCATTAACGTTTGACTTTTCAAATAGAGACCGCAAATATTCAGCTTTCTTTATTTTTTCTTCTCCGCGTGCCCTCGGTGAGATCACCGTCTCACGCCTTCTCTCTCTCTCTCTCTCCACTTTCTCGGGCACACACGCACGAAGCAACAACCCCCTTTTTTTTCTTTTAGCTTTTGACTTTTCTTCCTTTTTTTTTTTTTTATGTTTCTTTTGTTTTAATGTTGGCTGGGCCCCACATGAAGTGGACCCTGCCAACAGTTGACATCGCTCGGCACGGAGTATATTCGCAGCCTTTACTTCTCCCGCCGTCGTGAACGCGGTAGTTGGAATTTGCTCCTCCAAGAACCGGGGACCGACTCTTCTTCCTGGCGCTTCTGCAATTCTTCTTCGTCCCTCTACCAAACAACAAGGAGAGGAGAATTGGACGGTCGATATCGAGTGGCTGACTATTTGTTCGCGTGGAAATTAGCACGGCCGGGTTCAAATGTCAAAGCCGGCCGACCTCGTTCACTTCCGAGGATGCCCGGGCCGGGCTACAATTCAACGACGTCCTTGACAAGGCAAAAGCATTGAATTGGTTCATCACATCACTTTTTTAAGCAAATTAACTTGAGAAGTCGTCTTAGATTTAAAAAGGGGCCTAGTTATGTTCTCCAACCGAGGACAATCTGTTCTTATGTTAGGAGCATTAGCTATTCCAAGCATTTTCTACTCCTTTAATCTTATTTTCGGATGTGTTTGTTTTGCTCAAAAATCTCATGATAAAAGTAAATATTTCCTATGGAAATCATTTTCAAGGAAAATTGTTAGTTCCATTTGCTTGGTGGTTTAAGAAAAATGGTTTTCTTCTTGTTAGAAGGGGTAGTCGTTTTCCTCCCGTCTAAGCATGTTGCTTTCGGTCAAGAAGTTACGCAAACACGAGAAAGTTGGAAAACAATTTTCTAGAAAAGAGCTTTCCTTTAAAAAAAAAAGGGGGTGCTTTAAGCACCGTTAGATTTGTTAAAATATCAAATCTAGAAGTTTTAAGTTAATAAGTGGAGAAGTAAATGCTGACCAAGCCCGAAGAGACTTTTTTTTTTTCTTTCGTCTGAACATGATTTCGATCATGTGAACGCGGGGCCGGCCTTATGATGTGTCCACATTCCGAGTGGCAAATGGCGATTGTGGCTGCTCGAGTAAAATTGTTTGTCCAACCTCCTTAACATGGAGAAGTTATTGCATGGTTCGTAAGTTCTCTGAACCATTATCATCCCCCGTCATTAATTGAGTAGGACCTACCACTGGACCCATATGATTAACGGTAGAGATGGGTCTGGTCCATAGCATTTGTAGAACATGCAATATTTCTTCCTCAATTACCGGTCAGATTAGTAAAGGCGATCAACGAGCAGGCGCCTCAAAAGGAAAATAGATTGGCTAGGGTGACGCCCTTACATTACAAAGCCCGGCCCGGATTGAACAGAACCTTTATATAAAAATTCTATATTGTGGGCAAGCTTATTGAAATTATATAATGCACGCTCAACTCAATGATCACATCTACCAGTTAATAAAATGGTAGTATTTTTTCCATTATTCTAGAGAAAAAAATTCTAACCAAGCATTTAATCGATTACGTTCAAGATATGGATATCAATCATATGTCAACTCAATTAAAAATAAATGTAGGTAACGGCTAATTTATAACTCGTTAATAATTCGTCAAACAAAGTTTTCTCCAGGAAAGAGTATGGCCAATTAGCAAAGTACCTATGTATTTTGATGAAGGGTCATTTTGACACTTCTTAAACATACTTTACAAGGGAAACTTATTTATCATTGCAAATAGCAACAACCTTATATACTCATTTACCTTTTTCTGGGTTTGGCCCACCGGAAAGGGTACACCTGGTCGTGGATGACATCGGAGTAGGACTCCTTCCGATAGATGTATTTCATAATGGGCTGGGACTAAACCAAATTGAGAAGACCTAAGAGTGTGGCTCTCGACACGTTTTGAGGACAACGAATGATAACAATGGACCACGTTGCACATCAAATAAAGGGGATAGTGTTGATGAGCCACACAAGCAAACCCCGATGAGAATGTGAACTTTACACACTAGGCCATTAGGTGAACATAACACAAATTAAGTGTACATGAGTTAAACAAGTCCACAACATGCAACTAGTGTTACTAGACTCATGCGTATAAATTAGTTCACATGCATGATATGAAATGTGATTGATTTTTTTTTTCTGAATTCAAAAATGATAATCTACTAGAGGCAGCTATGAAATAGTGGATTGAGGTAGTATATAGATTTCGACCCCAAGAAAAAAAAGGTAGTATTGAGATGATTTAAAGTTTTAAAATGCAAAGAAGTTAGTAAAATAAGTAGGTTTCATGGTCAGAAGTCGGATCAAGATAATAAAATTGTAAAACGTTAAGTTGAATAATCAAATCAAAGTTTATCAACGGTCTATTAATACAAAACATAAATTATTTTTTTGATTAATAGTTAGATAGATATTAGATTATAGGCCTAGGTGGATTTATTTCGTACTCTCGACAAATCACAACAACGATTTCATAATCATTATAAATTTTCGTATGGATTCTCAGCGTGAAAAATTATGAGAACCTGGTTTTTACTATTTCCAGATATGCTTTCATGCTGAGCGCGCACTGTAAAAGCCCCCCACCCGAAATAATTCCCCGGGACGCCGCACAGAAATGGCGGGAAAATTGGATCGGGATTGAGCCCTAGCAGGGGAAGGCGCAATCGGATTCTTCTTCAAGGCGCCGCGCGAAATCATCGCCCAGAAGGACAACCTCCCCGTATCGATCGGAGCTTCGGAGCAAAGATATGCCAGGCAGGCCGAAACCCTAGGGATCGCCGACGAGTTCGCGGCCCTCGTTTCCGATAAGCTGCAAGTGGCATCGTTCGACTTGCTTTCCCTCTTTCGATTTTCGATCTCGTAATATTTGCTTTTTTGTCGTCTTCGATCTCTCTCTCGTGTAGATACGTGAGTGTTTTGTTCCCCCTCCAATATCCCTCCATTTTTAACAAGATTCTCACGACGCGCGCAGATCGGTAACTGGTTTTTGATGTATTTCCCGTTGTCAGGAGAAAAATAATAAGATTCATGACGCGCGTAGAAATTGACTTCTTGCCGTTGTAGATTCTAACGCATATTGATCAATACTAGTTTCTTGCGATGCCTCCTGATTTTGTGGTTTTTGATTTCTTCAGTGAAGAGCTTGTGCCACAACTTGCCCGAGTCTTGCAGAATTGGTTAGGCAAAATTTGGAGACTAGGCAATTTGAGTTTATCATGTTATAGAGAACATGATCCTTTTATTTTTATTTTTTGTATGGCTTTGACTTAAACATGACTCATTTGCTTAAATTATCTTAGGGAGCGAAATCAATGATTGTTCTTGGGATCATGTTTTCCACCTCCCCATTCTGTGAAGTATGTTTAGACTTACTGCCTTGAGGTAAACTTAGATGATGCCATTCAAGTTATACAGCATATAGCCAACTTCTTTGTCAGGTCAGCATTTGTTCAGTAATTTTATGCTGCAAAGCAAGTTGCGTTTGAAATTTCCTTGTCAAAGTTCTTAAACTATCATATATTATACACGATTATGGTTACATGAACTGTGCTTATTGTAAAAAATTTCACTCAGTTTGAAGGGAGAAAACTTCTAAGTCGCACTTGTTATCCTGTGGTGAGGCTTGGAAGTCTGTAAACTGGGCTTCTGCCCGAAAAGTGCTCAACAATCTGATATATAATTACAGTCCCACCTATTGCGGGAAAGCAGGGTAAGCTCTGATGCTATCTATTCATTGCATTTCTTCATCAGTTTTGCTCATGATTTGTGATTTTCTGACCGAAGTGTTACATTTGAATGACAATAGGAGGGGATATGATGAGGTTTATATCTTTCATGACTGTGAAGTCAACATTTTTCACGGCATCAAGTCTCTCACGCGGAAGAAAGCATTGTACCGAATTGCTCAGGATCAGAAATTTGCTCTTTATGTAAATGAGATTATGGGGTATGTGGACATTACTTTAGCAGAAACTAATGGCAATTGTTAAACATTTTCCTTGGTTTATCTGAGCATGAACTGTGCTTGGTTTGTCGCCTGTAAACTAATTGATGACTTCGTGTCCTAATAAGTCAATTAATGGACGATCTAGGATGTCTATCTATTTGCTTATGCGTCAAAGCTTTAGTCATGTGTGGGCACTCGTAGTTCGTATGTGGTCAAGATGAATTCAGTAACTGGTTTTCTCGGCAATAGAGGGAAACGAGTCAAAAGAGCAACGATTCGATTATGCAGGGAAGATGTTTAGCAGTTCAACACCAGTATGGCTCGACATTTCCTGCCAATCTGTAGTACCTGGAGACCAATGACATGCCAATTTATGTCATCTGAGGAGACCAAAGGCAATCTGTAGCTTAACAAAAAAATGTTGGACCTAACTGATGTGCACTTGTGTAGAACTGATATCCCGGAGTGGGGGATATCCAGCGCCCCGTCGAGGACTTGTGGTCGTTCGAAGGTATGTCAGTATCCATGAAATGTCCGGCATTGCAGTAACTAAACCACTCGGGTACACCACGTTCTGGAGCGAACCAGAGAAGCTAGGCTACAGTAAGTGGTGCTGTGGAAGAGTAAATGGTGTAACGAACCAAAAACAGGGACTGCTTTTGCTGCGAGGTAAGACCAAGATCTCGAGGAAGAGAAAGCGACTCTCTCTCCCTCTCCCTCTCCCTCTCCCTTATCTCATCTTGCAGCTATGGTCGCTCACCGGCCATGATCCGCTGGCATCAATGGAGACGATCCATCATGGCCACAATCCGCTCGAGCTCGCAGCATCCATGGCCATGATCTGCTTGAGCTCGAGCTCGCAACATTCATGGCTGCTTGCTGCCCGAGGTCATGACATTGCCATGTCCACTATCTGCTCGACCTTGAGTCATCCATGGCCATTCGAGCTTGAGGCTATGGCCATTCGAGCTTGAGGCACTTATACCCATGACCCCACAGCATCCACTGCCGCTCACTGCTTGGATCCGAGGGACCGCAGCGAGTGTTGGTAGGGTGATCCAAGGCACAGGGGTGATGGTTGATGATGGTGGAGAGCAGTGACCGGTGGTGGGGGAGGTTTAGGACGCGGCTAATTTAGGGCATGGATTTTGTTTTTCCGGGAAGATGGGTTGGCATTTTGTTTATTTTTAATTTTTGTATTGCTTAGTTAACTTGGTATTTAGGTAGACGGTCCACATCAACAAATATCCATAGATAGTGACATAGTTCAACGGAAAGATTAATAGTATTTTATTTGAAGAAGCAGAAACTTTTGATTTTAAATTAAATTATAAGGAAGATTTTGTTTTTACGATAAAAATAAATGAAGCACATTAACTATTTGTAACGCTTCATTTTTTCGCATTAAATAAATGATTTAGTAAATATATTTCTAAATATAATCGCTTACATCACATGAAATAATTAGTTGAGGGAAAATGTTAAAATGTTATCATTATATACAACAATTTATGTTTGACAATTTTCGTGGATGAAAAAAATGTTTTTCATTCTTTTTTTTTTATAAACATATAAGGAATTAATTTTAGGAAACTGTGTTCTAAATCATTTATTTTTTACAAAATAAATAGAACTTAAGGCATACATGCACATGACACAAAAGCCGGCGGAATATTACTAGAAAATTTTATGGATGATAGCTGCCAATAATTTCTTTGATTGATCGCAAAATGAATCAGATTGAATATTAATATTAGCCACGTTTAGTGTACGTGGCTCTTAAGAATCCTGTGAGAGTTAATTACAATGCCTTGTTTAAATTTTACATTATAAGGCTCCTGTCTTTATTTTCCTCATTCTTTATTTATCATTTTTGCTTGATTTAGTTTTTATTGCTTGAGTACCCATGCATAATATCATTTATATGTGTTGGGACTTACAAAACATAATTGAAGAAATTGCATGCAAATTGTTTTCATAAAAGAGATAAGGCACCAAAAGAATGCTAAATTTCATATAGAGTAACCAAGTTCCTAGACTTGTGAATCTCTTATTTGTAGTAGTAAGGGTGACTCCCTTGCCTTACACGGCTAATAACCGATCCATTATATGTTAGTGGCAACTTCTAAGTAAATTAAACTAAGTAATTAAAAAGAAAATCAAGTTATAAATGATAAAGCTCTGGAGAACCAATGCTAATCGTAGGCGCCACCTCGTGAGTACAACCACTCAAGCCACCCCCTTTATAGATCTCACCTCAGGAGGTTCGCGACAACTCTATTGTGAAAATAACTGAAGTTTAACGCAAGAAAAATATATTACAAGAGAACTCGACAAAGAACAATAACAACATAAGAGATTTATATGGTTCGATTTGAATGTCAATACATACTTCATAAAAAGAGCTAACTGCCCAAAAATCCACTATGAATCCAAAAAGTATAGAATTTGCCATTGTTTGATCACTCAAGTGTTTTCCAGCCTCCGATCTCAATCAAAACAAACCGTTAATTGTTATATCACATTTTTTCACAAAGAACTCATTCAAAAAATTCACATAGAGAAAATTCAAACATGCCTCTTATTACATAAAAATCAAGTAGAATTTCATCTCATCTTATATTCTAATATTTTTATCAAAACATAAAATTCCATTGCAGAAAACCAACTCAATTTAGAAAACCAATAAAACTTTAAAAATTATTCGGATGGGTTATCTTGGCTCAAACTCAATACATTCTCATCAATGGCACTCATCTTCGAATTAATATCGATTTTCAAAAGAACGGACATAAACAAACAGTAGCTGCCAAGTTCAAGATGACGGTTGCTCAATGACATTTAGTATGCTCTTGTAATAATCTTGGAGCAAATCTGGAAAGAGATGATTCCATAGACAAATCAATCTCCCATGAAGAGCATGCAAAGGAAAAAAAGGGTAATTACAAAAGCTAAAGAAAGAGATAGAAGAACTCACCATATTTAAATTCTCCCACTCTTGAAAAAAAAAAAAAAAAAACGTATATGCGTGGCCTCACCTGTTAAAAGAAAAATTAATGGTGTGCAAGGATTTAATAATCCGTAAGGTTTACAGACAAAGCTCATTAGGGTGACGTTACTTCAAATCACTTAATGCCGACCACGATTGACGTTTCTTCAAGTAGCTGCAAGAAAGATTTTGTTATGGCGAGAAAGCGAAACACAAAAGCCAGCAAAAATATTTCTCCTGATTATTTTGGAGATGTTGGTGCCGGTGGTGATATTCTAGATTTTTAGGTTAGGATTAGCATAAGTTTTCATAGTTTATTTGGATTTCGAAAGGTCTAACCCCAATTGATCAAATCTAGTAGTGATTACCTTCTTTTGAAATCATGAATTGTTAGTTGTCCAAGTCTTGAACGATGCCAAATGACATATAGATACTCCATGAGTAAACAACCTCCATTTAACGGGTGGGACCGAACCTCAGAGACCCCACAGCTCATTACACCTTCATTCACTTCGTACAGGTCCGGATCAATGGAATATCTCAAGGCACAATTTACCTCCCTTGGTGTTTGAATCTCATGGTAGATTCTATTCCAATCCCTGGGCGATGAGCTACACCACCAGACTAAAAGATTATCAAAGTCTCTTGGACACTGCTCGTAAACCAGATAAACACCACACTTTTCGATCTTTAACCCAGGGTTGGTGATCATAAATGAAACGACAATGTGGTTTGACATGGTATCCCAATTTGTATCACGTGGAAATTGGGTACCCGACACATAACCTAGCCAAAGGCAACCTGAATTGACAAATCTGATGGGAAACTTAAATAAGGGACCTAACTGATTTCCATAAACATAGAACCCACAGAAAATGAAGTGGGCATTTTCCAGGTCCTGACAGGAGCTGCAGTTGATTTGTTTAAAAGAGGCGCATATGGCAAATCCTCTCCAGCTATTGTCATGCCAATTAGGGGACATGTCTATGCTCAACAAAGGTCCAAATCCCTGGAAGCTAAACCACTCAGGTATTTCACATTGCAAACATGGAGACACCACATAACTTCTCGGAATCATTTTCCTGGAACGGCAAATGATGTAACGAAGCAACGACAAGGAGTACTTCTGCTGCAAAGTTAAATTAAGATCTTGTGGAAGCAAACTGAAGCAGTTAAAGAAGCAAAACCCCGAGTTAGGTACCGTGCATATAATGAATGAGTTTGATATCCTTTCCAATCTGAGGCACTTCTCAGCCACCACAACCTTTGTGCTTTCTGGAAGTCTTGGTAACACTTTAAGATTTTTGCAATGATTTAATATGAGAAATTCCAGGCCAGAGATATGTTCGATACTTGCAGTTATGGTGGTAAAAAGGTTTTCGGCTAGGTCTAAAGACCTCAAGGAGGGTAAGCAATCAATATCTCGGGGAATTTCTCCTTCTAGAAGACTACAGCCACTCAGATCCAACTCTGTCAAAGAGGATAGCCCTGAAAATGAAGGCAACCGCAAACGTCTAGAGTTGAGAGCTCTTCTCAACGTACGCGTCAGTGTCCTCCAAGAATTTTGTGGCCTCCTTTTACTAACATGAAAGTGTAACTTTTTCAGATTTTGTAAGAATCTCAAGTTAGATGGGAGGTGTGTTATGGCACTTTCACTAATATCAAGCTCCTCTAAGCCCTCTAAGCCCCCAATGCTCTTAGGCAGCTCTTCAAGATTTGAACATCCACACAAATTAAGAACTGTAAGAGCTTTTAGATTACCTACACTATATGGAAGTCCCGTGAGGTTTTCACAGTCACCCAAGTCAAGTAGACCGAGTCTTTCTAGATTTCCAATTGAAGGATGAACCTGAGATAATGCTTTGCAACCTTTGAGAATTAGCCTCTCTAGATTTGGGACATATATGAAGTTTGGAGTCTCCACAAATAATTTGGAACCATTGAGGTTGATAACTTTTAACTTCTCTAAGACCTGCATCTAGAAAAAATCGGTTGAACAATTTTATTAGCTTGTTAAACATAATAAAGCGTCAAATGAAGCATACACATGCATGAGTACTAATTCCAACCTTTTCCCCTCTCCAGAGGCTGCAAAGGAGGCTATCCTGCATATGGAGTTCGACAAGGTTCTTTGGAAGAAAACTTGGTGGAAATGATTTAAGATTGCAGTTGTCCCATCTTAGCAGGCATAGTTCATTTGAAAGGTGCTTGAGCCCAGAAGAGAGGTGGATGGCACGAATGTCAAGCAATCTTAAGTTAGTCATGTTTGTGAAGGACTCTCCATTCAAGCGCACTATTCTATGGTCCTCAGATTGCAAGACTATGGCTTTTACTTTTCTAGTTCCCTGACAAACAACTCATATAGTGTCAATACCTGACTAGCAAGTTTTGCAAGTTATTTTTTCCTATATCAAACAAGCATGCTTGCAAATTAATTTTGCAGATACTAACCGAGTTTTTTGACAGAATATGGCATACATCCTCAAAAAGCCAGACTCGACTTCGTTCTCCTGGCTCTTCAAGTGACTCTCGACTAACAATTTCCCAAGCCATCTCTTGTAGCAAATCATGCATCCACAGTTTGTTGCCCACAATTTGGATAAGAGATTTATCAACAAGGACTTCGATTCCAATATCTGCGTACAAGCCGCAATTGTCTAGAACTTCTGTAATATAAGGTTTCTCCTTTCCCTTGAAAAAACAGGCAATATCTAGGAAAATCTCCTTCTCTTTTTGTTGCAGTCCATCATAACTTAACCTAAGCCGGTCAAAAATTTTCTCTTCTGGACATTCTTTGAGTCTGGCCAGCGCACTCTTCCATTGCATCAAGCTCCTACAAGCCAAAAAGGAACCTAAGACATCAAGGGCTAGAGGAAGGCCATCAGAGTATCCAATAACCTGTTTCACGAGCTCATTGAACTCTGCTGGAGGATGGTTACTTCTAAAAGCTTTCAAACAAAATAGTTGGAGAGCCTCACTAAAGGATAGTTCCTCCACCTTATATACGGAATTTACTCCATAATGGAGAAGCAAATGTTCATCTCTAGTTGTTATAATGATCCTACTCCCACGTCCAAACCAATCAAAACCTCCTGCTAATTTTTCCAACTGCTCCTTTTCATCCACGTCATCAAGTATAACAAGAACTTTTTTATGTCGTAGCCGTTCTTTTATCATGTTTGTTCCTCTGTGATCATCCTTGATTCTTAAATTGTCGTCTTGGAGAATATCACCGAGAAACTGGTTTTGTAGATATACCAGACCAATCTTTTTTGAAATTTCTCTTACATTGGCAAGAAAACATCCATCATCAAATTGGCCGCAAATTTTGTCATAAACTGCTCGTGCAACAGTTGTTTTGCCTATGCCACCCATTCCCCATATGCCAATACTGCGTACATCGCTCTCGTCCAAGCATAAAGATTCGACTACATTTGCAACACGGGAAGGCATTCCCACAAGATTGCCTACACCATAGGACAGCCGGGGACCCAATTTATCTTTGATTTCTCCAACGATTTGCCGAATGAACTGTGTCTCATATCTACAATGAAGAAATCCAGATGATTAGTTCCCCAGGGAGCATTGAGGCAGTGTAGTTTTGGAGGAGTTAATAATATATTCTGGTTCAGATGAACTAACACAATACAGAGTATGATAGTCATGACATTCATGGCATACTAAACTTAAAGAAAATAAATAATTTCAAGTTAGTGGAAGAGAGGCCTACCCATCTTTCAATTCTCTTCCGGCAAGACCAGCTACTTTACTTAGTGCATCCTTCCACCTCTTTATATCTCCCCTGTCGCCAGTATAAGTTTCCTCAGTTTTAGCAAAGCCTCTCCCAAAGTTTCCCCTCAATTTCCGTATGTCAGATGGATCGAACTTGTAGAAGATTGGTATCACTGATCCTTCATTGATATCTTTGCACTCCACAGCCTTAGCAACTTCTTCCAGGCACCAAGTAGAAGAAGCGTAGTTTTCAGAGAATATCACTAGTGCATATCTTGATTGCTCTATTGCCCTTAATATTTCTAGTTTAATACATTTTCCCCTCTGAAGATGTCGGTGGTGATCATCTCGAAAGGCCACGATTCCTCTTCGCCACAGATGATCGTGCAAATGGTCAACAAAATTTTTGCGGGTATCCTCACCTCTGAAACTCAGGAAGACATCATACTTGTATTGACACTGTTCGTTTTCTGGCCTTGGGAAAGATGCCATATCTTCTTGGACAAATTTTGTAAAGACAAGAGAAATAAATGCACCTTGTCCTTATAGGAGTCCTCAGAAACAAATCGGGCTTGTGTTGGCAATTCAACAATGATGAGGAGATTTCAGGGAGTTATATAGAAGCACTGCGTCCAATCTCATACTTCCATTCCAGGGCCGAAGGAGATGATTGAGTACAAGTAATCGCCCTTTGCCTGATCATTTGATTTGATGAATTACTGTATATCACCCCAAAAAAATAGAAAAATAGAGAGCAAGAAGAGAGTATCAGGCATCCCGTGAAAGCTGAGCGTAAGTTTACCGAAGGTTAGAGGCTTAATCTCGACTGATTCCTTATTTGGGAACATCAACCATCAATTTGCAAAGCAAAGTAACAAAACAAAAATGGAAGCGACTCTAAAAAATGGAACTTCTCAGGCAATTGGAGCACTTCTAAGAGCAGAAAATGGTCAGATCGGCACAAAATCAACGCGCATTTAATGTCACGGAGATTCTTGGAAGAAGATAATCAAAGGAAATGGCAGTTTGCCCATCTGGAGCTAAGAAACGGTGAAATACGCGCGAAAAATTAACAAACGAGGAGCGGCTAAACTCAGAAACAAGCAGAGGACACAGAAAACCTCGAGAATGGAAGAAGCTTGAGCCCGAACGAAGAGACAACTGCAGAAGCCGGTCGAAGCTGTCGAGACTTTGAGCTTGAGATTAAAGACTACGATCCAGCGGAAGCTGTTCATCCGAAGGATTGCCAAGTCAAGTCAAGTCAACCCCCTCACCAGAAAAGATGATTGTTTATTGTTTTGCCGATTATTTTATTTGTATGATACTTCGTGGATAATAAATGAATGGTTTTTCTTATCCGCCAAACCAGAGAGTCCTTGGTCCCACGCGCCCCTGTCGCTTTGCTGGGTGATATGATGGATGGAAAGGGCGAACTTGCAAAATCATATATTTATATAAGTGCCCCGGTCAACGAATATTTAATTAGGGTAGTCTACAAGTGTGCAGGTGGGCCCGGTCAGATTCTCAGGAAATCATCGGACTTGTAATTTTATGCGCCTCTCTCACTTTCCCACTTTTGCTCTTTCGCTTCTCGTTATGTTTTGCAAGAAGGCATGATTTATCGAGAAGGACAAAACTACACTGCCATGGCCCGTATGTTGAAGTGGAACTATAAACTATTGTTGGTATGCTCTTTCTAAAAACTGAATCAAGCATATAATACTTAAGAGCCACAGATGAATTTTGTCGAGAAATTTTTTGGATGGAATTTAATCGTATTGGTGATATATATGGCAGCATGTTATGTTGTGGTTTCGATTTGATGCTTGTAATCAATGTATATGTGCACGGACCAATTCTATTTCGCTGTTTAATCACAACTAACGTGTTTTTTTTAGACTAAATTAGAATGAAGTGATTTTCAGGACTCAATAATAATGGATATGATTTTTGTGCCTCATCGCTATCGAACCATGATTGTAAGGTCTTCTTGACTCGAGCATAGGATAAGTTTGACACATGCTGGCTATCCTATATAACATTGTTTATGAGGTGGAGCATATCTTATGATTTGCTAGAATATACGTAATGCTTGTGAAATGAGTGAATGTGATGCCTACTCATTTCTAAAGCCGAATTATTCTTAGCATGACTTCATAGGAATAAAATGAAAAGCGAATAATGCTTAAAAAAGATCAAGGAAAAAAAATGAGAAACAGAGGAGGTTGCTCGCGCTTGGAGGTCGAGTCGAGCGACGAAACTCTCTCTGCTCGATCGTGCTTCCGGAGAGCATCGATCCGCCGCGAGCGAGCTAGCGAGAGAGAGAGCTCAGCAACGATGTCGGTGCAGGAGTATCTGGACAAGCACGTGCTCTCTCGCAAAAATCGAAGACGCCGTCAATGCCGCGGTTAGGGCCAAGACGCCTAATCCCGTCCTGTTCATCGTAAGACCTCTTCCTCTTCCTCTTCCTCTTCATCTCCTTCCTCTAAACCTCCTCTCTTTCCTCGAGGATCTTTTCCCGCTTTGTTTTCCGAGAAAATGCGGGAAAAAAGTTGCGCTGGCTGCGATTTCTGAAGCCGTGGCGGTTTTTGAGCTGAACAGACTCACGCAGACGTGAGAGTTGATCCCTCAGCTGATGCGTTGTCGTTGCTCAGCCGGATGATTTCGTTTCGCAGTGTAATCACATGAGAAAGGCGGTCCCGTCGGTCATAACGAAGACCAAAGCCAGGCAGATACTGGACAGCAGGGTCATTCGTACTGTCGAGGTGGACTTGAACACCCTCAGAAGGCGGCGTAGCCTACCAACTCCAGTTGCAAGTACAAACGCCTCCCTCTCTTCCATCTTCATCTTCAACCTCTCTCTCTCTCTCTCTGAAGCTCCACGGTCATGGCTGAGGACCCTCAGAACCCGCCTCCCGCTTTGGAGGCGCCGGCCCTGGCAGAGGAAGTCGTGGGGGTGGTTCCGACGCACCGCACGCAGCCGAAACGCCGGTCGCCGGAAAAGAGCCGCCGGAGAGGACGTGGCGAGGGCGCGGAGGCGGAGGCGGAAGAGAGAATCGTGAAGGCCTCCTGATTCGCTTCCTTCAAGGAAGAGACCAACGTCGTCGGGGAGCTCCCCGAGGCACAGAGGAAGGCCCTCGACGAGCTCAAAAGCCTCGTCCGGGAGGCTCTGAGCAAGCGCGAGTTCTCCGCTCAACCGTTGCAACCGGCTCCTAAGGAAGAAGAGGAGAAGAAGGAAGACAGAGGAGGCGGCGAAAACATCCGCGGAGGAGCCTGCGAAACCTGAAGCCGAGACGCGACGTTGACGCGTGTTTTGGACGAGTTATGCCCGGTCTTTATATCCTGCTCGTTCTTTGCCATCACGATCTCGCGATTTCAGCTGCAAGTTCCGACAGGTACGAATCAAGAGAAACTTAAGGAAAAGCCGATGGTTCGGAAGGTTTTAGGTATATGAAAGGCTTAGGGGTTAATATTACTGAAAAAAAAATTATAAATTGATATATTTGTGATAAATTTATTTTAAATTATTATTTTATCATAAAAAAATACCAAATCGATATATTTGTAAAAAATTTACCTCTAAATTGATTTTTTTATCATAAAAAAATCACAAACTGGTACACCTTTATTAATTTTCATTAAATTGAATTAACTTGTATATCCTACTAAAAACGGAGGGTAAAACTCTAAATTAGTACTATGTCATTTAACTGAGCAATTTGACGGTAAGACTTAACGAAAAAAGTGTCATTTAACCGATGCCCCTGCTCGCTCCTGTTCCCTCCAGCCTCGAAGCGACCGCCTTCCGCCCACCTTCTCGCCATACCCATGATTGCTCATCCTCTTTCCGTGCGTGCCTGTCTCCGAACAGGGTATTCGCGTTGCTCGCTTGGAAGCGGGACTAGCAGCCTGAGCCGGTCCTGAAGCCAACCATTGTCAAAGAAGTGTCACTAGGGCGGCCGGTCACGATTCGATCCGTCTCGGGCCCGCCTGCTGGCCGCCTTCATCTAGCCGAGTAGGGCCCTGTCACCCGAGCACACAAATGTGCTCCTTTTGCTCTGTTTTCGGGCTCGCCGGATCGGAGCTCGCGGCTCTTCGGTTCGCCCGAGTTCCGACCCGACCCCGGCGGGCTACGATTTGTTGTCTCTAGGCTTTGCTTGGTTGTTGTTTCTGCTTGGATTGTTGATTGATCTCCCGATCGAGCTTTCGTTAGCTTTTTTTTGGGCGCACCCTAGATGTTCGACGTTTTTGTCTAGGCCAGATCCGCGTAGATTTTCTTTGGTTTTGTGGGTTGGTCGTGGACAGCTTGAGGAAAGGGAAGGTTAACGGTGTTGGCACGGGTGGGTGTTGGAAGATGTCGGCATTAGGGCTACCTTGAACGGTGCCCGGTCGATGGGCCTGAGTTCTATCTTCCCGGCCAAGCTTGGTGGAAGCCGAGCCAAGTAGTCCGCCGGCGGTGGTCGACGCCGGCCGGAGGGAACGACCGGTAGAGGGTGGTGGTTCGATGACGGTGTGGCTGCTGGCTGCTTCGACCGGTGGTGTTTTTGGGTGAGATTTGAGGAAAGCCTGTTTCGGTGAAACAGAGAAGCTACCGGCGTTGTTCGGGGACGGAGAAGAATGCAAGGAAGAAGAAGATTTCGGTTCAATTCGGTTTTTCTAATGGTTCAGCTCGGTTTTTCAAAACCGAACTGTTGACACCCCTGGTTGTACCGGTTTGAAATTTAATTTGAGATAAATTTGTCACAGGTTTACTTTATTCATGATATTAACCCAAAGGTTTGTACTATACCACCTGACTAAAAAATCATCAAAATTTGCTGGAATTTTTTTATTCCCCCTTTCCTCTTCCTTTTGTTTTCTCTCATGTACCTTTTTCTACCTGCAGAGTTCTGTCATCGCGGGAATTACATTCTTATTTTGATATAAGCCATCTGTCACATGTGACACTACTGTTATTGCTAAAGAATGGTGTCAAGATAGACCAATTCGATCTTGGAAAAGTTAAGAGAGGAGATGAAAGTCATGCAACTTTAATGAATTGTTTTGCTTCTTTTTGTAGACTAACATCCTGTGAATTTTTTTATATGGGGCCAGGATTTTTTTGTTGAAGGTTAAAATTATCTAGAAAGACTGATGATATGATTTTTCTGAAGTTTTCTTTTTTTTTCACTGACCCTAGATTTTTTTTTTCCGTCGTTTGATATGTTCTTTATTTTTTTTTTAGTTCGTGAATGTTATTGGTACCGTCCTATTTTAGTTAAGTCTTAAATCTCGGCGATCTTACTTATTCCTAATGCATGCTATCCTCTTTTCTAATCCACTATTTATTTTTATCGAAGTATGGCATCTCGCCAAAAAGACTGATGCAGAACACTGACTTAACGAATTTCTTTAAGGTCTTGACAATCAGCACAGATGGAGACAACAAGTTTAAATATAAGCAACTACCACTTACTTCATGTCTGAAGTGATATATTGCAGTGAAAAAAAAAAATATTGAGTTACTGCTTATATGTAAGAAATAACATTAAGTTCTTTGAGGAACTCTATTACCAGGTCTATGTCTCCACAGTACAAGCAAACAGTTATCCAATAACTGCTTTCCAATGGCATCCAGAGGTAATAGTTAGTTTAGTGCTTTACTTCTTGTTTGACAGTAATTTCGTTTGATTAGAAAACGCACATTGCTTCATTATGTAGTAGCTTTCGTACTGATCATATCAAGATTGGATGCATATTAAGCCTACTCAGGTAGATGATCCATCTGTTGCCATTTAACATGCCTGATATTACTCTTTTACCAAGTTAGCTTAAGAGAAGTTTAACTCGCATGACGAATTGACTTCATGATGATAATGTTGTGTTGGTGCCAAATAAAACATGCACCTTCTATAAAGTTCTGACACTACCGAATGCAGCATGTCATAAGAAAGAAGTTATCCCAGAATTGTGGTAGTTGAATATCTGAATGTAGAGATTTGGGCACTGGTGTAGCAATTTTTAGCTTTATCCATGATAATCCATATTAAATTAACTGCCTTCCTGCTGAGCACGTGATCATGATGTTGGGAGCGCGCAATAGAAGTCTGATACCTGCACCTGAGGATATCACCAAGAGGAAGCCAAAGGCCAAGCCTATTAACACATCTAATTGGATCTACTTTTACTTAAAAGTTTAAACTAATGAGTTATGAGCCAACTAGCATATATTAACTGCTCCGCACCACATCACATCAATTCTTAGATGTGAGACTTCTCTAAAACAACTCACTCGCACATGCATCCTAACACATGGATGATAAAATTCAACCTTTTCCTGTTTGGGCATTTTGAGGAAAATGACTTCTTGCTGTTGTAGATTCTAATACATATTGTTTGATACTCATTTCCTGCGATGTCTCCTTATTTTTTGCTATTTAATTTCTTTAGTGAAGACCTTGTGGCATAACTTGCCTGAGTCTCGCAGAATTGGTTAAGAAAATTTAGGAGACTTAAGTAATTTGAGTTTATCGTGTCAGCAGTTTGAGTTTATCGTGTCACAAGAGGACATGTTTTTTTTTTTTTTTAAAGGCTCTGACTTAAAGATGACTCATTTGCTTCAATATCCTACATATCTTAGGGAGCTAAATCTGTGATTGTCCTTGGGACTATATTTTCCACCTCTTCATGTCTGAAGTATGTTTAGACCTATTGCCTTGAGGTAACTTATTTGTTTTTTCGATGTTGTGCAGAAAAATGCTTTTGAATGCGATTTGTCCATGATACCACACTCAGATGATGCCATTCAGGTTACACAGCATGTAGCGAACTTCTTTGTAAGGACAGAATTTGTCATGTAATTTTATGCTGCAAAGTAAGTTGTGTTTGAAATTTCCGTGTTAAAGTTCTTAAATATCATGCATCATCCACAATTATGGTTGTATGAACTGTGCTTGTGGTTGAGTGTTTCCTTTTCACTCAGTTTGAAGGGAAAACACTTCTAATTTGAACTTTTTTTTTTCCTGTAGTGAGGTTAGGAAGTAATTGTTGAACTCATTTTTCTACGGCTTTGGTATATATCCTGAAGGTATAATCGTCCTAAACCCGACAGCAACAATATTGGGGACAAATAATACCTTAAAAATAATGGTCCTCATCACACATCGTAAAGTTCTGCCCACATTAACGGCTCATCAAGGTTCGTCGAGAAAAGCCTGTAAGAAAAGAACTGTTTCGGTGAGAAAGCAAAACACAAAAGGCAGCAAAAGTATTCCCCCGATATTTTGGTGATGTTGGTGCCGGTGGTGGTTTGGTAGGACTTGCATAGTTTTAGAGTTTTAGTAGTCTGTTAGGATCTTGAAAGGTCTAAACCAAGCACCGTCAATTGATCAAAATACTAGTTGCGAATTACCTTTTAGCAAATCATGAGGAGATGGTCGTTGAATTCTTCCAGGATTCCAATACACACACAGAAGCACCGCGTATGAACGACCTCCAGGATTTTCAAGGTCAGCCAGAAATTTACAGACCCCGCAGCTCACTATACCTTCATTCATTTTGTAAAGGTTCCTAAGTGTGGAAGGTACGAAGATAATATCACCCTTGCTTGGTTGTCGGAACTCACGGTAGATGCTATTCCAATCTCTGGGCGATAAGCTAGACCACCTGACCATAAACTCATCAAAATCTGTCGGATGCTGCTCGTAAACCCGATGAACACCACACTTTTTCACCTTTGAAAACGGCGTCGGTGATCCTAAGTGAAACATCAATGTGGTTTGACCACCGCCAATTAGTATCCCGTGGAAATAGCAAAGATGACACATTCCCAGCCAAGGCAACCTGAATTGAGAAATCCGATGGATAACTTAACTGTGGGATCTGGCCAATTTCCATCAACATATAAGTCACAAAAAATGAAGTGGGCATTTTCCAGGTCCTGACAAGAGTTGCAGTTGGTTTGTTCAAAAGAAGCGCACATGGCGAATCCTCTCCATTTATTGTCAAACCAATTAGGCGACATGTCTATGCTCAACAAAGTTCCATCTGTCCGGTAACTAAACCACTCAGGTATTTCACCTTCCAAACATGGAGACACCACATAAGTGTCAGGAAATCGTGTTGAATGGCAAATGATGTAACAATGCAAAGACAAGGAGTACTTTTACTGCAAGGTTAAATCAAGACCTTGCGGAAGCAAAGCAAAACCTGGAGTCGGGGACTATGCATATATTAAATGGTTAAATGGGTTTGATATCCTTCCCAATCTGAGGCACTTGTCAACCTCCTCAAAGATTATGCTTTCTGGAAGTCTTGGTAACACTTCAAGATTTTTGCACTGATTTAATATGAGAAATTCCAGGCCAGAGATATGGTTGATGCTTGCAGGTATGGTGGTAAAACTGTTCTCGGCTAGGTCTAAAGACCTCAAGGAGGGTAAGCAGCTAATATCACTGGGAATTTCTCCATCCCAAAGATTGCAGCCACTCATATACAACTCTGTCACAGAGGATAGCCTTGAAAATGAAGCAACTGCGGACGTCTAGAGTTCAAAGCTCTTCTCAACATACGTGTGATTGTCCTCCAAAAATTTTGCCGCCTTCCATTACTAACATGAAAGAGTAATTTTCTTCAGATTTATTACGAATGTCAAGTCGGATGGGAGATAAGTAATGATACTTTCACTAATATCAAGCTCCCCTAAGCAATTTAAGTTCCCCATGCTCTCAGGCAACTATTCAAGATTTGAACATCCAAACAGAATAAAATCTTTGAGAGATTTTAGATGACCTACTTGGCTACACCATCCGGAAGTCTTCTGAGGTTCACATGGTCACCGAAGTCAAGTATACGGAGTTTTCCTAGAATTCCAATCGAAGGATGAATAAGAGATAGTGTTTTGCAACCTTTGAGTATTAACCTCTCTAGAAGTGGGAAATTTATGAAGTTTGGAGCCTCAATGAATAATTCAGAATCATTAAGGTTGATGACTTTTAACTTTTCTAAGACCTGCATCAAGAAAAGATTGGTTGAAAATTTTTACTATCTTGTTAAACATATAACATGTCTGATGAAGCACACACATGCACGGATATTAATTCCAACCTCTTCCCCTCTCTAGAGGCTGGTAAGGAGGCCATCCCACATATTGAGTTCGAGAAGGTTCTTTAGAAGAAAACTGGGTGGAAATGACATAAGATTGCAGCTGTCCCTTTTGAGCAGGTGTGTTCATTTGAAAGGTGCTTAACCCGAGAAGAGAGGTGGATGGCATGAACATCAAGAATTCTTAAATTTGTCATGATTGTGAGGGACTCTGGGTTCAAGCACACTCTTCTTTAGCCACCGGATTGCAAGACTGTGCCTTTAACTTTTCTATTTGAAATTAAACCAAATTTATAAAAAAAAAAAGCGTTGAGATTACTAAGTTAAACAATGACAATAGAGGAGTTGTCCTTGTCAATTAGTTATCGCGTTATCGATATTCCAAAATTGATATACACATTGGAGAGAAGTCATCATATAGCGTTATTTTTAAGATGTCTGTTCGTGTTTCTGTGTTTTGTCTATTTGTGTCTTGAGGTCTATTGTAAGTTTCTATGACTTTATCTCTTCGGAACGCTAGTTATATTTACGAGGAAGAGCAAAAGTCATGTTGAAATTTTGTAATAGTTTTTGGTTAAGGTAAATTATCGTGTGAGTTGCTGAGTGTTTCAAATACTCCCATCAATTTATTATCAGAGCACGCGGTGCCCCGAAATCTGGAAATACCTCTGGATCCCCCTGCTGATCTCCTTCTCCAAGGAGCTAGCCCTAGGCGAGGCGCTGCCGGGGATCCTCCTGCCGGGCCAGCTCGAGAATGAGGCGGCGGCGTCGGTCGCGAGCGGCGCCGTCGTCCCGAGCTGCCCCGCGGCCGACCCCAAGCTCAACTTCCGGCCGGTGATCGGGATCCTCAGCCACCCGGGGGACGACGCCTCCGGCAGGCTCAACCACGCGTCCAACGCCTCGTACATCGCCGCGTCGTACGTGAAGTTCGTCGAGTCCGCCGGCGCCAGGGTGATTCCGTTGATTTATAACGAGCCGCGGGAGGTTCTCCTCGAGGTAGAAACCCGTGGAATCGAAGTGTTTGTGGACTCTGGACCTTCGTAGCTCGCGTATAGTTGATTGAGCTTAATTACCTTGCCATCCTTGAAAATCGATCACCTCTTGCTTGTAAAATTAGAGACTAAAGCATAACACACTTCCTTCGCAACTCCGAGTAAATCCGTCCACGAAAACATGGATCTAAACGTTGGCTTTGCGAGGGGAAATTCACCAGATTGTTATTACTGTGACAAAATGATGTTTGGGGTGGATTAGTAGTATCATCTTTGCCTAACTTGGCGAGGATTGTTGTGGAAGAGGGGGGATTTAGCATTCTCCATTTCTTAATGGTTGAAAATTGATCATGAGAGACAAATCGCGTTTCTTCATGGCGTGCAAGCAACACGTGCATCCTCCCTCACATGTGTGGATGAGTGGAGTTAATGTTTTATGTATCCTCTTTGAGGAGTTTACATGAGTGATGGGTATAATGTTGGAGGAGTGTGGCTTCTTTCGAGTTGTGTTTGTATAGATTTTATGGCCGGGTTTATTTTTAGACGACCCAACTTTGTTTTTCATTTCTAGATGCTGATATTTGGTTGAAATGCAGAAGCTCAACATGGTTAATGGAGTGCTCTTTACTGGTGGGTGGGCTAAAACCGGATTGTATTATGAGACTGTGAAGGCAATTTTCAAGGTGTTTTTATGATTGATACACCTAAATATTTCTAAGATGTTGTGTTTCTATTTATTGGTTGGAGGCAGAGCTTCATCAATTTTGTATTGACTGTTTTCGTGCAATAAAATTTTTCTAAGAATAATGTGCTGTTCCTCATTCAAAAACTTTAATTCCATTGCTCCAAGACACATGAGCATTCTCACTGCCTTGGGAGAGAATAGATCATTTTTATATGCTTTCAATGAGTGTCCTGTACATTTTTGCTTTGCAATTTTTAGATGTGCTCTTTGCCAATTGTTTGCAGAAAGTTTTGGCAAAGAATGATGCTGGTGACCACTTCCCATTGTATGCCATCTGCTTGGGCTTTGAACTATTGACAATGATAATCAGCAAGGTAAGTCTGTCCCTTGTCACCTTTTTGAATTGTCTGTCAATGCTTTCAGTCCTTTTGGTTGCGTATTTTCTCTTTTCTAATGCAAAAGTCACTTTACATGGTCTGTTCTTTAAACAAAAAAATTTTCTTTTCACCTTTTATCTTTTATGAGGTATTGTGCCAGAAAAAAACTTCTGTCCTCCCGTGGCTTGACTTAGCACACTTGACTGCTTATCATCAAACTTGAAAGCATAAGTCATCACTGCAAGGTTGAGATTGCCATTGCTTTAACCTTGACGAGCATGGCGGTTATTTCACATCCAACCAATTGTGTTCAAATAATCCCTCAAGGTTTAAGTTGCTTCATCCATGTCAAACGGATAAATTCTGAATGATTTACAGAAAGTGTAGTTCATAGTATAAAGAGGAAAGTGGAAAAATCTCTTGAGGATAATTTAACAGTTCCCTAATGACAGGACAAAAGCATTCTCGAGGAATTTAATGCTGCAGATCAAGCATCCACTCTACAATTTATGAGAAAAACAAACATTGAAGGAACAGTATTTCAAAGGTATGGTTGACCCTAGTAAGCTTTCACTGTCAACTTTTAAGTACTAACGCATATAAAGACAGATAAAGCTGTATTCTTTTTTAATTGACAGCAAGCAGGATATCTGTATGCTTCCAGTTGGCTTCTTATACTCTATGAGAAAATCAATTTGGATTTATGTACTTTAGTATATGATGCTGATTATGTAGCCATGGAATAAAATATTGCTGGAAAGAGAAATGTGGATTACATCAAATTATTACGGATGATTGTCCTGGTATACCAAAAGTGGTTATTGGAGTAGAAGATGCGTGGTTACTTTGTATAAGGCATCTGTTGCTTGATATAGTGATGCATAATCACCTATAGATGTAGTTCTAACTTCCATCTATCCACTGTTTTGCAGATTTCCGCCAGATTTGCTTAAAAAGTTGAGTACAAATTGCCTTGTCATGCAAAATCATCATGTGAGTTGTAAGACTTTAGTAGCCTGCTGGTTTTAATTGAGGCTACTAAGTGGAATTTGTTTGATTCCCCCGTTTCCTCTTCCTTTTGTTTTCTCTCATGTACCTCTTTCTTCCAGCAGAGTGTTATCATCGCAGGAACTACATTTTTATTTTAATATAAGCCATCTGTTACACGTGACACGACCATTACTGTTAGAGAATGCTGTCTAGATAGACCAGTTAGATCCTGGAAAAGTTAAAAGAGGAGATATAAGTCATGCAACTTTAATGCATTGTTTTGCTTGTTTTTGTAGACTAACATCCTATGAGTTTTTTATATGGGTCCAGTAGTTTCTTGATGGCTAAAAATGGCTAAAAGGGCTAATGATATGATTTTTTGCTGAAGGTTTTTTTTTTTTATACTGGCCCAGGATTTTTTTTTTCCCCGTTGCATGTTATGTTATATTTTTTATTTCAAGAGTGTGATTGGGACCGGTCTATTTTAATTAAGACAAATCTCAGTCATCTCACCTATTCTTGATGAATGCAATCCTCTTTTCTAATCCAAATGTTCATCTGTGTTGCAGTATGGCATCTCGCCAGAAAGACTGATGCAGAACACTGACTTAACGAATTTCTTTAAGGTCTTGACAACCAGCACGGATGGAGACAACGAGGTTGAATATAACGAACTACCTCTTACGTCATGTCTGAAGTGATATATTGCAGTGAAAAAAATATTCTGTGTTACTGCTTATTTCAGTTATTTGTGAGAATAACATTAAGGTCTTTGAGGAACTCTATTACCAGGTCTATGTCTCCACAGTCCAAGCACACAGTTACCCTGTAACTGCTTTCCAATGGCATCCAGAGGTAATAGTTAGTTTCATGCTTTTCTTCTTGTTCAACACCAATCTCATTTGATTAGGAAAGGCACATTGCTTCATGTAGTAGCTTTCATACTGATCATCTCGCTATTGGATGCATATTAAGCCTATTCAGGTAGATGATCCATCATAACATGCCAGACTTTAATTTGTTATTTGGCAAATATAACTTGGTTGGCTTTTTATGTAGTTCGTTGCCATTCAAAATTCCTGATATAACTCTTTTGCCAAGTTAGCTCAAAAGGAAAAATAATTTGCACAACAATTTGACTGCATGATGGTAATGCTGGGTTGGTGCCACACGAAACATGCACCTTCTATAGGGTTCTGACACTACTGAATGCAGCATCATGAGAAAGAGGTTACCCAAAAATCGTGCTAGTAGAATTTCTGAACGTAGAGATTTGGGCTCTGGTCTAGCAGTTTTTAGCTTTATCGAAGACAATACATATTAAATTCATTGCCTTCCTGCTGAGCACACGATCATGGACTATGAATTCAATCTTTTCCTTTCTGGGCATTTTGAAGAAATTGACTTCTTGCTCTTGTAGATTCTAATACATATTGTTCAATTTCTTTGGTGAAGAGCTTGTCGCATAACTTGCTTGAGTCTCACAGAATTGCTTAGGCAAAATTTAGGAGACTAGGCAATTTGAGTTTATCATGTTATAGAGGACATGATCCTTTTTTTAATATTTTATTTTTTTATGGCTTAGACTTAAACATGATTCATTTGCATAAATATCTTAGGGAGCTATATCGGTTATTGTTCTTGGGATTGTATTTTCCACCTCTTCATATCTGTGAGGTATGTTTAGACTTACTGCCTTGGAGGTAACTTTTATGGCTTTCTCGATGTTGTGCAGAAAAATGCTTTTGAATGGGGTCTGTCTATGATACCACACTCAGATGATGCTATTCAAGTCACACAGCATGTAGCAAACTTCTTTGTCAGGTCAGAATTTGTCGAGTAATTTCATGCTGCAGAGCAAGTTGCGTTTGAAATTTCCATGTCAAAGTTCTTAAATATCTTGTATCATACACAGTTATGGTTACACAGACTTGTGCTTGTGGTCAAGTGTTTGCTTTTCACTCACTTTGAAGGGAAAAAACTTCTAATCCGAACTTTTTATCTTGTAGCGAGGCTAGGAAGTCAGTAAACCAGGCTTCTGCTCGGAAAGTGCTTGACAATCTGATATATAATTATAGTCCCATGTATTGTGGGAAAGCAGAGTAAGCCCTGATGCTATCAATTCAGTGCTTATCTTCATCAGTTTTGCACATAAATTATGTGATTTAACAACAGTAGTGTTAAATTTGTATGACTAGGAAGGGATATGACGAGGTTTATATCTTCATGTGACTGCGAAGCCCCCATTTTTTTATGGGTGTCAAGACTCATATGCTGAAGAAGGCGACGTACCAAATTGCTTGAAATCAGAAATTAGCTCTTCATGTAAATGAGATCATGAGATGTATGGACATTATTCTTTTAATGGCAAGTGTTGAACATTGTCCTAGTCATCTGAACTTGAGCTGCGCATATGATTTGTTGCCTGTAAACTAATCGTTGACTTTGTGTCGTGATGAATCAATCAATGGACGGGTAGGGTCTCATCTTTATGCTTGTAATTTCTTCGATAGATCGGAAGATGCCTCAGATCGAGTATTGTTTTGTTGTCATATATGTGTGCTCAAAGCATGGAAAACACAATAATAAAGATTTATTTTCCCTGATTCCCCAATGAAGTGCATATAGCGCCCTATAAAGTCATTAAAATGGAAAAAGGAAGCTATATAAAGCCCTAAAGAACCTCAAATTGTAAAAGACAAGATTCTTCATTCGGCTTGGAGAAGAATCTTAATCTTTAGGACTTTCATTCGATTTGCGACTATTCATTTTTGCCAAGAGTTAGTAGAAGAATCGATTTATTTATTTATTCTGATGAGTTTTGATGGACAACGGAGTCATCTGACCAAAAGAAAAAAAAGGGCGTCATCAATATTTGTCGTAGTTCTTGCTCAGTGTTGCGAGATTTGTCGCCGTGATTCCCACAGCATCCATTGCCGCTCACTGCTTGGATCTGGCGAGTGTTGGCAGGGTGGTCCAAGGCTCAGGGGTGAGGGTGAAGGGCGGTGACCGGTGGGGCGAGAGGTTTAGAACGTGGGTAATTTAGGGTTAAGTTTTTTTTTTTTTTTACAGGAGGATGGTATAGCGTTTTGTTTATTTTTAAATTTTGTATTGTTTTGTTAACTTGGTATTTAGGTATTGTCAGATAAAAATTATGAGCGTGTCATGGCACAAAAGATGTATATTAGAGATTCAGTTAGCAGTTCGACGGTCCACATCGACAAATATCCATCAATAGTAAAATAGTTTAACGAAAAGATTGACATTATTTTATTTTGAAAAAGTAGAAACTTTTGATTTTAAAAAAATTATAAGGAAGATTTTGTTTTAACGATAACAACAAATGAAGTACATTAACTATTTGTAACCCTTCATTTGTTTTGCATTAAATAAATAATTTACAAAATACTTTTCTCCAAATGATCGCTTACATCGCGTAAAATAATTAGTTAAGAAAATTATTATCATTATAGACAATAATTTATGTTTAACTATTTTTGTGGATGATAAAAATATTTCTTGTTTATTTATATTTGCAAACAATATAAGGGATCAAAATTGGGAAAATGTGTTTTAAATCATTTATCTTTAACGAAATAAATAGAGCTTAAGGCATAAATGAACTTGACGCAGGAGCTGGTGGAATAATATTACTAGAAAAAATTTTCGATGCCGATGACTTCTTTGATTGATCGGAAGATGAATTAGATTGAATATTAGTATTAGCCACATTTAGTGTACGTAGCTCTTGAGAACCCTATGAGAGTTAATAACAAAGCCTTGTTTAAATTTTACATTATACGGCTCTTGTCCTTATTTTCCTCGTTCTTTATTTATTGTTTTTGCTTGATTTAATTTTTATTGCTTGAGCAACCATGCATAATATCATTTATGTGTTGAGACTTACAAAACAAAATTGAAGAGATTTTGTGTATACTGTTGTCATAAAAGAGATAAGGCACCAGAAGAATGCTAAATTTCATATAGAGCAACCAAGTATCCAGACTTGTGAATCTTCGATTCATAATAGTGAGGATGACTCCCTTGCCTTACACTGTTCATAACCGATCCATTATATGTTAGTGGCGTCTCCCAAGTAAATTAAACTAAGTAATTAAAAAAGAAAATCAAGTTATAATTGATGAAGCTTAGGAGAATCAACGCTAATTGTAGGCGCCACCTCATGTGTACAACCATTCAAGCCACCTCCCTTAGAGATCTCACCTTGGGAGGTTCATGACAACTCTATCGTGAAAATAACGCAAAACTAATGGATTTTGTAATTCAAGTTTAATGCAAGAAAAAGAAATTACCAGAAAAATCAACAAAGAATAATAAGATCACTAGAGATTTACATGGTTCGTTCTAAATGTTAGTACATACTTTACACTAAGAGCCAACTACCAATAAATCCACTATGAATTTGAAAAGTATAGAATTTACCATTGTTTGACCACTCAAGTGTTTTCCAGCCCTTAATCTCAATCAAAACAAATTGTTAATTGTTATCTCACATTTTTTCACAAAGAACTCATTCAGAAAATTCAGAGAGAAAATTCAAACATACCTCTTATTGCATAATAATCGAATAGAATTTCATCTCTGAATATATATATATATATATATATATATATATATATATATATATATATAACGGCACTTATCTTCGAATTAATATCAATTTTCAAAAGAGAGGACATAAACAAACGGTAACTGTCAGGTTCAAGACGATGGTAGCTTAGCAACATCCATTATGCTCTTGTAATGGCTTGGTATAAATCTGGAAAGAGAAGATTTTTTAGACATATCAATCTCCCGTGATGAGTATGCAAAGGAAACAAAGGCAAATACAAAAGCTAAAGAAAGAGATGGAAGAACTCGTCATATTTAAATTTTCCTACCCTGGAAAAAAAAAAAGTACAAGTGTCGCCTCACCTGATAAAAGAAAAATTAATGGCATGTAGGGATTTAATAATCCGTAAGGTTTACAGAAAAAGCTCGTTAGGGTTCTTGGCCTCCTTGGGCGCCACAAGGGAAAGACATTTAGCCAATAAAAACTCAATTACATGGAGAGGGTTTTACAATTAGTAAATTAGCAATACATTACAATTTGTATTTGGAACGGTAATTTAAAAAAAAAATAGTCAAAGTAAAATATAGTCAGTAGGAAAATTGAAAATTATGGATTGGTTCAAAAAGTTAAAGAAGTGAAACTAGTATTTGATCAAAATATACATTCTAGTATTAAAAAATGGCTTAAGTTTCTCAAAAACAAAGAATCCACTTACACTACACGTGGAATGCTGATCGCATTTTACGGTTCTTCTAGAACCTGTAAGAAAGATTTTGTTATGGTGAGTCAGCAAAACACAAAAGCAGGCAAAAATTATTCCCCTGATTATTTTGGAGAGGTTGGTGCCGCTGGTGATATTCTAGAATTTTAGGTAGGATTAACATGAGTTTTCATAGTCTATTTGGATTTCAAAAGGTCTAACTCAAGCCCCGACAATTTTGATCAAATCTAGTAGCGATTACCTTCAATTGGATTCATCATCGGAATCATCATCAGACACTTGTCGAAGTTCTGGAGGTTGCTCAGGGACATCTAGTATGTTCTCGCAATGTCTTCGAGTAGATTTGGAAAGAGATGATTTTATAGACAGATCAAACTCCCTTGATGAGTGTGCAAAGGAAAAAAAAGGTAAATACAAAAGCCAAAGAAAGAGATGGAAGAACTCGTCATATTTAAATTCTCCCACTCTTGGAAAAAAACCGTACAAGTTTGCAGACACTCGTCGACAAAAACTCGAAATGGAGTTGGCAGCCAGGAAAGAGATTATGGGAGCTCATTCCATTGACTCAATTACACGTAGAGGGTTTTATTTTTATACTAGCCTAAAACTCTAATCGTAGATTAGTAATACATTACAATTTGTATTTGGAACTGTAATTACAGAGAGAATAGTCAGTAGGAAAATTGAAAATTATGGATTGGTCCAAAAAGTTAAAAAAATGAAATTAGTATTTGAACAAAATATACATTCTAGTATTAACGTGTGGCATAAGTTTCTCAAAAACAAAGAATCCACTTATGTTACACGTGGAATCTTCGCCATGAAACTACATAGAGCTGACCACATTTGATGGCTATTCGAGAACCTATAAGAAAGATTTTGTTATGGTGAGAAAGCGAAACACAAAAGCCAGCAAAATTTATTCCCCTGATTATTTTGGAGATGGTGGTGTCAGTGGTGATATTCTAGAATTTTAGGTTACGATTAACATGAGTTTTCATAGTCTATTTGGATTTCGAAAGGTCTAACCCAAGGCCCGGCAATTGATCAAATCTAGTAGTGATTACCTTCTATTCAAATCACGAACAGACTGTGGTCCCCATTCCGAATGATACCAAATCAGATATTGATACTGATCGAGTAAATTATTTGGATGGAGTCGGTTGGACTGAACCTCACAGACCCCACAGCTCATTACATCTTCATTCACTTTGTACAGGCCCTGATCAATGGAACATCTGTAGACACAACCAACCTCCCTTGGTGGTTTTTTTTTTTTTTTTTTGGGCGAAAGCAGGAAGACGATTCATTAAACTGACATCAAAAGTATAACAGTTGAAAGCATCAATACATAAAAGGTCGACTAAAAAGGGAGGGGGAAAGCAGGCCAATTAGAGGGAAGAATATGAAGCCCGTGGGCCTTGGCGGCTCAGTCAGCCACGCCATTCACCTCCCGTCGACAGTGCTGCACGATTAGGGTTGGGAAGAGATGGAGGAGTGCGGCTGCTTCAGCAAAGAGAGCTCGATTTTCCCAGGGAGTGCGGCTAGGATCCTGAAGCGTCAGCACCATCTCCTGGCAGTCCGACTCAGAAATAAGGTGATCTTCAGATCTCCCTCTTTCCGGCAGATAACGGAGTGAAAATAGAGGGCTTGAATTTCTGTTTGCAGGGCAGAGGCGGCTTTAATAGTGCGAGAGAAGCCATCAATCAGCTTTCCTGATGAATCCCGACAAACACAGGTGATTGATCCTTCGTGAGAGGCCGTTGGAAAGGAACCATCAATGTTTACCTTCAACACACCCGGAACAGGGGGACACCATCTCTGAAGCAACGCTTGAGCTCGAGGATGGTGACTCAGCGACGATTCGGGTCTCAATCGATTAGATCCATCGAAGGTGAGGGTCTCTGGGATAGCTTGACTCAGATCTGATATTTGGTTATGGACTGGATGCTGTTGGTGCGAGTTTTGTTGCAGGGTCTTCAGGAGGCAGCTCTGATAAGGTCAAGCTTGGGCAATGGCAGTAAAAATAACCTGGTCAGGGTTGGGGGTTCTCCGGCGGAAGATAAAGTCATTGCGAGCTTTCCATATATGCCACAGCACGGATGTAATTGTCGCCAAATCCGGTAAGTTATTTGGTGTGTCTAGAATCTTCAATAACCACGCATCAAATCTGTGAGTCTGATGTTGTTGAATATTAAGTTGAATCTGTGGGTGGCACCAGACTGCTTTGGTCCACGGGCAATGTAAGAAAAGATGATCTGTGGATTCCGGGGTAGGGTTGGTACTGCTATGTTCACATAATCTGCATATCAAATATAAAATAACATGTCGGCGATGAAGATTATCACCTCTTGCTAGGGCATTTTGGCACAAAGACCAGAGGAATATATGTAATTTAGGACTAGTTTGCACTTTCCAGATTGTAGTCCAAACTCGTCTAGGAGTAGTGAATGAAGAGGATGCCTTGCTCTGAACTGTTCTGTTCTCGCCTGATCTTATGAAGTTATATCCGCTTTTTACTGTATAAATACCATTGCGTCTGCCCGTCCACATTAGTTGATCCTCAGTGTACTGAGGCAGAAGTTGAATGCTGAGAATTTCTTCTGTGATTCTATCATCAAAACTACTTCTAAGTAAGGATAGATTCCAGGATTGTTCTGGTATAATAAAATCAGCGACCATAGAAGGTTCCTCACGAGGTGCAGGGCCGCCTATGATACCTGTAGAAAGCCACTTATCCTCTCTAATTCGAATTTGCTGACCATTACCCACTGACCACTGTAGGTTGTTTAAAATAGAATCCCGACCTTGCAAAACACTTTGCCATCTCCAAGAGGGTCTAGCGCCTCTATCGGCATCCCAGAACCTGATCATAATTCGAGGGGAATGAGCTAGACCACCTAGCTAGAATATCATAAAACTCTGTTGAACGCTGGTCATAAAGAAGATGAACACCACACTTTTCCACCTTTAACCTAGGGTTGGTGATCGTAAATGTAGCGACAATAAGGTTTGACATCGTCTCCCAATTTGTATCACATGGAAATTGAGTATCTAACACATGACCTAGCCAAAGGCAACCTGAATTGACAAATCTGATGGGAAACTTAAATGGGGGACCCAGCTGATATCCATGAGAATGGAACCTACATAAAATGAAGTGGTCATTTTCCAGGTCTTGACAGGGGCTGCTATTGATTCGTTTAAAAGATGCGCAGATGGCAAATCCTCTCCAGCTACGGTCATGCCAATTAGGGGGCATGTCTATGTCCAACCAAGGTCCAACTACTTGGTAGTTGAACCACTCGGGTATTTCACATTGCAGACATGGAAACACCACATAAGTTCCTTCAACATATCTTTTGGAACAAAGAAAGATGTAATGATGCAACGATAAGGAGTACTTCTGTTGCAAAGTTAAATCAGGATCTTGAGGAAGCAAATTGAAGCAGTTAATGAAGCAAATTCCTAAGTCATCTGGGTATATAATGAATGGGTTTGATATCCTTTCCAATCTGAGGCAATTATCAATCACCACAACTAGTGTGCTTTCCGGAAGTCTTGGTAACACTTCAAGCTTTTTGGAACGATTTATCTTGAGAATTTGCAGGCTAGAGATATGTTCGATACTTGTAGTAATGGTGGTAAAAAAGTTTTCGTCTACGTTTAAAGACCTCAAGGAGGTTAAGGAGTTAATATCACTATAAATTTCTCCTTCCAGAAGACCGCAGCCACTCAAATTTAACTCTGTCAAAGAGGATAGTCCTAAAAATGAAGACAACTGTGGACGTCTAAAGTTCAGAGCTCTTCTCAACGCACACGTTAGTGTCCTCCAAAAATTTTGTGGCCTTTTACTAACATGAATGCGTAACTTTTTCAAATTTTGTAAGAATGTCAAGCTCAACGGAAGTTGTGTTATGGCACTAATATCAAGCTCCTCTAAGCACTCTAAGCCCCTGATGCTCTCAGGCAGTTCTTCAAGATTGGAACATCCAGACAGATTAAGAACTCTGAGAGCTTTTAGATTACCTATACTATCTGGAAGTCCCGTGAGATTTTCACAGTCACTCAAGTCAAGTAGACTGAGTCTTTCTAGATATCTGATTGAAGGATGAACCTGAGATAATGCTTTGCAACCTTTGAGAATTAGCCTCTCTAGATTTGGGACATTTTTGAAGTTCGGAGTCTCCATGAATAATTTGGAACCATTGAGGTTGATAACTTTTAACTTCTCAAAGACCTGCATCTTGAAAAAATTGGTTGAACATTAGCTTGTTAAACATAATAAAGCATCTGATGAAGCATACACATGCATGAGTACTGATTCCAACCTTTTCCCCTTTCCAAAGGCTGCAAAGGAGGCTATCCTGCATATGGAGTTTGATAAGATTCTTTGGAAGAAAACTTGGTGGAAATGATTTAAGATTGTAGTTGTCCCATCTTAGCAGGCGTAGTTCATTTGAAAGGTGCTTGAACCCAGAAGAGAGGTGGATGGCACGAACATCAAGCAATCTTAAGTTAGTCATGTTTGTGAATGACTCTCCATTCAAGCACACTGTTCTATGGTCCCCGGATTGCAAGACTATGGCTTTGACTTTTCCAGTTCCCTAATAAACAATTCATATAGTGTCAATAGATGACTAGCAAGTTTTTTTTTTCCTATATCAAATAAGCATGCAAGCAAATTAATTTTGCAATTACTCACTGAGTTTTTTGACAGAATATGGCATACGTCTTCAAAAAGCCTGACTCGACTTCGTTCTCCAGGCTCTTCGGGAGACTCTCGACGAACAATTTCCCAAGCCATCTCTTGTAGCAAATCATGCATCCAAATGGTGTTATCCACAATTTGGATAAGAGCTCTATTGACAAGGACTTCGATTCCAATATTTGCGTACAAGCGGCAATTGTTCAGAACTTCCGTAACGTAAGGTTTCTCCTTTCCCTTGAAATAACAGGCAATTTCTAGGAAAATCTCCTTCTCTTTTTGCTGTAGTCCATCATAACTTATCTTAAGCCGGTCAAAAATTTTCCCTTCTGGACATTCTTTGAGTCTGGCCAGTGCACTCTTCCAAAGCTCCAAGCTCCTATAGGCCAAAAAGGAACCTAAGACATCAAGGACTAGAGGAAGGCCACCAGCGTATTCAATAACCTGCTTTATGAGCTTTTTGAACTCTGCTGGACGATGGTTACTTCTAAAAGCTTTCAAACAAAATAGTCGGTGAGCCTCATCAAAGGATAGTCCCTCCACCCTATATACGGAATTTACTCCATATTGGATAAGCAAATGTTCATCTCTGGTTGTTATAATGATCCTACTCCCACGTCCAAACCAATCAAGATGTCCTGATAGTTTTTCCAGTTGCTCCTTTTCATCCACGTCATCAAGTATAATGAGAATTTGTTTATGTCGCAGTCGTTCTTTTATCATGTTCGCCCCTCTCTGATCATCCCGGATTCTCATATTCTCCATATCCTCCTGTTGGAGAATATCACTAAGAAACTGGTATTGTAGATGTACTAGACCATTCTTTTTTGAAATTTCATTGACATTGGCAAGAAAACAACATCCATCATCAAATTGGCCTTGGATTGTGTCGAAAACTGCTCGTGCAATAGTTGTTTTGCCTATGCCGCCCATACCCCAAATGCCAGTACTGCGTACATCACTCTCGTCTAAGCATAAATATTCAACTACATTTGCAACACGAGAATGCATTCCCACAAGATCGCCTACAACATAGGACAGCTGAGGACCCACTTTATTTTTGAGTTCTCTCATGATTTGCTCAATAAACTGTGTCTCATATCTGCAACGAAGAAATGCAGATGATTAGTTCCCCAGCGAGCATTAAGGCGGTTTAGTTTTGGAGGAGATAATCATATATTCTGGCTCACATGAACCAACATAATATAGAGTATTATGGTCATGATACTCGTGGCATGCAAAACTTAAAGAAAATAAATAATTCCAAGTTAGTGGAAGAGAGGCCTACCCATCTTTCAATTCTCTTCCGGCGAGATCAGCTACTTTTCTCAGTGCATCCTTCCACCTCTTTATATCTCCCTTGTTGCCCGTATAAGTTTTCTCAGTTTTAGCAAAGTCTCTACCAAATTTTCCCTTCAGTTTCCGTATATCAGATGGACTGATCTTGTAGAAGATCGGTATCACTAATCCTTTTTTGATATCCTTGCACTCCACAGCCTTAGCAACTTCTTCCAGGCACCAAGTAGAAGAAGCGTATTTTTCAGAAAATATCACAAGTACATATCTTGACTTCTCCATTGCCCCCAATATTTCTGGTCTAATACATTTTCCCCTCGGAAGATCTCGGTCGTCATCATCTTTAAAGGCCACAATTCCTTTACGCCTTAAAGCATTGTGCAAATGGTCAACAAAGTTTTTGCGGGTATCCTCATCTCTGAAACTCAGGAAGACATCATACTTGTGTTGACACTGTTCGTTTTCTGGCCTTGGGAAAGATGCCATATCTTCTTGGACAAATTTTGTAAAGACAAGAGAAATGAATGCACCTTGTCCTTATAGGAGTCCTCAGAAACAAATCGGGCTTGTGTTGGCAATTCGACAAAGACGAGGAGATTTCAGGGGGCTATATAGGAGCACTGCGTCTGATCTTGTACTTCCGTTCCAGGGCCAAAGGAGACGAATAAGTACAAGTAAACGCCCTTTGCCTGATCATTTGATTTGATGAATTACTGTATATCACCGAAAAAAAACAAAAAAAAGAGAGCAAGAAGAGAGTTTCAGACATACCCTGTAAGATGAACGTGACTTTTACCCAAGGCTAGAGGCTGAATCTTGACTAATTTCTTCTTTGGGAACTTCATGATGTTATGACATGAACCATCAATTTGCAAAGCAAAGTAACAAAACAACAAAACAAAAATGAGAGAGACTCTAAAAAATGGAACTTCTCAGGCAATTGGAGCACTTCTAAGAGCAGAAAATGGTCAGATCGGCACAAAATCAACGCGCATTTAACGTCACGAAGATTCTTGGAAGAAGATAATCAAAGGAAATGGCAGTTTGCACATCTGGAGCTAAGAAACAGTGAAATACGCGCGAAAAATTAACAAACGAGGAGCGGCTAAACTCAGAAACAAGCAGAGGACAGAGAAAACCTCGAGAATGGAAGAAGCTTGAGCCCGAACGAAGAAGCTGTCGGGATTTTGAGCTTGAGATTAAAGACTACGATCCAGCGGAAGCTGTTCATGCGAAGGATTGCTCAAGTCAAGTCAAGTCAAGTCAACCCCCTCACCAGAAAAGATGATTGTTTATTGTTGTGCCGATTATTATATTGGTATGTTACTTCGTGAATAATTAATTAATTAATGCTCAAGAGTTAAGGTTTTTCTTATCCTCCAAACCAAAGACCGTCCATGTATGAGCGCAGAAAAAAAGGGCAACAGAACAAAGTAACATAACAAAAATGAAAGAGACTCTAAAAAGTGAAACTTGTCAGGCAATTGAAGGACTTCTAAGGGCAGAAAATGGTCAGATCGGCACAAAATCAACGAGCATTTAACATTACGAAAATTCCTGGAAGAAGATAATCAAAGGAACCGGCAGTTTGCACATCTGGAGCAAATAAACGGTGAAATACATGCGACGATTAACAAACGAGGAACGGCTAAATTCAGAAACAAGTGGAGGACAGAGAAAACCTCGACAGCGGAAGAAGCCTGAGTCCGAGCGAAGAGACGAATGCAGAAGCCGATCGAAGAAGTTGTCCAGAGTTTGAGCTTGAGGGTAAAGACTACGATCCAGCGGAAGCTGTTTATACGAAGGATTGCCCAAGTCAAGTCAAGTCAAGTCAAGTCAACCCCCTCACCAGAAAAGCTGTTTATATTAAGGGTTTTTCTTATCCTCCAAATCAGGGACCGTCATGTACACGTGCCAATGGTCCCACGCGGAAAATGCTCGGAGACGCGCCGTTGACGCGTGTTTTGGACGAGTCTATGCCCGGTCTCCTCCTCCTCCTCCTCCTCCTTTGCCATCACGATCTCGCAATTTCGGCCGCAAGTTCCAACAGGGTACGAACCAAGCCATTAGCATTGTTGAGGCACTTTTCCCTCTTTTCTTCTCTGTTTTTGGTACGAAATCTCGAGGCAACTTCCCAGAAATCGGCATTTGTCTAAAGAGGAAGACGGGGCGAGCGGCATTCTCAACGCTGTTTCCGATTTGGAGGGAGTGACCATTTCACGGAAATTGCCATGTCGTGTCTATTTTTTAAACCGAATAAAGAAATAATTTTTGCATAGTTGGGAGGCTCGGAAACCAAACATTTTCTATCGCGAACAAGAACACGCTACTCCTTATCTTTTCAGAGGAGGACCTGAACAATTCTCAAGGGAACTCTATTGAAAGACCACGAAAAATGGGTAGAAAAGTCGGACCGTTTGAGTACACTTTAGATCACGGCTGAAAAATCTCAATCAATAAATAGTAGATCTTATATACCCCATCTGGTTTAATATAGTATAGACTATCGAGATCAGAGAATCTTAAATTTCAGCCGCTAAATACGAAATTTGGGTCCTAAGTCAGTCCAAAGTTTGCACGTATTGATTCCTAATTAAATAGTATTTTCCACGCCAAAAAAAAAATTAATGTTATACATTACATCGTACCGCATCACATCGTGTTAGACTTTTCCAAATCTCTTTTCTTCTCGCTCGCACGATCAATAGTGGGCGAGGTTTTAGAAATGCGAAAGGTTGTTTTAAATATTGCAAAAAAAAAAAAAGTCACAAATTAATACATTCGTGATAATTTTACCTGGATTATTTTTTATCATCAAAAATCTCAAATTGGTACATTCATGATAGATTTACCCCAAATAAATTTTTTAACCAAAATAAAATCTCAAATAGGTACACTTGAGACAAAATTTACCTATCGTAAGTTTTCATTAAATTGGATTAATACTATGAAAAATTACAAATTGATAGACATGTGCTAAAGACGGGGGTAAAACTTCGAACTGGTGCACCTATCAACTGTTATATGGTATCTAACTCAGTAATTTGACGATAAATTAATGGAAAGTAAATTTCTCATGCATGTAATTTAGGGTAAATTTGTCACAGGTTTATTGATTTATTTCTATTTCCATATATTGCTTCAATGCTAAGCGTGCACTATAAAAAGCCCCTGACCCAAAAAAATTCCCCAGGACGCTGACAGAAATGGAGGAAAAATTGGATCGTGATTGAGCCCTAGTAGGTAGGGGTATCAAAAACTGAACCGAAAACCGAACCAAATCGAACCGAAAAATTTGGTTTTTTCGGTTCGGTTTTCGTTAAAAATCGAAATTGTTTTTATCGGTTTGATTTTTATCAGTTAACCGAACCAAACCGAACCGAACCAGCAAACCGATAAGTGTTTATTTCTTGAAACGAAAAATATATACAATAGAAAAAAAATGATAAAAAAAAACAAATGCAAAAACTAAAAGCTAAAAGCTGAAAATCAAAAATAGAAAAACTGAACCGAACCGAATCAAAATTTCGTTTCGGTTCGGTTCATATTTGGTTCGGGTTTCATTCAGTTCGGTTCAGAAGTTTTTCCTAACGGTTTGGTTCGGTTCGGTTTTTCAGAAAAACCGAACCAAATCGAACCATTGACACCCCTACCATGGATGCGTAGGATGCATGAAAATTTCTTTATCGGTGCACTCTTTCTTGTTTTAAAACAAGAAATATATGTCCCAATCCTTCTTTTGGCATATTCTTGCTTAGAAATAATGAAGCATAAATTTTCTTACTTTTACCAAAAATAAAATAAAATAATGAAGCATAAATATCACACTTTTCTGCACCTAGTTGACCGAGATTACATTATGTTAAATAAAGATATTTATTCCTCCTCAAAGATTTTCCACGTCTTGTTAAGATCCCATGTGAAAATTGTACTCAAGCTTTCCCAAATTCGTGTCAAACTTGGTCATATTATGAAGCTTACTCCAATCTTTCACATACCGCGGGCTTAACTTCAATAAAGCTCAAAACCACTTACCCAAGTTCATCCGCTGCCAACTCGATCCAATGCAATTATGTTCAAAACTTAAGCCTATCCGCTACCAGTCCATGAATATGCAAGTATATTGAAACATGCTCCTAAAAACTATATGTAATGCAATTTAATATTTTTTTTTAGGGGTTAAAGTTCAGTCCCTAATTTATTATGCAATAAATGAATGATCGGGTCGTCAAAATTTAGGTGTCAACAAATTTGAATGAATGATTGCCTTCAATAGGATATATGTATCTAATTCCCCGGGTGCACCAAGCTTGCTTCACGTGAACAATAATGGTAGTGAATAATCATAGAGGAAAATCTTTTTCTTATATGACTAAAAACCAAGCTTGCTTCTCAAATCAGAAAGGATGATTCAGATTCAATCATTGCTCGTATCTCATACAAGAAAACTTCCTTCCATGACTAACCATTTTGAGTCTATCAAATCAGTACAAGAAGGATACGTAGTGCGTCCCTTTGTACTCCAACCAGATAAATTTGCATAAGCAAGAAAATCATTGACCATCCGGTGAAGGGTCGCTTGCAATTTGAAACTTTGTTTTGTGGAGGCATCAAATGCATCAATCTCCTCCTACAGTAAGTTCATTGTCCTCTATCAATGGTTGAAGATAAGTATCAATGTCGTTATCCTATCCCTTTTTCTTACCACGAATGACCATTTTCGCATTTTTTTTTTCAATTTTATGACTTTTTTTCCTTTTCTTTTCTTTTTTGCTTGTGACAAGTCTTGACAATGATTGGCAACCAATATTGTTCACAAGCGAGGGCCATGCTTGTTAGCCACAAGGGAAGCTTGGCCTGTAAGGGCCACGAGGGTTTCACCCAAATCTAGATGAGCATGGCCTTGGCAAGTGACCAGCCATGAGCGAAAAAAAAGAAGGAAAAATTCATAAAATTTAAAAAATGGAAAAAAAAAATGACAATCTCAATAATTTCTGGCCGAAATTAACCAAAAGAATTATATTAAATATTTATTACAATGTTTAGAACTAGATTAACCAAATTGAAAACTTTAAAATTGAATTGATTACACTATATGATTGATTTACGAATTTTTCGACAACTATCCCTTAGAAAAGCTATCTTGTCAAAGTGGTTACACATAAAGAAAATTCACACACGTTCAAATATATAATTCGTTGTCAGTGACAGCATGACAGCCTTGTAGGACTTATCCAGATAATGATAGAGTTGTGTAGTGGCGGAACATTTTGCACCTCTAGCACATCCCATTCACAAATGGTTGCATGTATATTAAAATATCTAAGTCCCTATAGATGTAGACAAGTGTATCACCCATTCAAATTGGAATATATGCGAAATACATCACTCCAAGTCAAAACTCACATCACTCTTACTTTTTCTTTTTTCTATTTTTTTTTGTTTTGTGTGGAAACATTGCTCTTATTTGAACTGTTTAACCAACTCCCCACTCTTCGAATACTTCCAAATGGTCTATGTTTCAAAGACCAGTTCAATGAATTTGTCGTCACTAGAATGCTATATTCCTTGCAAGCAAACCAAGTAGAATCAATGTTGCAACACTTGTTGAGTTCATGTGTAGAATCTCACTTTGAGGGTTAATATTATGAGAAACCTCAAATCGGTACACCTGTAACAAATTTATTCCAAATTGATTTTTTGACCATAAAAAATCCTAAATTGGTACACTTGTGACAAATTTACTCCAAACTAATTTTTTGACTACGAAAAGCCCTCAATTGGTTACATGTGACAAATTTGTCTTAAACTAATTCTTTTACCACAAAAGACCCCAAACTAATATACTTGTGATAAAGTTACACTCCGTTAACTTCTGTCAAATTTAATCATTAAATTTGCTAACCTAGATGTTGCGACCTAACTTTTCCTTCCGGAGGGGAAAAGACATAAGTTCAGGGGTATTTGCTAAAAAGCGAGCCTACAACCCTCGTTTTAGACATGTGCTTTCCCAAGCTATATCTCGTGCAACATTGGGATATTCAAATTAACACTATAAGAATTTTCTAATAAGAAGTCGCCACTAGTCTATTGAGATTGGCTAGAAACCAAATGAGGCGTAAAAGTATATTTTATTTTTTATGCAATTAGAGATTCTAGGAATAGAAACTTGCTTACGCTAATTGATCAACTAGAGCCCTTTCGACACTTGATCTTGTTCATTTCAAAAATATAATTGTTAGGCAATCTGGATTGATTTTAAAACTATTTACTAACATGTGAGATAATCATACGGGTGCGTTATTATTAAAATAACAATTAGTTACGAAAGGAAGCATTAAATAAATTGCAAAACAAGCATCTAACACTTAGAGATAAATACATGCCAATCTTAAATAAGCTAAAGGGAAGCTATAACCATCATATCAAAAGTGCACAATTAAAAACATTTGTTTCCAAGGACAATTGAAACCCTAAGATAGAGCCTTAAAGACTTAGTCAACTTTGAGCACAATCTTATATCAAAAGGCTCCTAATTTTTAAGAGGAGACTACCCAAAAAACTATATTTTTTTTAAAGCTTTCTCTCATTTTTTTAAAATTCGGTGTTTTTTCTTAATACAAAAATGGGATCCGGGCTACCGCTGGTCTTCGGGCTGGGCCATGGGCTGAGATAAGACTCACGGTCTAGGCTAAGGGGCACAATTGAGCTTATCCTCAAGCCCACTCCAATTCTACTCTTTCTAAGCCGAATTCGGAAAACTCCCAATTAAGCCCACTCTTTCACTAATGCTACACCAAGCCCATTCTGAAGTCCTCTTTGCTTTCATGACCATTTTAGCCAAAGGTTCAAAAAGCCTAAATTATCCTAAAGTCCACTATGCCAAACTAAGCCCACAAAACTCACTACTCTTGTCCACCCGCTCCACGACTTCTCGTTCCCAAGATTCCAAATTCTACTTCTCAACGTCTTCTTCTTCGAGCACGCCCAGAACACCCGAAGATTTGCTTACTGATTCAAGAACATTAAAACTCTAGCCGTGACATTTTGTTTTGCAGTTAATCAATATACGCTCGTTCCCTCCACCGTTGGCCACCATGTTCAATCATCATCACCGGTCATGGCAACTCTAGCCGTGGCCACTGAACGCGAACGCCCAAACCACCAAACCGTGGCCTCCGCGGACAGCCATGATGGCCGGCCACCACTGACTGCGCCTCCGGCAACACCCTCGACCCTCTCGTCCACGCTGTCTATTCCTCGGGCGACCACATCAACACCTGCCATTAGTCACCTCTTCCGACCACCAATGAACGCTGACCAAAAGCCAAGAAAACCAATGCAAATATAGTTCAGGCATTACGTCAACAAAGAAAAATAAAGAAAAGAAAGAAAAAATAATTAAAATTTTGATTTTTTTTCTTTTTTTTTTAATTTTCATAAAAACGAACATTCCATTAACTAACTTTACCAAAAAAAAAAAAAAAAACATTCCATTAACTAAGGATCCAAACTTGAGCGCCAAGGATCTGTGCATGGCCTTTGAGGACTTGAACCTAAGTGTTGATGACCAGAGCTTGAGTGTCAAGGACTTGAACACTGCCTTTATGTGCTGGGGCTCGGGTGCCAAGGCTTCGCGCCTGGGCACCAAGGCTTCAGGCCCAACCTCGATGGACCAGGCCCAGGCACTAAAAACTTGGTCCTAAAAGCCAAGGACCAAGAACCAGGCATCAGGGTTCCCATGTCCAAGCGAAGATTGTGGGTTAAAGCGCCGATACCTAGTCATATTTTGGAAAATGTGTTTTGACATTTTCAATAAAAAGGAAAACATTTCCCGAATTTAAATATATATTTTTTGTTGACTAGGAAAACATTTTCCATTAACTCATTTTCTTAAGCAAATCAAACGCCAAAAAACATTTTCTGTGAAACAAACGGAGCCATACAAAATGGGAAAAAGTTGCTGTTAAAAGTAACATTTATAAAATCTTACAGAGATGACCAGATGAACAAGAAGAATTGACTTGCATAGAGATGCATTTGAAGCCATGCTCTCGTTTGAACTATGAATGTTATGGCTTACAAGTGTACAAAAGTCAATCATAAAACCCCAGTTAGATATTGTAGGGCTGAGATTCGAGAATGTAAACCACCGGAAGGAAAGTTTCCAGGCAATCAACCACTAGAAGCCTCCATTTTGCATAAATGCTCTTAAGAAGTTAAGATAACAGATCAAAGCAAAAGTAAATTAAACGAAATGGGCACCACAACCAAGGTAAGAATTCTTGTGGTTCTATTCCTGAAAAAGTGAAAACAAAGAGAGTGTTAGAATATTTAAATAATGAATTACACTTTCATTTAATAACTTGAGATTTTAGAACTGTTAGCAATAATCCCACAAATTCTCATAAAGAGAAAAGGTCCACATACTTCTGCCCAAAACTGCATATTCTACAGTGGAGGCCACAATCACTAAGAATTTAAATGCCACATGATTCATAATTCAGCAATTTCAATAGAAAATATCAAAACACCATTGAAGTCAGTAAGGGACCTTCAAGCCATTTTAAATGAGTTCTTTAACTGCAACAAATAGTCAACCAAAAACTAGTAGAAATTTCACTCCTTCAAGATAAAATTATTGTTTCAGCTTGGAATAGCAAAAGGGAAAAACCGTTTTCAACTCACAATATTTTTAGGTTTGTCATTTGTGCTAGAAAAGCAGGTAGCTCTCCCATGAGATTGCAGCTCCTCAGAATCCTATAAGAAAATAGCACTAATATTTTTCACATTGCTAAGACGAATTGGCTCTTTTGCATGAAGTATACTATCTGTGAAGGAACAACACTCTCACAGTGTCTCAATATATCTACACCTAAGTTTTGGAACTTGGGACTTGGGTCCATCGAAGTCACTTAATCTCCTGCACATCAAAATCAAATAGGGAGCTTTATTTGATTGATAACATCTCAAAGAAAGATGGGTAGAAAAGTCAGACCATTTGAGTACACTTAAATCACGGCTGAAAAATCTCAGTCAATAAATAGTAGATCTTATATACCCCATCTAGTTTAATAT